>CM068367.1:688521547-688689047 GCA_034769895.1 Magicicada septendecula
CTACAGGACTGCTACAGGATTGCTACAGGACTGCTTCAGAAGAAGATAGGCTACACATTAATTTTTGTAAAATATACGTTATACAAAATAAATTATTTAAAAAAAACACTGTTCTTACGCTCATGTTTATTTATGTATTTTACTCGTAAGGTGTACGACGACTGCAGTACAAAAATCATTTGCAGCATGTCTGTTCTAGACAGTAATTATGTACGGCCAGTATATGATATGGGCACATACGATTGTACGCTGCTGGTCTCATTACTATTTGGGCACTGGAATCAACCCGATGCGTATTACAATAAACAATAGATGTAGTTTATGAAAAAAAAACCTTGAATAGAGCGAGGCGGCAGGTGTCAAGACACCGGAAGAGCGTATTGTGAGCTGAAGATGCCTACATATCAGTGCGTCCCGCTGGTACCACCATGCGGGGCGTAACCTTGAAGTGCAGTACAGTATTCCTCGGTCCGTCTCCACTTGATTTATCACCCGGCCGACTCGACTGTTCTAATAACCCTTTTACTGACAGCCGACATGTGGATTACACGCAGTTAATGGCCGCAATAAACCGGCGGATACGCTGTTACCTTGGACGCAGCGTAACGAGCGATACACCGAACCCAACCAGTCCACAGTCCAGTAGCAGTTTTACAATTTTGTTTTCTTCCCAAGGATTACACGACGGGTCTGTCATCAGGTGCGTGGAACTTGCGGACGTGGGAGATGCGGTTGATTACTCCGTTGGCAATTACGACTCGTGGGACTCGCAGGGGAAGATTTAAAGAATTAATATGCAGAATTTTCCACAAGTAGGAACAAGAGAATCGCACAACTTGTGGTTTTTAGAAGATGTTTTGTCAAACTAAGACGATAAGTTAGGTAAACGTAACTTTGTGTTATGCGTCTTCAACTTTTATATAAATAAATGTGTATTCATACGTAATAACATAAACAAAAAATAACAAATAAATAACAAAAATTACAAAAATTACAAAATGCTCCTATTACACGAAAATCTGCATATATCTTCGTGATTACAACAGCTTTTTAATGTGGCAGGCTTTTATAATTCTCACGTACAGTTCAATAACTTTGACTTAAGGTAGTATGAATACCAAATGTCCAAGAGCATCGACCTTATTAAGTTCTCGTCTGGGCTTTCTAATCCCTTCTTTTCAACTTCTGCACGAATCGTTTAACATACGATTGTTAAGCACGCGTATCCCCCAACACACATACAGCCTCGAGTGGTCAAGAGTGGAAGAAATCTTAGTGAAGTCATACATTTTTCTCAAAATACAAATAGAAAGTACTCTTCTCCAATCAGTTGCTGCACAATACTCTCTAATGTCTCGCCCGAAGTATCCGACTTCATAGTGGACGATAAGGCGATATTTCGTAAACATGTTATCCTTGTGGATAAGGACCGGTATCTGCTTCTTCCAAGACGTGAGAGAAATTCCCCTCCTGAGACACGGGTTGGCTGTGTTAATGAACACATTCCACAAACTGTTTTCATATAAGTTTTGAGGGTCTTTTACAGTATTCCGTTCACCGCGAATGATTTACTCGTTCCCAGTTTTATACAAGCTTTCGTCATTCTCCTAATGGTTGCCAGCAGGCTTCATCTGTGGTTCGTTCCACAGTATATCCAGCAGAATTCGACCACACAATTCACAATCTTCTGAAGAATAGTTAGGCTATAGGTTTAGTGCTTACTTCAGTGGTTTCACCTGTTGTCAGGCTACCCCTGTGTTTCGCTACCTCTGCTGAATATTGGTGAGACAGCATTTAACAGGTCCAAGTGAAGCGCCTAGAAAGCGTACAGCGGAGCTTGTCCTTTGCACTTGTCGGTATTACCGATAAACGACAAATCAGGCCAATAGTAAGTTTTCAGCGAAAAACAAACAGAATAATGAGAATGCAGGGAAGAGAGAAAAATGCTAATAGATCAGTAAGAAGAAAAAAGAGAATACATAAGAAAGGAACTGGAAAATGTGGACAACCGAGTAATTAAGTGAGTAAAATAAGAAAATTTACAACTATGTAAACATAATAAAAAGAGTATGTCAACCATGGGGCTTAAGCTGTAGTCACGGAAATGGAAATTTCCTAGTTACGGAGACAGCGGTGGTAGAGCCATTTGACTAGATACTTCAAATGGAGAACGGGTTCGTAGTACCAGACAGTGGAGGTTGAACATTTTCCGGTTTAGTTGGAAGATTCTGTACAGGCGTCTTAAGACGGAAGTGCTTTCTGAAGAGACTTTTTTACAATTGCCTCTACTCTTATGTTCTCTTATAGTGCCCATTCTACCCCTCCAAGAAAACTTCTGTATTTCTTAGAACCCTCTAATCTAACCGTGATCCTCTTTTTCAGAACCAAAAAGACCCACTCTTTACGGCAAAAGTTTTTATGAGATTCGCTTTGTTTTGCGTCCAGTGTTTCTTCAGGTTAGCAGCGTTTCTTTTTCATGATACCTGTTTTCCTGTGTTATTCTACATTTACTGTCCTTTATGGATCTTTCACCAAATGACAGATAGATGAAAGTCTGTCTCAATTCCAAACATGAAAGTCTTTGCCATTTGAATATCCATTTTGGCTGTGACATCTCTTCCAATCGTTTCGCTCTTCTTACTTGCGTGTGTAGCTTCCGAGGTCTCATTTTCATAATAGGCAACCGACGTTTTGAGGTTTGTATAACACGGTTTGTACGCTGCTCAAATATTCGTATGGGAGACACGAAGACATTAGTGTGGACTGCCTACAGAGTCCTGAGATATGACAGGGGAGTAGACCTCTAGAATGTGTGATGCCAGAAGACATCATTACGTGAGCATAGAACTTGGAATTTCCCTCCTTTCCTTTGCCTTGGAATGTCCTTTTCCTTCTACATTCCTTCCGATTCTCCAGCTACTACCTCATCGGGTTTTAGCAGCAGTTTTCCTCTCCAATATTTGTCCCCTAACCCTTTGTTCGCTTATCGACATCCAACAAGTCTGTTGGTACTTGGGGCGAAAAGTTCTCGCTTTGTCGGGAGTCATTTCTTGTCTGTGTCAATGTGGTGTACCATTTATAGGTGAAGTTGAGAAAAGCTATTGAATCCGCGTCTTGTCCTTTATAGCCAAATCCTCTTATACGTTTCATTATTGTGGGCCGCATAACCTTTCAGCGACTTTCGTATGATACTTCAGCTATATATTACATAATCTTTTTCTGGTGTAAACAATCTCGAGAGTCCAGGTTACCATGCAATTCAAGTTTATTAAGTTAATCAATATTAAACGTACGTTATCGTTATAAAAGTACAGGATTGCCATTGTAGATTGTCTACACGCTGGAGATCTCTGAACCGGGTACAGTCTCGGCTCTAGTTCACTAAAACTCTGGCCTTGAATATTACTTCCAATTCGTTTTGCCGTATGCGTATGATGCACTTTAGCGTTTTGTGCTTTTGAAATATTTGTTCCTAATATTATTTTGTTGCTAATATTATTATTATGTCGTAAGTATAATTTAGAATCAACACAATTATTATGGGATGGAATAGGAATTAACACAATAAACTTGCATTACGGGAAGTTGCCCAATTCTTTACTTCAGACCAGATTAATTTAATTAATTGAATTCTGGGTTACAC
Organism: Magicicada septendecula; assembly: GCA_034769895.1. NCBI lineage: Eukaryota > Metazoa > Arthropoda > Insecta > Hemiptera > Cicadidae > Magicicada > Magicicada septendecula. The sequence continues at coordinate 688,525,191 of CM068367.1, forward strand.
GGTTGAAGACGGATAACTCCACTGTGTCCCATCGCAGCTAAAATTTTATAATAGCCTACGTAGCGAATATAGCGCTGTTTATTCTGAAATATTTGGTTTGATTCGTAGAGTTCAACCTTTAACGTGTCGTGTCTGAAATGAATACTGTGATTTTCAAACCACGGTTTCATATTAGCTTTTTTAGGAGACGAATTGGCTGCCCTCTCTATATTTACGACCAACAACAGATTTTTTTGAGCAAGATAAACATTAACTTTTCCAAAACCATTTCACGATGGTAATATACTTCTGAATTATAGTTTGCTTATTGTATGCGGAGGCTTTCAAACAAAAGCGATCCATCTGCGGTTCTTTTCCATATAATTCCAATTGATTAAACAATTTTATTGATTTGTTTTTCGCTTGGATACACTCCCTCTTTCTTTAGTTTTAACACTTATTTCCTAATGGTATAAACTTACCTTTCAGAGACGTAAAATTGTTTAATTATATGTACAAATATTTTTAGTCGTAATTTTTTTTAATTAGGTTTTGTCAAATCGTCTAAAGCGATTACATTTTTGCATAACTTTCTTAAGGGTGAAAGAAACAAAGACGATGGTGTTTCTAGATTTTTTCAGCAGTCTTAATCCTTTTCAACTTGGAAACGAATAAATAAATATTAGCTTTTATAGCACGTTCTAAACTTTGTTATGAACCAATTAAGCGTTTTCCAATCCTGGCTTTCTCTGTCATAAATTCGATTACATTTCTTATTTCCTTACACTGCACTTGGAGTTCTTTCTCCTCCTCTAGTTTTTATCTAGCTCTTTTCGGATAACTCTTAAGTACTTCTTATCTCGGAGTCTCCAGATTTGACTTTTATTTGCCAAAAAAATCTTCTAAAATGTGAAAATTGACACACAAAATACTAAAAGTAAACTGTTTATTAACAGAAGTTAGTATACATCACCTTTAATGAGACTTTTTAATAATAGTTAAATCAGCAAAAGACAAAAATTGTAATTCCATGTGGATTTTGTATCCATTCTGTTTCCATTTTACAATTGAAAACAAAATTGCAATATAAAATTTCCATTGGGCAAGTAAATTATTGCTTTCTAAAAGTCCTGTTTACACAGTGTTTAATCTAAGAGCTATGCTGTTGATCAGTGGCGTAACTACGGGGGTCCCCCCATAACCCAGAATTCAGCAAAATTCCGTAATCACTTAGGTCTATTTCTAAGCCAGTTTCGTATGTTAAAGTAAGGTTTATAAATGATTGTAGAAAGAAAAGGAATTATAATATTTGTAAATTAATAAAATAAAGTTGGTTTACTTAATAATGAAAATCATTCAACATATGGTAAGTAACGTAGCATTAAGAAACAATTACGCACGTACCAGGAAACGAAGGCAGCGACTAAAAATGAATATGTTTATACAATTATATGGCAATATTTTTCCTGAATTTCCCATTTGTCCCGAAGAAAATGGAGCGGGGTCAACCTTCAAGCTGTCTCATCCCCCCCCCCCGCAGAAGCTAGTCTAACCTCACCCCCTGAAGCAGCTCCTAGTTATGCCATTTCTTTGACAACGAACTGTTTACGAAATGTATTCAGTTTCAGGATGCTCCATATAACATTGTATATGTTGCTCCGAAAACTTTGCGTCATTATGATTTAAAAGTTCATTTATTTGGTACAGTTGGTTGGTAACATATGATATGTTATGTCTACCGACTATACTGCATGGAGAAGGGGCGAAGAACGGGATTCCTATACCACATAACCTCAGAGATCTCCACCCCGTAGACTAGCTATACTTAGTTCATATAAATATATATGTGCACTATTGGTTTTGTACATAGTGTTTCGTGCCACATCATGCTTCGTAGCTTACAGGTGGGCACTGCCCTCAAGTTGAAAAAACTTTCTTCATGTCCCGAGAAGAATGGGACACGTTCGTGTCCAGTTATATTATCTTGTTTACTGAAAGAAATAATCAAATGTTTGTTTTTTTAATATCTGGTATAAAGTGATGTAGCCACGAGTCACGTTGATATTCGTGAACAGATAAGGTTTCGAAGATTGCATAAAGAGCTCTCGTTACATAACCAGCTCGACAATACGAAGGGACGCGACGTACGCTTTGCCACGGCCACACGAAGCGTACACTTTGTACCGCAGCTTGTTTTCCGCAGCTTAAAATCCCGCCATGGACGTGGCCACACTGTGCGCTTGTTTCCCGTGAACTCAGTCCTGATTTGTCTGTCACTGGGTGCGGCAAGCGTTATGAATCCGTTTAGAATTAACAAAAATGCGGTTAGGACATTGTGTGCTTTATTGATTGTTCGCCGTCGACGTCGTCGGCGACAGATAAAGTACTGGGTGCATCCCATTGTTATGGACAGACAAGAAAAAGGGAAGTTTGTGCTTTTACATACCAAGTTAAAAGAATATCCACAAAAGTTTTTTGAGTATTACAGAATGTCTGTTCCCTCTTTTGAATTACTCTTATCTAAAGTTCAAGAGATAAGAGTGCGTGAGCGTTTCACGCAGAAAAATAGATCTGGACGCATTCGTCAGCGTGAGACCGTGGGAATGCGCCAGTTACTTCCGCGGTTGGCGGGAAAACACGCTGCGTCTGGCCACCCCAGATCCTTTTGAAAGGGATTTATTTTTCCAGATTGTCACGCAGCGTGAAAACACGCTTCGTGTGGTCGTGGCCTTAGGCCACAACGTGTAACGTTTTGCACCGAAAGAAAAGCTCGTTTAAATTTAGCTGAAAACATTGTTTTTTGTAGGAAAGCGGAGCAGTGGAAGAGTCGGGCTGGCAGTCAGCACAGTTGTTTATGTAATTTGTCGTGCAAACGGGTTCGTGTGTTGTGATCATGACATTGGATCGTGACAGCCAGGCAATGAACTTTGACTTGGTAAAATTTCTGACATGTTGCGCAACATTACTCCTCCTCCGCCACTCCGTGGTGCTGCCCCTTCGGGCACACGCTATGTGAATCCCACTCCGACAACAATATCTGCTGGAGTCATGCTTTCTCCCCGTTTAATTGTACACACAGATACAATTTTGGGCGTGCAAACATACACCGGCATTGTTAGTATACATCACCGCCGTACACGCTCTGACAACGTCACGATGTGTAACAACTGAATGTATACCACGTCAGGAAACATACGTCTGTCTGTCTACGATTTGTTAATCCGACCGTCAGCGTCGCTATGTGCACTGAATAATAAACTACATCTGGCGTGACCATTAATCTGTGATGTATTCCTATGCTTTCAAATTATTTGTATATAGACTTTTAATACACGTGTTCGTGTGCTGTTGTTTACATTCAAGGTACCAAGGGAGAAAATCCTAACTATTCATCGGCTAACCTATGAACATGCAGCAAAATAAAAAACAATAACTTTAGTCGGTTTAACAGTTAACGCGCTTTGGGTTATTTGCATAATGGTTTCACCTTTGCTTCCTAAATCTTTTATACACTGAAATCTAAAATAATAAATAGAAATATATAGAAATAATGTGAGTAGAAATAGAAAATTGAATGGCTATTATTATTATTATTATTATTATTATTATTATTATTATCATCATTATTATTATTATTCATACCATTACAACTAATACAGCTCGCATATAAAGTTGCATTTTTATTATAATTAGTTTAATGTTACTCAGTTATTAAATTACTTCAACTAATGTTTACAATTAAAACAGTGAAATTTAATAATACAGTATAAAACAGAGAAATCTAGCATTATGCATTAAAACGTCTAAAGAAAAGGAACTATGCCAAAAATAAAACATGGTTTAGATAGATTTACATGGCCTGTAAAACATGGTGTATATATGCCTAAGAAAAAGAACGTCCTATTTGTTTAATTCTTTAATTACGAAACAATAATCTAATTAATTTTGTTATACGATGATTTGATCAACAGATCACTTAAACAATGGAGATATGTTTGACTAAACTAGTGACATGACATGCAAGATTATGTAAAATTGACATATGATGTGTAAGATTATGAGCTTCAAAAGGATACTCCCTAGCTACAATCAAGCTTCTTTTTATCTGAAAACTTTGAATAGAGAGTTACGCGTATTATGACAGTGGTGAGGAAATAAAATAAAAATTGAAATAAAATCCTTGATGACGTGGGAAAAAGTAGACAATGAGGGATCAAAGAAAAAGCAGTGAAATTGTGTTCAAAAAAGGAACGGGAGTTACAAATAATGTAGGACTGAAGTAAAACGAGAAGATATGGAATTTTTATGAGGTGTTAAGAAATTGTTTTCTGAAAAAATGAACAAGCAGGCGAAAAAAAAAACAAATTTATTGGTGCAACGTACAGTTTATAATTGGTGAGGCTCTTGAGATAGAAAACATTCGTAGCCGGCACTACTGGACTACAAAATAAAGATAATTTATAATCTGAGCGTAGAGATAGACTACGCTGAGAACAAATGCCCTTACAAAAAATAGTGGAGAGAAAATTACAAAACTTTAGAACCAAATCCAGCGCAAAAAAAATGGAGGCCTATGTTCAACATTGTTACAGATAAGGACAAAAACTCTGACCATGGGTACTAAAGGGATAACTGACGTCCAGGTTCTTGCAATTATAACAATTATATGAGAATAGTTAATGATACTTACTCATTCCAAAATGGGGGAAAGATCCTTCGCCCAAGACAGTTGCTTAGAGAAGAAGAGAATTGAGAACATGAAACCTGTTGGCTTCTCCATGTTTAAACACTGGGTTGCTTAAATACGGAGTTCTTTTGGTTTACTTACACTTTTACTATTTATGCTGAACGAGAAGAAAGATAAGTCCCACAAGATTGAAGATGATTACTTAAGTATCATTTTTCATGAGAAAGATAAGACCATACTATGATAACACGGGTTATAAATCCATAATTTTTTAAAACTACTTCGTTTTCTCATTTTAATAGTGCAAAATGATTCTAGGGTGCGAATTCTGTTTTCGTGGTTCAGTGAACCACAGAGAATATAGTCTGGTAACGAGTGTAGCATTTAGTAATCAGCTGAAGCTTTCGACTCAGTCCATGTTTTGGGAAATTTAAAGATGCTAAACCATCTAATGTGTTTTATTGACATTTTTTACATCAGGCTCGCTCATTTGGTTACAAAGTAATTGGTTACAAAATTAATACTAGAGGCGTATTTACGGGGGGGACGGGTCCGGACCCTCCTCCAGACAGTCGAAAGTTGGCGAATTTTGTTAATCTCTTAATTTTTAGGCTGCGTTATATTATTCTTTCAGCTGTGTGCGCTATTACAGAACTAACTCTTTTTTAAATATACAAACAGGTTTGTTACACAGCATTAGCATTACAAGGCACGTTTCCATTTCATATTTTAAATATGAAATATAGGAAAATCAATTCACTCAATAAGTACCTTGTATGCAATATTTCAAATAATAAATAAATAAACCTCCGCTCAACAGTCCGTTAAGGACCAAGGCGTACCGCGCGGCTTTTGTGTTAGTGTGACGGTGTATGGCTAGTACTACGCGCCACCAGCCGCTAGTTGCGGTATTCACAGCCAGGAGGCGGCGCTGTTATCTCACGCCTACTCAGTTTGCCTCACGACGCTGAGTGCACGCCGTACGGAACCTCCGCCGGGAATTGAACCCGGGACCACGAGCGCATCAATCGCCCGCGTTAGCCACTAGACCACCTGGAGGCTCATGCAATATTTCAATAACGCGTATTTTTATCGTGTTATTACCGTTTACTTTAGTGAGACTGATTTCAACCACTTTGAAGATAATAATGTTGATCAATCTTAACTTGTTTTTTCTCCTATATGAAGCTGACCCGACCCCGGATCCCCCAGAGCAAATTCTAGATACGCCACTGATTAATATAAGTGAAGGGTATACTATGTTTGCAGGGATAAATTTTTTTGCACTAGAATGGAGGGTAAATGCAGAAGTTGCGTTTAGGTCAGATATGTTATGTTAATACACTTACTTCTGTTAACACTGAAACCCAAGTATAGGTTTCGGATCCGATGTAGGCCTATATAAAGTGTAGACTACAAGCAATTAATGCTAAAAACGAACACTGTTCTTCCGTACTAACAGGTAATCCTGGTTCAATCCCACGATTAGGATTGTAGACTCAACCCTTCAGCCGAGCATGCAAGGGGAGGATGAGGGTTAGTAATAGTGACATTAATTTTAGTTCCACAAAGATCAATCCTAACAACACGTGAAACTGAAATTATATGTGTACAGTTTATTATTAGCACACGAAACTATAGTTACTCACCAAACATTTTGACTAAATGAAGAAATATCTGTTTCACTTATTTCAATGCATATGTTTGAATGCATTCGTGATACGTGTAAAACGCCCCATTAAGTAGTAGCACAGGCGTTTTTGGCAACATTTAAACAAAAAAACAGGAAACAGGTGGTTGACCTGAAGCCATTAAGCCGTGCAAGATAAGTTATAAGGCAAGAGGAGAGGCAGGTCAATGCTCACACACTGCCTATACGCTTCGTTATCGGCTTTGTACAGTACTACTAACATGTGTTGCATTGCTTTTAACTGGGTCTCTCGATCCTCTTGGCCATGAATCATTTCAGGAAGTCACTAGAAATAAACTCTTCACCACTACGCGCTGCTAAGTGCTCCTCTTATCTGTTACGTAAATCAAAATTTGATTTAATGATGGCCATTTAATGGTGTGGCCTTAAACTTTATGTTAACAGTTACGTTTACGGCCGCTGTTAATTCATTCGTATAGTGTTGCGCGTCCAACGTAACTGTACTGTGTGGTCTACGGTATCATGCTTTACATTAGCTTTTTTGTCAGAGCAATAAAAAAAAGTGCTTTAAATTACAACAGTTGCGCTTCTTTTACATTTTACATCGGTTTACTTTTACGCAGAAGTAAAATTTAAATGTTATCTTTATTGCTGTGACCACTCAAAATCACAATGTACAATTCTTAAAACTGATACAGTTGTCCTTTTTATCACGAATTTGAATGTTTCCTAATGAATAGCCTACACGGGTTCCGGCATTTTCGACGATGTATCCTGCAAACAAAAAGACAAGAATTAACGGTCGACTAATTCCTAGAGCAGTTCTGTTAGTAGTCTATTCAGAGGTTAGAAAAGCGTAAAACATTTAGGTCATCCACTTGCCGTTGAGTGGATAAACTATACCTAAAGGCGGATGAATCAACTGAGAGCCGGCGTAGGATCCAATTCTCTTGGATATCACGCCATTTATTGATCATCAGAGTATTACATTTACTGCAGTGTCAAATGGAATGAAAAAATGAGAAAAGAGTTGAATGAAAAACAGCTGACAACCAGTCCTCGATGAAACTGTTTACAGAGGAGGACAAAGTTTCAGTATATAGACTGTGAAAGTTGCAGAAAATTTAACATTTGTTGCTCATGCAATTCTGTTTGCATATAATCAACAGATGTTCAGAATGCTATTAAATAGACAAATACTAATTCACTGGGTAGGAGATCAGGGAAACTTGTCTCGTGATGCCTTTCCACGCTCTTATTGAGAGAAACTATTTAATTTTTATCTGACAAGATTAGTTTTATTTTTAAACATTCAGTAATTCCGTTCAAGAATAGGAACATGTGAGTTTCAAAGAAAATAGCTGATTTATTTTAAAGTATAAATTTGAAAAGAAAGAAGAATTTGTATTCCAAGAAGGAAAGACGGGAAAGGGTTCATTAATCCATAAGTACGAATTGACCGAGGTAATGGTGTCAACGCAATACGAACTCCACCTTATTTCATGTAATGGTTTGTAAACATACATTATAACGATCGTCATCACCTGTAGCTCCATAACGCACCATAAGTCTTGCCCTAGATTATAGATGCGATTACGCTCTAGACTACTACCCCCAAGCCACTGGTACAATATCTTCGGCAGCTGTATTTCGTCCGTACTTTCCAAGTGCCCCAATACATCTGTGTCTACTTATTTCAATAAATTTTATGGTGCCCGTAGAGATAATGATACTCAGCTTTATCTCTACGCCTGAGACAAACGCCACCCTCAGCCAAGCACTTACAGATGTTTCTCAGAGCCCTCTAATAATCATTCATTAATTTGTGTTAATCTTCGTGCTTCTGAGTCATATGTTAACAATGGCTACGAAGTGTTTTGTAGATTGCGCATTTAATGTCTAGAAATGACATGCGACCTTAAATGCAATATGAATCCAGAATGTCTTTTATTTTCCAGATATAGGCCTAACCTTTTTACGTGCTATCATAATTTCTGATTACTGCAGATCCCAGACATAGGTATAAATTCATTCATCTGCTCTATGTTGAGCCTACATACTTAAGGCACGAGTCTGGACTGCCAGATTAGCTGGCAAAGTATTTGAGTAATCTGTATTAACTTACATATATTTGTTTGTTCCAAATATTTATCTTCAATTTTACTCTTCTAGAAGCTTTCTCGAATGCATTAAAAGCTTATATACGATCCCCCCTTCATCTGACGATCGGATCTACGACTCCGTGTGTGCTAGTATGTGGGCACTTTGTAACAATAGTACTTCTTGTATTTATTTGGGGATCTTACACAGCCAACGATTCTCCAGACCACGAAAAGAAAACAGATATATTACCTGCTGGCAGAGTCCGATGTAGGTCCTAAGAGGACGCGAAACGCTTCTTTGAACTTATACGTTAACTTCCCTCATTTCGTCATTCAGACCTGCTCATTCACACTGTCATAAGTGGGCCTACTTTAAGAATATATAGGCCTAAACAAGTAAGCTCCATGAGCGACAGAACTGGCTCGTTATTTTGAACAAAGTAGATAAATTATAGGGTCTATTATTAGAGTATATTAGTAGACTAATTCCATTATTAGATGAATTTCGATATTTTTCAAATAACAGAAAATTACGAGAATCCCGATTGCACTACTTTTTAATAAAATAACAGTTGTAGAACAGTCAACAAACAGTAAACATTAAAAATTCCAAACATTCGAATTTGTGTTAAAATTCCACTTAATCTGACATCCGGATGTATTTTCAAATTTTTGATCTCTTTTGGGGTTTAGGGCCCCAAAATTCTGAAATTTCTAAAACAGTACTTTATGTTCAGATGTTTGTTAAAATTTTCTTTAATTTAATACCCCACATGGAATTTGCGATTTTATTAAAATTTTGACCAACTTTTTGATAAAATTTCCGAAACTTAACACTATATTTAGATTTTAGTTAAAATTCTCATTAATTTGATACCCCACATGAATTTTGCGATTTTATCAAAATTTTCACAAGTTTTTCGGTTCTAACTTCCAAAATTTTGAAATTTTCAAAAAGGAACACTATATTCAGATTTTGGTTAAAATTACCTTTCATTTGATACGCCACATGGCTCTTGTTATTTTTTCAGAATTTTAACCCCTCACATTGTTACCTCCCGCCTCCTATTTTATACGGCTCTGTAGGGCAAAAGTATGATGCCAGGTTTTACCGAAATCGGTTGATGTCGGTGATCAAAAGTTGTCGTGAGACATACCCGAAACAGATAGACAGATAAACAAATGGCACAAGGTCGAGTTAAAACAGACCCGCCTCGCTCGTTCACTAAATGATTTATTTGAATATCGTTTTCATGTATTTTCTCCAGGACTTGCATAAGCATGAATGATGTTTGATCTATTGTAGATGTTCGTCTACAGAATCCATTTAGTTACTTCTCGATTTTTTTTCGTATGTGGCAGCAGCCAATTGTATATTAGGCCTACATATGCTACAATCTTATACACGACGATCAGAAGCGTAATTCTCTATAATTATGTATTCTCTAGTTGATCTCCTTTCTTGAGAACAGGTACAATTATAATACATTCCATTTCTTTGGAAGTTTTACTTATTTCCAGATTAAACTTACTACCCCAGAGATATGTATGTAGCCTATTTATTTATTTATTTTTTTGCATGAGCACTAAATGAGTGGAATATACGCATCACGAGAACGACATGGATTGTCGCATTTCTGCAGAAGTTTTACGTAAGATGGTACAGTCATGTAGTGTGTCAAATTGTGTACTTTACGTCAAGTGTCACCTAATATCGTATCTTGTGCGGTCTAGGATCGACCTACAAAAACGTCAGAAGCTCTGATCAAACTGAAGGTCCGCTTATTCTCACAAGTCGTGAACGAGCTAAAAATGGGGAAGTTTGGGCCTGTTTCTCAATTTGTGCTCAGTAAAATTTACCTGCTTACTTACTTAGTCCGGTAAGCAAGTAGGCTACTTACTTACTTACTCGGTAAGCAGGTACTTAATTACATTTTTACTTAGTTACTTACTTTTACTTTTACTTACTTCCTTTTCGTTCGGATTGGAACACAGGACTTGCATAACATGCATCCATTTACTTCGATTTTCAACCTCAGTCTTGATCTGTTGCCATGCCTTCCCATTTACAACCTCCAAGACATACCTTCGCCATGTCTACTGTGGTCTTCACATCTTCCTTTTTCCAACTTGATTGCAGTCAAGTGCTTGTCTCATTATACACCTGCCTAAGGGGATATTTTTGTTTTTCAATTAGTGTTAGCCGTTTTTCGTCTATACTCACCTCCCCCTCCCACCACCAACGAAAAAAAAGTCACTCCCAAAATACTTTTCTTGATACATCACTGAATTAGCTCACCATTAAACAATGTTCTGAGGCTTTTTTGAGTGCTTAATAAAAAGAGGCAAGCGAGGTGTGTTTCTTCCATAGGTGAAAGATTAACAGTCACACTAATGTGATACTCTTAACAGTGTGATGAAGGAAAAGAGAAAGGGATCGTGGTCATGTTAAGAACCTCAGTACTCTTAATAATTTGCTAGTTCGAAATTCTACATTAATTTATATCAATATATTAATAAGGAACGAAAAACAAATATTAATATAATTTTACGTAAACCGATCAATTGGAAATTGTATCAGATATTTAGGCGTGCTAGTTCGTGCCGTTGCAAGAATTTAACAAGAATCGTTTACTCCGTTCCGCCAGCTGAACTGTATCCTGTCGTTGGCAGGCAATGAAATCAATAACTTGTCAATGAATACAACCGTTGTTTAGATAAGGTTGAATTAAACACACACAAAATTGAAGGGAAATGCTTTAGCAAAGCGCACGAGATTTCAACGAATGAAGTAATAATCTCAATTTATACTTGCGTGTTTCACAGAAAAAACAGAAGCCACAATTGTTAAATTTTAACACTTAATATTAGTTTGCAGATTTTGATAATGGATATCACCTTATCTAAAGTAAATTCTTGAACAACAAAATAAAACTAGGCTGTATGTTTAATAACAGAAGTTACGGAGAATTGCTTTTACTTTAAAGAGATTATGGTACTGCAAATTATAATACACTATTATTATTATTTCTTGTTCATATAACGCTTATATTAAAATATTATAACTTAAAGTAATTGCTAGTATTAGTATTAATTATACTTTTGATATATTGATTTACAATTACTCTAAGCACTATTAATATAAAAAGGGGTATAATTACATCACAATATAACTGTCTCAGCCAAAAATATTTAACAGACGGAGGCCATTGACACAATAATGTGTTCTTAACACTGTGCCACTACCTCTCTGCACCAGTCAGACTGTCGCATTAATAAATTGACATGGTGACATTCAATACGCATCAGCTGCAACTTATCACTTTCACTGAAACCGACCTTTTCACCTTTATTTTCTTATCACTTATCACCTACTTTAAAGGCCTTATTAATTCGGTGTAGGTCTTTTTTTTAAGTATCATACAGAGATATGTCACTAACGCAACTACATACATAGTACAATAATCTATATACTACAATTATTGTTATACAAGAATAATCTATAGTATATTAGGTCATGTATTAATAGGTTGGTGATCTAAACCTTTTAGGTCTTTGATTGTTGGCGTTAACAGTTAAGACAGGGTAAGGCTAAGACAGGGAGCAATAAACGGTAACGTGAAAATTCAATCAAATATTCCGCTGAAATTATAAAGAAAGCAAATCGGTGACAGTAGTTTAAACTTTTTCTTCAAACTTAATTAGGTTTTTTTTGTCACCTACTGTTTGTATTATTAACATTTTTTGTTCTCTATCGTTTTAATATATCATCTTAAATTGTTAGTAAACTCATTTATAAATTAACGTTATATTAAATTATGTAGACTGTTTATGATAACAATATCACCATAAACGAAGCTGATTGCCTATCTGTACAATATACGTACCAACTGTCGCGGCAGTTATAGTAGCACGTGACTAAGAAACGGTCCAAATTTTGCTGAGCAGAGTAACGAGAACTGTGTCTCAGTAGACGGAGGACCACGGGCTACAGTTGGCAGGAGAGAAGACTGAAATTGTCATTGTCACAAGAAGACAGATTCCCATTAATCTACAGATCGTCACGACAAATTACCAAATCCAAGTGAAGAAGGCTGTCGGACATCTAGTAGTGGCGATTGACAAGAAACTCACATACTGGGAACACAAAAAAGGCAGCAGACAAAGCAGCGATGTCACCACTACATTAAGCAGACTGGTGAAAAGCATGAATAGAAACGACGGAGAGATTGATTTCTACCTGACACGGTTTCTTACAGGGCACGGACAATTCAGTCTTTCTTCACAAGCGCTGTTAGACCAAATTTTCTAACATGATGTTAGATACATACCACACATGTTTTGTGACAGATAATAAATACATTAAGTAGTAATGATGAGAGATGAGAGATGAGAGACAATAGCTACAAGGCATAGTGGGACCCATTACGCCAGACAACAATGTTGGAAAATGCTAAGTAAGCAGGAAAGCTGGGTCCGAAGTGACGCTTTCCATCGAGAAGGTCTTACGGAAGAAGAAAAGAATTGAGGCCGTCATAGAACTTCAATAGTAACGATCCTCAAGAAACGGAAAGCGTAAACAGGCAAAGAAATAGCAACACCATGAAGCATTGTAAACTTAGAACCACGGAGATTCTTTCTATGATGAAAGAGACATAACAGGGTTTTAGTGGATGCAAGCCCCACACACCGGGAAGCACGGCGTCCCTCATGGTCCTTAGGCATCCCCCCTGGCGAAAAACGTGTTCCTCATAGTGAGCATACACCTCTTGTCAGTGATATTTCTACGATCTGTCGGCTAAACCGCATGAACACATCTCAAAAATAAACCTCAAACTAAAGGACAGCCTTTAGTCAAAAAGTGCACGTTAGTCTGTAAGAGTGTAATTAACAGAAATAACATTAAGCCCTGAATTATACCGTATTTTGAAACATCTGTTATTCAATTGATAACGGCTACAGTATAAGTTCAAACTAATTTAGATTTAATGAAAATGTTTTTATTTTAATTAGACTACATTTTGTTGCACCAAGTACTAAGCAGTTTATATTAAAATATTTTAATTTACACCGAAAACATGAAATTACATGAGTCGTATGCTAGTACTGTCTCCTGTTTTTGAAAGTTGAGTGTAGAGTTTGTTGTTATTCTTCGAAAACATTTTAGATGCGGGCAAAACTTCGTATTATTATATATAAATAATACTCTAATTTAACTTTCTATAATATTTTTCTTTATCCACAGTAGGTGGATATCAGTAAGTTGATTCTTTCAGTACGTAAAACGCAGACAAGACCATGACTTTTTAAAAATTTCTCCTTGCTGGTGGACTGGCTGTTAAGAGATAAGAAGTGCGAAAACGTTTAACGTAAATGTTCTAGTGAGATGAAGTTAGGACAGCATTATTAGAAAAATTATGTTTTGGTTCCTTTATATTTCCTAATGAAACTTGACTCGAAAGTAACTCTGAATATTGTTTATAAAATAACTCGTAATCAACGAGCTTTCCTTCTCACTTGACTTTTTATTTTGTAAATGAGTTTAATGCATTTAATACAGTTTAACAAGAATTAAACTCTAAATCAATAATAGAATTTATAATATTCGGCTACCAATAATAATAATAATAGTCAACAAACTAAAAAATAAAACATGAAAAAATTTATAAATCCAAATTGTTGATGCTTGTTATATATTAGTCATTATTTAATAATTAAGAACCGGTTGGTTTATTTATAATGTTTTACGAATTAGGGTTTAGCACAATCGTTACCTACGCAACCGCTGTAAGGCAAAATACATTTACTAATCTACTTTGTTTAACAGCAACGTGCCATGTATTGTCTTATACTATCATACGAAAAGTCGTAATTACCGGAGCTTTAGCGATTCCTTCCTGCTAACAACGGGAATTAATAAAATATTGCAACTGAAAATTCCTGTCACCTTACTGCGTGAGCTTGAGTATGTGTGCCAAATATAACATTTCTGTTAAAGGGAAATGTGAAAAATTCAATCCAAGCACTTGACATTTAAAATGATTATTTGCTTCTGTAAGTATGAAAAGGTTATTGGCTACTGAAAGGTAGCGATTGAAGCGACGCTAGGGAGAGATCGGAGCCGTATCTCTCTGACCAATTTATATCACGTTAAGAGGTAACTTCTGATTATACCCGACATTTCGACCCGCTGTTGCTACTGTTGTTTGCTGACTTGCTTGTTATTGAAAATCAAGATATGCATTACAAAAATCAGTTTTTAAGCTTCATCAGATTTGCAAACAATACAACACGAAAATCTCCACTACAAAAAACAAAGGTAATGGCATTTCGAAGCAAGGAACCGATAAGAACAAAAATAATAATTAATAATCAAATTATGTGGGTCCTATGAAGAAATGAAGAATATCGCAAGGGATAGAGTGGCGTGGCTACAGCGACAAGGCATTGCCTTTAGGAGTTAATAATAATAAATAAAATAAAATCAAATTATAGAACAGGTGAGCCATTTTAACTATTTGGGAAATGGCTACGATAAGAATTATGATAGTGAAGTTAAGTTACGCAAGTTCCAGACGATCTGTGGGACAATCAATCGTATCTTGAGAACAAAGTGTGCGGACAGACAAAATTAGAGTTATACAAAGTTATGGCGGCCCCTGTACAGTCCTATGGACGACAACCAAGAAACAAGAAAGTAAAATACAGGCTCGGAAGAGAAGTTAAAATGTGTTCTAAACTTGATAGTATATTCTTTATAGTATGCGTATTTTTCTCGCATAAGAGGTTCAAGGTTTTAAACTTGAATGAAAGATTAAAAGATCATAAACGAGGGTGGTAAGAACACTTAGAAAGAATGTCAGATTAAAGACTGGCCAAACAAGTCTGGAAATATAAACCTATAGGACACAGGTATGTGGGTAGACCCAGGAGGAGATGGCTGGATGAACAGGCGGAACAGGCAGCATCTTGCCTACGCCATAGTGTAAAAAATTATGATGATTTCCGATAGTTTACATGTTTAACGATAGGTCGTTATTTGAAACAAGATGCAAAAGCATTGTTGGCGAACATCAGCATAAGAGAAGAGGATACGAACGAACAAGAAATGCTGTAGAAAGCAGGCCCTACCGTTCAATATTTTTTCTCATGTTCTTTTACGAATATGAATTTTCCACTTTGGGAATCTATTTTAAACGATCGTATCATCAGCAGTACTTCAAAAAATATTGATTTATTGTACAGAAGTAAGATGTTTTATGATACAGAGAATGTGTATATTAAAATTTAGCACACACTCAAATCGCGCCATAGGGTACGTCAGGTTTTGAGACGCCCGCAGAAACTGTCACCGTGCCACGCGCGAACTCGACGGGTGTGGCGACCACAAGTCGTTATCCGCTTTATCAACAAACGTTGCGTTGCGTTACGGTCGTGACTCGAGTCTTATGAGTTTTAACGTAATGGATTAATAATGCTCTTTTGTTCAGTGCAGTTAGCAGTGTCGCGCAAGCATATCCCCTACCTACTGTATCTAGACACTGGATTTATTTGATACAACTTTCACAATACTTCTGTGCGTGCGTGCGTGCGTGCGTGCGTGCGTGCGTGCGTGCGTGCGTGCGTGCGTGCGTGCGTGCGTGCGTGTGTGTGTGTGTGTGTGTGTGTGTGTGTGTGTGTGTGTGTGTGTGTGTGTGTGTGTGTGTGTGTTCTTGTAAATTTCTTTAGCACTGTTTAGTACTTTTGTTGTTCTTTTGAAGACGTCAGCAGCCGTTTTCTGACATATGTTGCGTCATTTGCTTTATTGGTCTTCCAGATAGGTTTGCTTCTATTGAATTACCTCACACTGCACATGACAATACACAGTGGCGGCGCTAACGTAACGGGGGCCCCCCCGCGAAACTAATTAGGGGGCCCTATAAAAATGGTTAAATTTTGTATACGTAATAGGGGAAAACACTCAAATGAGTTTCTATTTACGTGTGTTTCACAACAATGGTTTGTGAATACTTTCTCGTCTATCACAAAGCGTTTGCAATTTGCAAAGGATGTTTTACACGTGTACAAACTCTTAAAATTCATTGTTGCTAAATAGACAAAGTTCTATACAAACTATAAAAAAACCAAAATAAAAAGAATGATTTATTTTTACGTCAAAGATCTAAATTCAGACTATGAAACAGTACCGCACACAGAGTGTTAAAAATTTATTATTTAAAAACGAATATCAAAGTAACATTCTAGCTTTTTTCAAACATTTAAATTAGTTTGTACCTGAATTTGTAAAATTCTTGAATATACTCTATACAAGTTCTCCTTAAGTCTAATCCAATTCAATAACACTCGAACTCAAGTAATGTACAATATTTACAGATGAGGATCAACCAAAGTTCACTGTTTTCTTAAGCCTAGTCTTCTTTTTTTAATAGCTAAGAACTTTTCAACCACTTCGTTGATATTAGTTTTCTGTGTCTCTTCATGCTCAATGCTTAACAATGCCAAGTCACTCAACCGAGTTTGGGCCATGGTACTTCTTAAGTATGACTTAAATTAATTAATTTAAGTTTTGAAAAGCTTCTTTCCGCTGTAGCTGTTGTGACAGGTATGGTTAAATAAAGCTGCAAAGCTGTAGTTAAGTCTGGGAGGCAACTCATAAGGCAGCTGTTTTCTTCAACCAGTAAATTCATCATTTCTCGAATTCTTTTCTTGTGTACAATTTCTTTTCAGAGCTTTGAAGGATATTACTTGGTCAGGCAGTGATGTGGAAAGGTCACCAGGATACACATTTACCAGAGCCTTATGTTTCTCCACTATTGTCTCTTGTGAGAAGTTTACTAAATTCTGAGGCGTCAGGAATGAAAACCTATCATCAATGCAACGCAATCCTTCGAATCTCATTTGTAGCTGAGCTATTACAATATCTAGTGTTGCATTGAAAACTTTTACTTCAAATGATTTCACTGGGTCGTCAATTCTATGGTCAACTGATAATTCAACAAAGAAGCGTTTTACAACTCGTTTACGCTTATTTTTCATGTTACAAGTTATGTCCCATGACTGGGCCAACTGGGGCCCCCCATGAGGGTCGGGGCCCCCCCGCGCCGCGGGGTCTGCGGGGGCCTTATCGCCGCCACTGACAATACAGCTTATTATATTATCGTCAATCGTCAATATATTACACATGTGGTTAGTAGAGTTGCTACATTGTAAAGTGTAATATGTAAGATGGCTGATTATCAACACGCAGCTGTACCAAGAGTTAATAAAAGAAGAGAGATTCTATTGTAACAGTTGTGAATAGAAAGAGATCGTGGTGTGCCGAAAAGGCAGAGATGTTCTGAAGATCTGAAGTACAGTGTAAAGCACTGTGCAATGATCTAGAGTGGCATATCTAGAATTTGGCTTTGGGGGCCCGGGGTCGGGTCGGCTTCATACAAATCAGAAAATCAAGTTAAGACTAATCAACATTACTATCTTTAAAGTAGCTTAAAAACGCGTTATAAGATCCTGGAATTAGTCCCATTAAAGTAAACGGTAAACACACAATAAAAATACGCGTTATTGGAACATTGGTAAAAGATACTTATTGACTGAATTGATTTTCCTATATTTCAAACATTTCAAACGTATACACTAATACTATTAATAAACCTGTTTCCATATTTAAAAAAGAGCTACTACTACATTAGCGTACACAGCCGAAAAAGGTAAAACAGCCGAAAAATTAAAAGATTAACAAATTTTGTCAACTTTCTCGACCCTCTGGGGGGGGGGGTCCCGTTCGTCCCCCCGTAATACGCCCCTGCCTCACCCCTAATACGTAAGAAATAACATACAGAATGTTTTTAGCGGTTTGTCAACAGACGAAAAAACCTTTGTGTATTCTTTTGAATACATATCATCTTTCCACAAATAAGAGGAAATTCTGTGGTTTGCCCTTCCACAAAATAATATAAACATAAATTTCAGCGTTGTGCTAAGATTACTTTAATTATAAGCAGACATCCCAGTAAGGTCCTAAATTTCTCAAACGGTCTTTTTATATGGGAGCGGTGGCAAGCGTGATACTTTGCCTGCCGGCCTTACCTGCCGGAGTGCTGAATATCGCAACAGCTCACTGGATGGATATCGTACTAACACAAACTTCCCTCGCGACTGGAAGCTGCCATCCTTTACCACTAGAGACGAGAACGTTAGTCAGTAATCCACTGAGGAAATCTGAAATTACTGAACATAACTTTCTACGTAGATGAAGACGTGCCTGAAGCGTAATAACTACTTGGAAGACAATCCTGAACCTCCAATAAAATTTCTGTATTCATTACCTGGATGTCCAGACTACTGGTACAACGCCACTAATATCGTATCTAGATTAATGGAAAGCAGATTACATTTTATCTGAGCGACATAAAACGAAAGAACAATTTTTTCATCAACTGAACATGGTCTCTGAAAACGGTGGTATAGGACTACAGGCTTTTTCATGCCATAGTTATAGTACTTTATTTTCTTCCATAAGATCCAAGAATCAGTAGCTCGTTCAGTTCCTAGCTGAGCATCTTCATAACTGACTTCACAAGGTCTCACCCGCCTTGTCTCACTTAACTGTTAGTTAAGTTCATAACTGACTTAACTAATTTAAAATAGGTCTCATCTAAAATAAATGTCAGCATTTACTGACATTTGACCAGTACGTGTCTAAACCAGTGACAGAGAATGATGCACTATTCACTCATATATGTCTAGAACACAAACTGGAACTAAACTTGATTACGAATTCTTAGTCTCAAACTCCACGAAAGAATACTGCCCCTTAAATTTCAGCTTTGAAATTTATACAGTATTTTATAAATGGGGGACCCCCCATTTTCCTCAGGACAAATGAGAAATTTAAGATTCTCTGCGTATAATTATATAAATATATTTTATAAATTCTTTGTCTTAAAGTTTTTGAGTTAACCAACGTTATATATAAGGGTTGAAAAAATGTGGAGAAGCTGTGACTTATAAATATTCTACCCTAATTAATTGTTATTCACATTAAAGATAATAAATGTCAACAGGAACCACTTTAATTTTACAATTTGTATTCTTATTAGATCACGTGAAAATTATTTTTTTCTGAAGATATTTCGAAAAACCCGGTTTTATTTCACCTCGCATTTTAATTTAAGGATATTGTCCCACGAATGTTTTAAGCAACTTATAGTTTGTGTTAAAGTACATTATTTTTCAAGTAAAATCGTGCAATAAAATTTTACCATTTTTCCTAGTTAAAGTCAAGAAACTTATAATTTACCCGTGAAAAGACGATTATTCAATCCATAGAAATAAGAGTAGAGAAGTTATGGCACAAACAAGGGGAAGTAAGGGGAAGTATGGGTGAAAAAGGTAAAGGTAGATTAATACGCTCTGCCTTCGTTTTCTGGCGAGTACATAACTGTGTATGTTTTTGTAAGGCCTCAAATGCGTACATTATTTACCAGTTGTTGAGTGATTGTTATTATTAATAAAACTCTATTTTGTTAATTGGAATGTTGAAATTCCTTTCATTTCTACATTTGTCTGTAGCGATTTCAGGTTAGAGTGAGAGGCTGAGAGAAGGACTGGTAGGGTGAGAGAGAAGGTGTGATTGTGGACACATACATAAATTACATTATTCCATAGTACTCTTGACTATAATTTACAATATGATTACAATTATTATCGAAGTTTACCTGTTAGTAAAATGTTACATATATATATATGTAAAACATTGAATTATTATACTGCTTGCATCACATTCTATCTTGCAATTAAATATTGCATAAATAAAATCATTTCTTACATATTGTTTGTATATATATATATATATTAAAAATAATACGACGTGTTATTAAGTAAAATTTACCAGAAACGTTTGTTTGTAACCTTTGTCAACTATCTGATGTAAGTCGTAATGTTCTACAGTTATTGTATAAATTGTATGTTTCTAAATTATGATTGTTTGTTAATACCACTAGGGAGTGAAACATGTTAAAAATAACTTTTAATAATTACGTAGTGAACATCCCCTAATCTGTTTTAGTTATAGGTAATATATTTTACTTTGCTATATGTTGACTGCTGTAGGTATAAACAATTTATGTATCAATCTAATATCCAATTGTTGATTACTGCTTGTTTAATTAATTAAAATAACATTACATTTAGTAATTTGAATTGTAATACTGTATAAATTAAGTTCTCTCATACTATAATTGCTCGTTTTCTTAAAGATAATTTGAAGATGTAAACAAACTATCATAAGTCTTCACATATAAAATGATACATACATACGCACGCACACAGTCACATACACGAACACGTTCACCCAAATATTTAATTGTTCCGTAGTGTTTGACATTTCTTTTGTATTTCATACACAGGTCCTGAAGATGACAATAAATATTGTCGAAACGTCGACGCAAAATAGTTAACATTTGTGTTATTTTGACCGAGCCTCACTAACCATCCACTAAAAAATTCATTTATTGACGGTCACTAAAAATTTAAGGATTAAATGATTATGGAATTTTCCTGAAACTTTTAATAGCACTGGAGGTGGGGATTTATCTTCTGATTGATTGCCCCCCCCCCGTAGTTACGTAATTCCTTCATGTAATCAGTTGTTTATTTATTTGTTAATAATCCTTCATTTAGATTTTCGCAGTCAAATGTTATAATACATCTATCATCTGTAATATAATACAATCAATTTCAAATTTTGACCAAGTTTAAAAGTTTAAATATTAACAAAAAACAATATTGCTAAGGGTTTTGGTAACAACACCCACGTCAGCATTAGAATCTGAAAGGTGCTTTTCTACACTGAAAAGAATAGAACATTCCTTAGGTCAACAATGAGTGTAGACAGGCTAAGTGCCTTAGCAATGGGAGAAATTGAAAATAAAATGTGTCAGAATAACGATTTTAATACAAAAGTTCATCATCATCATCAAACTCAAGGATTAGGCACATCCTGAACCTGTTCCAGGACCCACTTCGCTCTCGGCCGTCCTACATCTCTCTTCCCCACCAGTCTGTATTCTGTTGCTAGCACTGGAATCCTGTCACCTGCCATTCTTCCCAAATGCTTACACCAGCTTCGTTTGTTGCTCCTCAGCTGTTCCATAATGGGTCGACTCCCAGTTCTGTCCTTATATCCACATTCTTCTTTCTAGAATGGTACAGCCCAGAGTACTCCTCATCAATTTTATCTCCGCTGCCTGAATCTTTCCTTTGTCTCTTTCTGCCATAACTCTGGGTTCATCTCCACACGTTAGAACTGGTACCGCTACAGTGTTACAAAAACCTTATCCTTGTTTCCTTCTTTGTCTTATTTTTAAGGTTTCTGTGAATTGTTCCACAGATATTCTTAAATTTGTTTACAGTAGAAAAGGTATTGAGAAATTTTCTCAAGTGGAACCTGTGTACACCTTATATAGTTCCACGTTAACGAGTCCTCCGATCCGATCATAAATCTCCATCTGTTTCTGTCTTACACATCCTTATCCATTATCCGAGTTTTTCAACGTTTATTCTTTATTTTAGAATGAAAGATCGCTCTCTGTTATTCCTTCCTACAGTAGTCCACTTTTGAACTGCCTTAGATATTCTTCCATCTCCCATGTTTCTCATGAAGTATATTAGTATCATTTGTTCTATCTCATCTACTATAGCTTTTTCGCTTTCACGAGTCTTCTGCAAAAGGACTTGTTATTTTTAAACTTTTCTTTTCTGGTTCTATCAGGCGTTTTTCTCCAGTAATCTGTTTCAACTAATCTAATTATTTGCAGTAAATCTATCCCCGTGTTTTAGAGTTACTCGAGTTTGTTTTGAGTTTTTGATTTTCGTTATACAGATCCTTCGTTAATTCATAAGTTATTTCCATTTTCGAGACCTCATCTCATTTGCTCCTTGTTTAAATTTTTGGGTTGCGGTATTATTTCTCCAAGACACCCAAACTTCTTTATTTTGTCGATTTTTATGTATTCTGTGTCTACATGTTTTGGAATATTCACCGACTTTTAAAACGAAATTTGTAAACCAGCCTTTTCTGCAGTCTCTTATAAATAAAAGGACGATTTGTTCCGTTGCTGCGACAGTCAGCTCTGAGAGGATTGTCAAGACATGAACTTTGATAACCCCGTCCGATTCTTTTGGTCCCTCTATCCTGTTACACAGTTTTCAACTCTTTGATTACATTTTCCAGAAATCTTTGGAGAAAGGCCGTTATGTTTCGAAGAGTTCCGAAATAAGTGAACTTATTATTAAGTGGCCGTATATTGTAGTGATGACTGCTGTACGTTTAGCCCTATACCGCCAAATGTAATTTGTTCTTTCGTAAAAACAAAACGTAGCGCGCGAAATGTCCTTAACCAGAAACACTGACAGGCTTAATACTAACAGAGTTACCAAACCAACTGTCCATTACAGTAGTACATTATTACTGTTTTAGTAAACAAACACAGTGTCATTGAATAGGGACCGGCCAGGTGGTAGACACACACGACCCTACTAACGGAAACTCGGGTAATTAATACGCGGCGTTTGTAAGAACAGGTGAAGTCAAAATGTTTCTTTTGCATGCGTTTATGCTTCAAAAGATTTAATGTATGTTCTTAAAATTCATTTGCGGAACGAATAATATCAAGTCGGTTGTTGCTTGTGTTGTTTTTTCCTACCGTACTCGCATTTACATATAATTTCAATGCAACGACTTGTTGAGACACGTACGTACGAAATTAATATAATTTCAAGTTTTTTATTACGGAGATAATATTATACACTGGGAATATCTAAATTAATATTACACAGTTCTGTAATTTTTTAAATTATGGCCGTCGTTTTTACGCTATAAATTTATACGTCATGTTAAAGTAACGTGAACCAAAACCTAAGAACTACAAAAAAACACACATACACACACAGCATGTAGAAAGAGATAACATTAGTTTTCATTCACTGTAAAAGTATTTATGTTATGTTACAAATTAGAGCCCGGAGCGTTTTATAGTGCTCCGGGAGCACTGGCCTTACATTGGCGGGTACAAAGGGAAGTCGAGACTGTTTTCTATGTTTCTTCAGTATTCGTTAAAATGATTTACTGCCAATTTCAGTTTTAGTTGAAACATTATATATACAATTTGTTGTGTTTAACTATTAACAACTCTGTTTCGTTTTCAAGCGAAATACTTTATATGTGAAAATATGTGTTTACCCGGAGCAGCGAAGATTTTACTCCACATGTGATGTACTGATGGAACTCGTACGAGTAATTGCAATTATGCATTGCAGGTAGTAAACGTTCCTCAGACGCACCACGTAGGCCTACACGTCAAGTGTGTCCCACAGGTCTGACCCTCCTGACATATTACAAGTTAAACGTCTGTGTTAAATTCGTTACAAATAACCCAAATTATATAAATAGCAACAATATAACAGAAGTTATCAAAACAGGAAGTCTGGCCACTCGGAGTGTCATACTGACACTGTAGACAAGTATACGTGATTATTTCATAAGAGCTATGCCATCTGCAGATCTGATTCTGGCGATCACTTCCCCCAGCCTCATTCTCACGACTCCCCACAAAATTCTTGTCTTTGCTAATATTTATCACCTGGGAATGTACGTGTTGTTGAACAGTAGTTGGAAACAACACACACCACTGTCTCTCTCCTTTATTTCTCCCAGTGTTTACTCCAGAAACATCTTCCTAGCACCAATAAACGGGTCGTCAATGAAATCCGTTTTTACTGAACGTTGACGTCGTCTCACATTTGTTCTGGCGACGAACAAAAACTGACGTGTTTAACACTATCTGCAAGCACACTCCGCTCCATCCTCATTTGGTTTGGCAGCCATCTTCTGTACTGGCTGGTTGAAACAGGCATTTCTGTCTCGAGAATGTTAGTGGCAATGATCTCCACATAACTGTAATATCTATGTGATGTATTCATGGAATGGCATGCATGTGAACATCGGTTGGCATGCAATCACTGTCTAAACACTGTCCTCTTAATTCCTATTACTCCTCGTTAGTGGCTTATGATAGTGTTAATATATTGTTACGACATTACAGAACAATCTACGTGTTTCTCGAATGTTCCAGTGGAATCCGGTTGTAATTGTATGCGTACGTGATTCTCAACGCGTTAGCTAGACTGTGACAGAAGACGCGCGGCCGCACGCACTGTGTGCAAGGTCGCAACCAATTACGTTCCGTGTTTTCTATTAGCGTTGTTAATACGTAGTATGGATGTTCTGGATTTTCGGCGGGGTAAAAATACAAGTACTCAGCGACGCTCAGGCCAGTTTGAGTTGCGATATATTCGAGTGCGGTTCGTAGTATTGTGGCGAAGTGTTATGTGTTTTATGTTTGTGCGGGAAATTTGTAATACAATTGTGTTTTATATTAGTAGACATTTTTATTGCGTGTGAACATTTTTTATTTGATTTGTTGTAAGAGACTATCTTGTTGATTATAAACTGTTTAATTGTGATAATTAAAGCTGGTGATTAGTGACTTAATTGGTGTCTTGTATTTTGTTTTCCACTGTACCATACGACGATCAGTAGACCGTCGTAATAATATACCGTGCATGGCAGAGCACCAGTACATCGGATATTATAGCATCTTCTGTTCCGTGTTTTTATTCAGTTTGGAAGATTCTAGAATTAAGGGAAACTTCGTTTAATTTGTCGTTTGGGACAATGATAATGAGTAAATAACAAGTAAAACTGTGAAATTGTGAGTTGCGAACTTAATAAAGACCCAACAAGTCTTCATTCCATCAACCAAATCAACCAACCGGAAAACGAAATATCCAAATGTCAAAGTTATCTTGAGAGATTCCAACGTGAAACTGTTAGTACACAAGTCTTCTTGTACATCGTGAACTGATTAAACCCACATTACACCTCAGTTACTATTTAAAGTGCAATTGTCAGGAGGGACCTTATTCTCACTGTACAGCCTTCAGAAACATTCAGGTAATTCTGCTTCGTTCGATGCCATATTGTATCTGTCTGTTAGATACATTGCTATATTGTACATTTAAATCTATGCTGTATTATCTGTATCGACGCAAGTTCCCTAAAATTCCACAAACATATTTATTTTAAAATAACGAAGCCTGAAGTTTAAAACCTAAAACCATTCTTACTATTCATTAGCTGGTAAATTATTTGTGTTAAGCATGGAGAGGGAAGTAACTGATAGATTTTACTTTATCACTTTGTCACGATGAACACACTTTATTATTTTCCTTACATAATTATACAGTAAAAATTACAAAATAGGCTTAAATACTTCCTCATTAGAAAAGATCTTTTACTCTTTGAAGTTATTATTTTACGAGCACTCGTATCTGGTAGATATGGTAATATTAATAATATTTTCCTAAAGTGCTGTCGGTAGGGGACTCAGGGTAGATGCCTACGTGAGTTGTTCACCATAAATATTGGGTAGTACAACGAATTAGCCGGACACTAGTACTCAACGATGTTGTCTCAGGTACTTGTTTACATGCTAAATCGACCTGATGCCTACTTTGGCGTTCTCGAGAATCCAACCTTATACCTCTAAATTGATAGTCAATCACTATTCCGTTGTGCTACCAAATCTGAGATTTAAATTCAAAGCACTGAAACCCAGTAAAGCCGAGTGAATGCTTGCACATTTTCTTGTATAACGCTGAAAATATTTACTCTCCCACTTTGGTGACTCGGACAAACATTTTCTGATTTTCTCCTGTTTGAAAGTTAGTGGCTCTCATTCTTCGTACACTGGAAGCAGTGTCGAAACATGGAAGAGGGGTTTCAGGAAGCTGAGTCTCCCTCAGAGCTCTACTACAAATTTTCAGCAAATTCATTTAACATAGGCCACTTAAAGTAGGCCTATTTCTAAGCTTGTTGTATGTGATTATAATGCTTATAAATAATTGTGGAAATAAATATTGTAGATATATTTTTAAATAAATAAAGTAGAGTTTCTTAATAATGACATTGACTGACATTTGAAGCCTTAAAAAACAATTACACAGAAAACAAAGGCAAAGCCCTATTAATTTACCTGTGTCTTTCGCTCATATTAATTTATTAATTTTCGCTCACACAGGGTTGTCTTTGTCATGACTCCTCTAAACAAATATCTCTACGGTTTGGACCGTCGTAATAGCATAAGTAAACTGGCAGTTTCTTGACTTTAATTCGGAAAAAATAAGATATTATTGCTAGATTTTACATTTTAAAATAATGTAACCCTACTACAATATGAACTATGAGTTGCCTAAAACATTCTTGGCAATATCCTTAAACTGAAGTGCTCTAATAAAACCCGGGTTTTCAAACTATCTTTAGAAAGACTCATTTTCACAAGATTTATTAACAATACAAATTTAGAATTATAGTGATTCGTAATCATACGAGAATTATTACCTTTAATTTGAATACCAATTAATCAAGATAGACCTTTTCGAAATCAGCGCTTTTCCATATTTCTTCAATCCTATACTTCACGTTGGTTTATTCAAAAACTTTGAGACGCAAAGAATTTGTAAAATGTATTTATGCGTGATGAATCCTGAATGTCTCATTTGTCATGAGGAAAGTAGGGATCCAACCTTCATACTAGACTCTTCCTCCCACCCCAGAAGCTATTCTTACCCCCCCCCCAGGAGCAGTTCCTAGTTACGCCACTGTTTTGAAGCATATTTCACATTCTCGTTCACCATCGAAATCATCGTCCAAATCAACGTTGGTTTTGTTAAAATGAGAGCTAAATAGAAAATAACTGAAATGTACGACAAAATTCAATTTATATCCATCTAGTAATAGGTTAAGAGTATGGCGGTACTGAACTATATATACAATTTACGACAGTAAATTTAGCATACAGTAGCATTCACTGTGCAAGTTGTACACACACGCGCGCGCGTACACAAATACTTTCTCGTGTGCACTGTTGCACAAGGAATGATTAAATATCTATAAAAGATATCATAACGTTTTTATTGCATTTATAATCTACAGCAAGGCAAAAGCTATGTTCGTTTTGCAATGAATTTATGTTGGCCTATCTGAATCGCAGATAGAGTCGTTGCGAAACAATGTTTGTAAAGTATGGTGTCCTATTATGTAATTACTGTACGTGGAATGTAGGTGGATAAGTGTGGTGCATGCAGTTCAAAGGTCTTCTATGCAAAAACTATGTTCGTTTGTTCGTCAAAACTATATAATATTTTGAGAAGTGTGTATGTGTGTGCGCGCACGCGCAAGCGAGTAGGCTTTCAATGTGTTCCGGACAAATGGTTTATGACTATGATACATGGACACTAAGAACGTAGAATGAGATACAAACTGCAGACAGCTTAATGAAGTGTGGAAAGAAGTCCTACATAGATTACAAAAAATGATTGGAAGAGGTTAAAATGGGTCAGGGATCAACAGGAATGAAATATGTTGTAATTATTTCGAAATTCAGGCTGGTTGCGAAGATTAGCGAATTGTCAATTGTATTTAGAAAGAATACGGAGACAACATCAAGAGACGAAGGCAAACAGAGAAGTTTATTTGTATGTCACACATTCTTCTCTTCTTATATCTTCCGACTTTCCCATTAATGATTTATTTCTGCACGCGGTTCTCAATCAGAATAAGCTCATTCTGTTAGCTTCCTTTTTTTTCTGATATTTATTAGGAGACTTCTTGCAAGAAAGAAGATATTTAGAGGAGGCTTCTTGTTCTATTTAGTTCCTCCTACTTATTACTCTGATGTAAATGTAATATTTTCTGTTTTCCTCCACAGCCGCATTCCAAAACATTCCGTTTTCTTCTCCTTACAAGTGTCCATGTTTGTGACCTCCATGTTTGTTATTCACAACCTCCAAATAAAACATTTGGTAAAAGTTTTATGAGACCAAATAGAATTTTTGTAAAATCTTCCTTGTGTTATCTTACACCTAATTTCTTCCGACAACTGGTATTTGTCGCGAATATTATTCGAAAATATCAAAAGGAATACACTATAATATATTTACACCAAGTCGTGTCAATATGTATTATTGGTTATTGGTTACTGGTTAAATACTGGCATAAGAATCACATGACATGGACCCAAATTCAAAAATTTTCAACTTCTCCGTTAATAACAGGAATGAATGCAGTATCACAAACGGAAGGAAGGAATTTATACGCGGAATATCTGTTGTGTTCTGCTAATGAATTCTCAGAATCCAACTTGTGGACAGTGTGATTATGTTATCATGTGTGTTAAGAATGTTAATGTTTAGAATTATATATTTGTTGTGAACAACTAATACAAGGTTTGTTTGTATGAAGTAATGTCCTATCAAGTATGAGTAGTAGAAATAACAGTCCAGCAATATAACATATCAAGCTGGTAGAGAGTCTGCTGTTTTAACATTGACTGGTTAAATCAGTTGCCATTAGACTAAACAACAGCTTACTAATTGATACTAACAGCGTACATTTTTATATAATCGGAATACTATTGTCACAGATATTTTGTCGATATTAAGAACACGAATAAGAGAAATGGGTGAACGAGAAAAAAATTACTGTGAGAGAACTGCAGTAGACTAACCAGCATATCAGCAGGCGAGCTGCGGTACTAGTCATCTCGCCCGCTTTTTGTGTACTGACTTCAGACGATGAGATGGCGAAGCGAAGAGACAGTATCTGCATTAGGTCAGCCAGCTATCTTCTCTACATGGTTATCTCATAATCTGCTGATAGTATTAGCTTAGCCTGGAGATATCGAATTTGTGCTTCGTACACCTCAAATCCTAAATTATCAACGCACTAGCAGCGTCTTGTTTGTACTAGTTTGAAACACAAATTCAGACCCACAACATGTATGCGAATACGACAGTTTTTTAACTTACAATAATTTGATAATAATATTTTTACAAACGAAGGAGGAGGAGATTTATTAAGATGTATCAATTCCAGAAGACTTGGCTAGTTAGGGCATGTGGAGAGAGTGGGCCGAAACAGGCAGTCCAAAAGAATACTGTCTGGTGATGTGGGAGGAATGAAGCTAAGAAGAATGAGAAGGCAATCGCTGCAAGAGTGTGGAAGCGGATTTGGGAAGGATGGGAATCAGGAATTGGTGACTCCTGGCAGGAGGAGTGAATAGTGGAGGAGCCAAGGTCCACGTAGGGCTGTAGCGCTTTGGAAGAAGTATTGTGTTTACAGAGAGGATGTATTTTCCTTCGTAAATCCGTGACTGATTTTTTTTTTTTTAATTTACAATGTGAATGTAGCACACAATTCGATTTACAAGTCTTTTGTTTATTAGTGTACTGTATATAATTAAGTATACCGTACCTTCAATTTTTTTTTAATTTCACAACTTTCAGTTACTACCATGAAGGCCACAGTTCACATTTATGTACTTTCAATACAGAAGTATTACTCAGAAAAATGTAAGTTTTGATTTATGATTATTATGTATTTGAAGCTTACATTAGATACTATTTCCCAAACGTTTGTATAATATGAGCATAAAATGTTATCTGTAACCTTATTTATACAGTACAATATGGAAGTCACCCCTTGTATTTTTAGTGTTATATCGAGGCACTCAACATAGAAATTTCGAGTCACACGACTTCGATGCAGGACGCATCTCTCGCGTTGTTACAGTAAGTCTGGGTCTCAGTCCACGTGAAAATTTAAAATAATCTTCACTTTGTATATTATTTATACAACAGGTGAAAGTAGTCATAAACGTTTGACGACGACCATTTTAGTAGTCAGCATATTTCAATACGAAAGGGAACTCGGATTCCTGTTCGTCTTAAGAATGTACACTCGAAACGAAAACGTAAACTTCTAGCACATTACCAAAGTTGACTTTGTCACCAAAGAGTGATGACAAACAACCACAGGAACGTAATCTTCAGAACGGTCCAGTCTGTTGAGTGTATCTGAACCATCATGTCAACATAAACAGAAGCCCCGGCTAGCAGACAGCGAGTAATCGATTTATAGAAATGAAAATTATTTAACATTTCACTAAATTTTCGAAGACTTTTAGTTGATACCATTTCGAGTAACACAACAAGAATAGATTCTAATTTTTTTTTCTTTCTTTTTTCTAATGAAATTATCTTTTATTACTAATGAACTTGAAAAACTTGTGTATTTATATCTGTATGAAAGCAATTTTGTTTTAATAATAAAACTGTCAATCATTTCCGAGAAGCGATGGAGTTCGTTTGCCTTGCGTCTTTAGTCTTACTTGTGACAAAAGCGTAATTTCGCTTGTGATATTCTTACTTGTGATTTTATGACGGGTCTTAAAATAAACACGCAAATCCGACACTTTAAGGTGATATTCTGAACTTATCTATATTAGAAGTTCAATACTATACATTTAGACATAAACGTTTTTGGAAAATTTTTGTACAAATAGTCTTTAGAACTGCCAGTTACAAAATCTAATATTTTACGTGCGGAATTTTTAGATCGAAACGGATGATAACCGTATGAGCTGAACACCGATATGTTTATTTGGTGTCGCGGGGAGACTTGGAGACTTCTGTTCATCGAAATTTCGTTTCGTTTCACAAAACCGGTGTACCAGAGATTAACTTATAGCCAGTCACACGTGCTGAACAGACACGAAGACTTATTTGATTTCTGCTATAACTGCACAATGAGCGTGTCTGTTCGACTCAATACTACCTTGAGATGTTAAGACTTTTCTCGTTTCCGGACCGTTCGGCGCTTGAAATGTTGTAATGTGTTGTAAATTTCCAACTTTTTTTTTAAATTGATGCTTGAAGAGAAGCTGGGGGGGGGGGTGAGGCCTAGGGCAGGGCACTGGGAGAGAATGTTACGTTACGTTGCCGGAGCTATGAACTATCGTGTTAGGTAAATAGAGTTTCTTAAGTTTCTTTTCCGCTCTGTTCCAAGGTTAGGCTAGGAACATTGACACTAGTGCCAATTATATAAATAGCGTATTAATAGTTAATGCCATATTTAAGCGAGAATACTGGTGCGACTGAACCGTCTTTGCCGGTGACGTCCGTTTTCACCGTTTCTACAGTCGCCGGATTTATGTAGGCCTAATATATTGTGTTATTGCGGAATGGACTTTCGAGTCGACATCGTCATCACCGACAGTAACGTAATGCTTTCATTTCATCGGTATTCTTCTCGACCTTCGCCGTTGATATCAAATTCCTTCTCCTTCCTTGTGGAAGAAAGGGTGTCCTGTGAACTTATTCGTGAGCTTAACTCAAGGTTATGGAAAATTTTCACTTCTTCTTTGCCAACATTGGGCCAAATATTTTTCTGAGTATTCTTCTCTCATAGGTAAGTTGCTGATTCAGTGTCGGATTAGTAAATCTTCTTCTTCAGCGGCGCCACAACCCATTACTGAGTCAAGGCCTCCTTATCGGATTAGTAAATAATGGCACATATCTCCGCACCATATCACAGTAAGAACTATGAAAATCCTGGTCTCGCAGGGGTGTCTCTAGACCATTCTTTTCCTTCCAACAGATTCACCTTACTCAAATTAAATCCTTCAATGCCATTTCTAATAGTAGATTATCTAGTAGCATTCAATAATTGTAGTAGTAACAGTTACTAACGTCCTAGTTGTAGTCGTCGTCATTATAATGTCGTTGATTCTATTCGGCAGGAAATAAATGATATATCCATTCTGTTACTGTAGAAAATCTGTTGCATTAGTTTAACATAGGTTATTGCTATTGTCAAAATAGGTCTTGTTCTTATTGTTAAAAAAATAGACAAAGTCAAAAAATAAAAATATAAAAATAGTTTTTGACATATTGTATCATGTGATTTTTCTTGTAAGCCTTCGTATTCGTTTTTTTCAAAGTAAACAGGCGTGAGGGCGTTAACCCGGACCTGAAGAGCACTTACTCTATAGAGTGTCGTGTAGTGGCGGAGAACACATGAGTTACGTTACGCTTTAAATAGTCGTAACCTACATTTAAATGTTCTTTCTGTAGCGCACGTAATCAAAGTGGACGTTAGGCGTGTAGTGCCTACACGAAATGTATTTTTAAGCTTCCTGATAATTCAGACGACGCCACCGAAGAAGCCACGTGGAAGATAAATAGAATTCCGAACAATGCGGTAGTAGCGTCCAATTGGTCATGATGACACGTATTGTTCCAACAGCCGTTTAAGTAAGCAGCAACCTTATCTGTTTCAACAAACACGCTTTTAGGTATTCTGACTGTTTTATGTCACATTCAAAACGGGACACCGTACTCAACAGTCCAATGAAATTTCGAGAAATGTCAGTGACGTTGTCCGTTTTCCGGAACGTAAAATTGTGCACGACGACATTCAATCACTCTACTGGTATTCGTTACCATTAATGAAGTAACCCGCTACGATTTTTGGGTGGGAAATATTCGGCGATACTTGTTAGTCAAATCAACACTGTGGCTAAGAGAGTGATGTTTATGTACAATAACCCGCGTCACATCAAGTACCAGTCTTCCTGAAAAATAGTTTAACAAATAAATGTACCGCACCTGGCATTTCATGTAACGAACACTTAAAACAATAAAGTCTTGTAATTTTACTTACCTTACGGCCAAACAGATGTCCTAGATTGATTAAACAGTTACAGTCAGCCAGCATTGATTACTTGGTGAGTAGTTGATCACCAGTCCAAAATATTTCTCGTAAAGATTGAAAAAAGTTTTATAATTGAGGTACTAGAACTGATATGTAAGGCGATCAAGTAACTAGAACGAACCTTAAGAACGCCGTCTTCTAAAGGCTTTTTGGAGCAATTGCACATGGTATTTTATATATGTAACACCTAAACGACAATGTATTTTGAGATGTTTTCAAAATAGACCCAACTTTTTGAGTAGACCGTGGTGCGGTTACTGAGCATGTCTAGTGACGTTTTGAGGCAACAAACTGCCATTCGTACGAGTATTTAGTGTTCATCAGTTTTGACGAAATGCGGGATATGTCCCGCGGCGGTAGTATATGTCAAGACAAAATTGAGCATGAGCATGAGGGAAAAAGGGATATTTTGTACGAACTCACTTCACTGGCGGAAAATTTCGAGGTATGCCTGTTGAGAATACTAATTTATTATATAGGCCTACATAGATCCTTGCTCAGTAAATAGAAATAATGTAGTCCTACATTGTACATAAATATATTCGTATGTATATGATAATAAAATAAATAATAATATCTATAATTTTACAAAATTCTATGGAATATGGATACATCTTATACTATGAATTCACACAGGGTACTTTCCGCAAAAAATGTACATAAGAATGTTCACAAGTTATCTCATAAAGTTATTATACAGCACGCTACTCCAAATTCAGTTTTTTTTAATGTGAAATGTTCAGTTCCTTGTTAATAAATCATGAAGCGTGTTGTAGAATGTCTTGAAGATAAGTTGAAATGCCCAAAGTTTAGCTGCGCTCTCCGCATGTAGCTCATAAGAAACGTAAAATCGGTTAACGTATGATAAGTAACATAGGAATTAATCGTTTTTGTTAAATTTAAATATTATGTTATTTATAACAAAACTCAGGTTTTAGTTACATACTTTCATATTTTAATATTACAAAATATATTATTCTATAACTGAGATTACCAGGCGTCAGTGTCTGTCAATGAATTTGTTATTCTTGTTACACTGCTAACATCAGAAAGCACAATACTACACGAAAATAAAGAGTTATAAATATAAGCCTATTTACAAAATTATAAACTATTTAATATTGCTACGCCATTTACGTAACGCTCTCGAAAAGTCGGCAGGTGCAGTTAACTGTTAAATGTAAACGTCCTACGCGTTTCTAGTGCAGCGTCTCTGTCGAGGCCGTGAAGTCAAGTAGCGCTCCAGACTCCTTCTAGTACTTGTAAATACGCAAATTATGCTGGCACGCCGCCAAAAGGATGGAAAATTATTCTGGAATATCTCCGGGGTATATACAAGCAACAGTGGCCGGCTTAGTTAGTCAGTTAAAACTGGCGAAATTGTAGAGTGCGGATCAGGTGATTGTTGCTGATTAGTGGAAAGTGGTTAATGTGTTAGAATAGTGCGGAACTCTAATAGTTGACATTATTATTGCGTGTGGTCAAATTTAACTGGAATTGTATGAGAGAACCTTGTTGATTACAAATTGTTGTGACTAATTACAGGCGTCTGTAGGCCTGTTTTGTTTCCACTGTACAAACGAAGATTCCGTGAGACCGTCGTACGATATGTTTATTAAACAGTAAGTTGGTAATTATGATCCATACTTTAACTCCCCCACCCATAAACTACATAATAGTAAAATATGAGGAAAATGGATGAAATTTTGTGCTTGTTGTAGAGACGTTTCAGACCAGAGGTACGGCAACACTGGTCTTCGTTAGTCTTCGAGCTGTTTTCGTTGTAGTGAA
The DNA here is from genome assembly GCA_034769895.1 of Magicicada septendecula. NCBI lineage: Eukaryota > Metazoa > Arthropoda > Insecta > Hemiptera > Cicadidae > Magicicada > Magicicada septendecula. The sequence goes on from CM068367.1 coordinate 688,560,074, forward strand.
TATGCATCCAGTTTGCCGACACAGATTGGTGAGAAAGTGACAATGAAAGTCTTGACTCGTGTTTGGTAAATTTTACTGCAGAGTTTACAGAAACCTTACAGAGACATGCCAACTGCTTAACAAAGCTAACAGGGCGGATTGTGTGTGCCGAACGCAATAATACGATTGGTTTAAGCTTAAAAACGAGCAGAACGTAGGTTGGTGAAGTTATTGCTGTAGTACATTGTCGTTTATCTGTCTGAAAATTTGATGAGGAAGTGTGCAACAGCTTTTTTCTGAGTTTTTATTACTTTTCTATTTAGTATATTTTCATTTTTATATTTTTTGTGTGTTTTGATGTTTTTACTATTTTTAATTCATTTATGTAGGCTATATTTTTATTTTAGTATACGAATAACGAATTTCGTATATTTTGTTTTATTTTTAATCATATTTTTCATTACGCATTTTCCAGTGTTTATTTATGAATCCAACTTGTTTACATAGCTGAGAGCTTTCAGACACTTCTCCAGGTTGTTGTCATCAAAAGTGTTCATTATGTTGTTATTTCTCTTGTCCTGTCTAACATAAATCTTCTTTCGTTTGTGACTCGGCTCTCCAAGATCCTTTGCCATCAGTTGAAAACAAACTTTCTGCGTTTCTTCTTTCAGCATTTTATCCAACAGGAAAACATAGGGTGACGTCACCGTATAATGCTGTTCAACGTTTAGTTCCAACTCTCAACCACGTTATTAGTTCTGTGTCACTGTTCATGAACATTCCACATCACACGTTTGGGTCGTCCATGCATTGCTGAACGGCGTATTCAATGAAAAACCTTATGCCTCATTTTCGGGAAGATTTTCCATGATCAGAGGAATGAGATCCTCCATAATCAATTCCAAATCAATATTCTACTCTATCAATCGACAAATATATAGCAAAGCAGTACACGTGAGTCTTATATCCTTATTTTCCTTATATTACACAGTCAATCCACTGTTTTGTATTTGTCTCCAAACAGATTGATTAAAATGATAGTTTCAACTATTTATTGTAGTATCTGGAATTATCTTTCCTCGCCTCACTGACAACCGCAGTTTTATTAATTTTGGCGACCAGAAAGGGCACCACTTCTTGATAAGAGTAAATAAACACAAGCACGTAGATTCCATTTAATTCGGTAACTGCCAACAGAAATGCATATACTTCGTGACATGAGATGTAGCCTACCACTGGGGTCAAAGTACACAGTGTGTAACAACTTTTAAACGTGCCGTCGAAAGAAAAACATTCGCCATCGTTAAGCAGGTCTTCGCCATGTTCTCCTGAGAACATAAGAATACTTTTGACTAATTCACCTGTGTAATCAATCCCAAGAAAACTTGAGTTCTTAGCGTGACGCAAACGAGCGTCGAACTGTCGTGCGGGTTCTGTTCTGTTTCCATTGTCCTACACAGTCGAGTTTTCACCTTATTATATTTCACCATTTATGCAACTAAGTCGTATCATTTTGAATAAATTTCTAAAAATTTCTCCATAAAAATTGCATGCACTGACACGGAAATTCTTCCCTAGCCTTTTTTTACATTTCTCTAACGTTTTCTTGAATTCGATTTCAGTTACGTTTGGAATGCATGTGCGATTGTACTGATAATTTTGTTAAGGGAAGTTCTTTTGACGCTACCTTTACACTTGCACTTTTTGTCCATTATAGACACCCAACTAATCTGATATTATCCATCTTATGAAGACGCCGCTGATATCCACCAACAACTAAATACGGCATCCACATCCTCGTTGTTAAAAATACACAATCACAAAAATCCACAATGATACAAGACAAGAACGATGTAACGTTATCTTGCTCTAAGTGTCACACACACACACACACACACACACACACACACACACACACACACACACACACACACACACACACACACACACACAATTATATAATATATTTCATTATAATATTATTTTATAATGAATCCTTAATTTAGTAGCGATCGTCGATCAATAAATTTTAACTATGAAGGGTTTATCAAAGATCGGTCAAAAAAAATATAACACAAATTTTAAATTATAATTAATTGTGAAAAATAAATGTCGAAATTTAATTTAAATGTAAATAATATTGTCATCATCAGGACCTGTGTACGTATACAAAAGAAAATATCAAACACAACAAGATCAAGTGTGTGTGTGTGAGGGGGGGGAGTTGAGACAGTTTGTGTTACGTCACCAAAGTACTTACATTCCTTACATATAGGCATACAGTAATTATAATACTCTAGAACATAATGAATACAGTATTACAATTTAAAATATTAATAATGCAATAATCCCTTAATTATATACGTAAATCATCATATGTAACTGCTTAATATCAAATATATATGTAACATATTTATATAACTGCTTAATATATAACAGTTAATATATTAAGCAGTTAATATATGTAACATATATACCTAACTGCTTAATTTATGTAACATATGTATATGTTAATTATATATGTAACTGCTTAATGTAGGAGCAGTAATCATCCAATGTATATTGGAATTGGTACAGATACCAATACGTGTCTACATATGGCATAGTAAAATATATTACACCTGACTTCAGATTGTAGGTATGTTCAAATAAAAGTTATTATTATGATTTTCCACTCACTGCTGGGATTGAAAACACTATCCTATATTATGGAATTATGTACAATATAATAGTATAGAATTACAAAATTTCATTATAGTTACAAAATATTGTAAAGTCCGTATGCTATGTTTTCAAAAATCTTTATAGGCCTATATTGTTAACAGTTGTGTATATTTGTGAAAACTTGGCATGCGTGTGCATAATTTTTACCCTACAGAACACTATTGCTTTTGAGAGTGATCCTCTAAAAATAAGGGGCGGGAGGAAAATTTTGTTAATTTTTATGATAATATAAAGTTATCTAATATTGAAATTTAACTAATAATCAACGTATTTTGTTCAGAATATTGAGCGAGCTTACTAGTTATAGTATTAATGATCTTCCATTATACAGTAAATGTATTTAAAAAATTAATTTTTGAATTCCCATAGAAATCCTAACATGTAGGCCTACCCTTCCGCAATCATGCGGCAAGCGTTAGATTAATCTTGGTTATTGAAGAGCGAAGTGAGTTCACAGTTTGGATTCAACCTTTTGACATTTGTCTGTCTGTCTAGCTACTTGTCTATCTTCTATCTGTTTAGGGTAGGCCTATGTCTTACGATAACGTTTGAACGGATCAACCGATTTTCGTAAAACTTGACACGCGTGTTCATACTTTCACCCTACAAAATCCGCGCAAATAGAGGAGTGGCAGAAGGAAAAAATGTGAGAGGCCAAAATTTTGAAAAAATTTCAGAAGTCCATGTGGGGTATCAAATTACAGAAACGTTTAACCAAATAATGAATTTAGTGTTCATTTTTGAAAATTTCAAAATTGTGTGATGCCGAGGGCCAAAAGTGGGTAAAAATTTTGATAAAATTTTAAAATCCATGTGGTGAATCAAATTAAAGAGAATTTTTACGAAAATCTGTACAGTTGTGGAAATGAAAATATTTTTAACCCCCAGGTCCAAAAATCGGATAAGAAATTTGAAAAATTGTAAAAATCCAGACTGGTGTCAGACTAGTGGAATTTTAACACAATCCGATTGTTTGAAATTTTTGTGTTAATATTGTATGATTGCTCTACAATTGTTATTTTGCTACACAAAAAATAGTAGGGTAATCGTGATTTTCGTAATGTTTCTGACAATTGAAAAATTATCTATTATGAAAATTTATCTTATAATAAATCTACTTCGTTCAAAATAGTGGACGACTTCTGTAGCTGAGGAAGCGTACTAGTGTAGTATCTTTGGACAATCCTGGCCGTGTCGACACTCCCGGCAGAGTCGCCATCACGCCTAGCCACTTGATCGAGTATAAAGGAGTGAAATGTTTTTAATGAAAGTGATTCACTACTGTTGTGCCACTTTCTTACAGTTTATTTATTCACCATTTAATTAGGTAACCTGTTCGTTAGAACACCAACATCACGAATCAGGATATAAAACGCTTAGTTGTATTTAAACAAATATTGTATCTGCATGGAGTTAGAGAAAAAGAAGCAATAAAACTCTAAGTAAATAAACAGAAAAATAAAAGCAGTTTGTTGCTTATAAAAGATAATCAAGTCGAGGAAAACACTCCGTACTGTGTAAACACTTCGTCGCATCCGATCCTAAAAAATTCTAAATTTATTTAGTATTAAATCATCGGCTTGTTTCGTATCACAAAGATATAAATTCTCATATTTACTGTCTGGCTTATTGTTTTTCAACAGGTCCTCCCGCAAATGTGTGTGTGTGTGTGTGTGTGTGTGTGTGTGTGTGTGTGTGTGTGTGTGTGTGTGTGTGTGTGTGTGTGTGTGTGTGTGTGTGTGTTCAGATTACATAGGTGACATATGAATTAGGCAGGCGTTAGCTGGGCACGGCAGCATTCAGTCACGTGACCTCTGTTAGCGTGTCGTGTTCTATTGATTTGAAGCTGTGCGTGTAATGAGCGGTGTGTGTGTGTGTGTGTGTGTGTGTGTGTGTGTGTGTGTTAGACGGAAACACACGCCCAGCACTTCCGCCGTCGGACCCTGCCACCTTAACACACGGATGCATTCCTGCATTTCCAGCACGTACCACGCTCTCTTCGCCCTACGAATTAACACTTGTCACTACATAACGGAACCACGGTTTTGAACCGTCCTGTTGTCGAAACCGTTTCCAGAATTAAAAATGCCCGAATAAATAAATCTGATCTGAAAGACGACTTTCTTTGATGCCACTTTTGCTTTCAGCTGAATCAATAGTAGCCTACATATTTACTTGTCATTTAGTCTATACTGAAATATTATCCTTTAGGTATCCTGAAATTTTCTTTTTCTCTTTCTTTTCATGTAATACACTAAACGGATTAAGTACGTACTCATTCGTATCCACAAACTATTTTTATAGCCCTCTACAATGTTTATAAGCAAACAGATGACATTTTAAAACTATAATATACGGTATAAGAACTCTGAATTATTTGTATAAAAAGTTAATTAATGTATTTGTTGCTTATAATATATTTAAGTACAATACAAGAAATAAACTCTTTGCACAGTAACCTACAAATTATTTTTTAATTACCGGTACTTATATTGTATAAAATTATTTTAACTTGTAACATACAGAAATTTCGTTTTTTACATTTCTTAAAGCTAGATAATACGGTGTACATATTACTCTCGCTGTTGTTTTGTTGTTAATAATATCAAATTAATTATTATATTATTTTTTAATATTATATTTTCACGCGAACTATCAAAGTATATATTCAAACTTTGTGGATTAATTTCAAGGTCCTTTTAGTTTTCCATTATATATGTCGTTCATCATGGCGTAGGATCTGTGTCCTCAAAGGGAGCTTCAGAACGTGAATATCCACCGAATTATGAATTATGACTTTCTGAGCAGAAAACGTAACTTTATCTCACGTGGAGGAGGAGCCACACAAGGACTGAAACGCCTTTGAGAAACCAATAAATTATTTCAGAATACGAAGTAATTTCAGAATACGTTACTTTAGTGACGTAATTTTTCGGTAATATTAAAAGTGCTTCGTACTATTAAAGTACTGGCAACGTGTAACCTATTTGTACCTTTTTTGGACTAACCCTTTTTTCACTAATCACAGCGTGGATCCACTATTGCCTTATCTTACACTGCACGTAAGATAGCTTAAAGTAAAAAAAAATTGTAAATTCGTTAATTGAGTTAAAAACATGAACTGACTTTATTTATTTCATGTCTTTTTTTATTCACAATAAACATAACCGGGTGCTTTCGGAACCGTGATTTGCTGTTTTATTTTTAAGCTTATCGACAATAACGTCTTGTACCCTGACAGTGCCGGTAAATTAATTGCAGTTAACACGAGACAAGATATATCCAATAAATGTGTAGACCTAACGATCTAATCGTTACTGAGAACGCACAACGTTTGTTTCAAAAGTAGGAAATTAGTTTGTTGAAATCTTACACATTACAATGAGTATTCGTAAGCCTGTGACTAACTGCATACCAATTTGCTTCATTTGCACTTTGGAAAATAATGAATTGTGTCACCGTAATGCGTAGCTCGTTTGTTAGTTCTTGCCACGGCAAGCATGAAATTAGTGTTCAGTTACTGAAGTAGACATATATCTTTATTATCGTGAGCGCTCCTCTTTTAAGGGACTTGCTCCGTTGAAATATTTTATTTTATGGTTTGGGTTAACAGTACTAGTTAGGTTGGGTTGGGAGACAACAATTTTCAATTCTCTCTTATGAATACGTTAACAGATTGATACGGTAGGCCTATACAATCGGCTGTAAACATATTAAGGAAATACGTTGTTTTTGAAAAGAAGTAGTCTAGTCGGGACACCGGGAATAAGAAAGGAATGGATTGAGCTAAGAGGATATGACCGTGAAATGAGAGGCAGCAAAAACAACAACAGAAACGCGAGTCATACTAAATAGTACTCCTCTATTATGTTTCGTTTTTACTATTTCGAAAAGATTCATAATTAAGTGTCTGAAAAACTAAAACAATGCCATTTAAGATAAAACCTGAAAGACAGTAAGCGAATGCGTCCATATGTAATACATACGTACGTTGTTTGTGCTCTGTAAATGTGACAAACACGAACGAGCTGTACCAGAGCCGTAACCTAGATTTGTGGTTAATTATTGAGCTTAGAGTGTCTTTTATCAGCAGAGAACTGATAACGCGACAAATGCACTTCCTTATTAAAAAGCGTGCTGAGCTAGGCCAAGGTCGACCCGAACAAATAGCTTTTTATTGTGACACTCATCAAGAGTGAAATAATTGATTAACATAAACTTTTTTTACATTTAATGCTAAAACTAAATACCGTATACGTAATAATATGCATGTAAAATAGTCATTGTTTGATTAATTTACGTGTTCCAACAGTTGTTTTTAACTTTTTCAAGTTTATCAGTTTTTAATCTGACGTTCGTAACTGACTTAACCTGAAATTAAAATGAGACATTCGCGGAAGTCATTATATCACAATCATGTGGAGAATTTTATTAATGACTTGTATGTAATACCTGACGTATTGTTTTTATTGAAACAAAACACATACAAAATGTGGCCTTGAAGCTTTTGTTCTTCGTACACACACGCACGCGCATTCACACAAGTATGGTATACTCATTACAAGTCATCATGCATTGTTATTTTTAATTGACACTTAACAAACTTTGTTTATTTACGTCGTAAGCATTATGATTTTTGATTTTGTCCGTCCCTTCGGTATCAAGCTAACGGGTCTCGCCTGTTTCAGTGTGCTGTACTTTGTAGAATACATACAAGCAGACAACGTCGGCAGGGTGTCTTAACGTCCTATTGCTCTGTTCGGTGAGCTTTAGAAGCTTACGTCTACATACGTCTACATAGCTCACAAGGAGATTCGGTAACAGGTCCTGATTGAATGCTTTTGCGTTTGTAAGAAGGACAGATACTTGGCTAAATTGCTGTAAGCTCTCACGTGACACCTTGCAGCGCTGACGAGGCCGATAGGGATGTTCACAGCCGTGGCCGAGCCCGTCAGCATTTGCAAGGAGGTTGAGACACAAACGCCCAGAAGCCAAAACTGGTCGACAACTACGGCCTAGCAGACTTAGGTGACTTCATCTAGTGGAATCATGTGGTCAAATGATAATTCTAGTGATTGATTTTTTCTAGTGGCAGAGGAGGGATTAACTTCGTAAGGTGAATGAGTAATGCTGTTGGTAATTCAACTGAGATTGCTTGGACTGTGGCAGAATTACGGGTGATTGCCGAGGAGCTTGACACGAAAAGGGAGAGTGCGTTGTCCGTGTTGGTGGCGAAGGCGAAGACGGTGGTGCGGGAAAGCGAATTCCCCTGTCTTCGAAAATAGTTACCAGTACTAATTACCTTGATTCGCTAAGGAATTAACAAAATTGGCAATGGTATGCACCTGGAGTGTTTGTCCGACTTCTGCATTTCTGAAGAACCAAGGGACTGGAAAAGAAGCGTAGAGTGCGATTTTGGGACTGTTTCCGATTATAGCCTATAAATTGTAAAAGGAAAGAAGTGAGTTTCTGATATTTATACATCTTGGGCCTGGATTCAGTTGGGACTTATTTACACCTATCTTCAAAAGTTTTATGGTCTTCGCTAACATGTCTTCGGAGAATCCTCCAAGCATGCGGATTCTTTGTTAGTTCCTGGTAGACTCGCAGTTTTTTTCATGTCCCGAAATTCTTGGATTTTTTATTCTTGGATTTTTTAAAAATTTCCTAGCTCCTTGCTTCATCACAGGCTTTGTGTAGATGCAGAGAAGAGACTAACCTTATCTATAGCTGATCTATAGCTTACCTATATCACCGTTCATAGGTCTAGACGAGATGTAGACTCTAGACAGCATATGCCGTATGAATGCTTAATAAAAGAGTGTAATGGTAGTAAAGAAGAAGTATGTAGCATCCTGCCCAGTTGAGACTTGAGAGCCTAGCTCTTACTATAAACACGTGCTTTTCAAGGGAATAAAGTGATCGACATAAATCTTGTTACTTTTACTGACTTCGAGATATTTAAAACTAGACGAGCTTTTAAACATATTTATCATTATCAAACGTCTGATAGTGAAACAGAGTGACTTGATGGGAGGAGTGGAAAGGCCAGTTCCAAACACATACTGGACACTCTAAGTAGTATTTTTATGTTGAAAGTGTCAAACATTACAACAGTAAATGGAACCGTTACTGTCGTGACAGGTATACGACGTACGACTTTCCGGAAGGTAAAGTTTTGACTTAGGCCTTCTCTGATTACACTTTCTACGCTTATCCGGTTTGGACTTGCTTTCTACCAAATATTAACACTGTACCAGAAGCGACTGCATCCGTCTGTGTGAGATACGGCTTTTCTATACGTAGTTTGTATCCGAGTGATAATGCATAATTTGTCTTACAACAATCGTTATGACAATACAATGATGCATTGTACCTTTGCAATATAAGACCCAATTTTTATTTTTGTCTACAATAACGTTTTTAAACAATTAAAATTTGCATAACATGTACGTTACCAAATTTGCACCAAATTTGCACAATTTGGTACATAGGCCTTGAGGTTGTGTGGTATGTGGTCAGGCTTGCTTCAGACATAAGTAATATAATCTGTTAAATAGTTCGAATGCCTGTCACTAGTGTCACTCTGTGTCAACGAAAAAACTTCTCATTCTAGCATTCTCTTTTGTGTTGTGCAGAAACGTGGAATTTGAGAATATTGTGTTTCGCTTGTTTAGGGGTTGTTCTGTGTGTTGCCTCAGAAACTGAGATTCTTAGTTTGGAGATAACTAATTAGAAAGAAGGCGGTAGCAAATAAATCAATGTGAAAGGAATGCAGGAACGGAGGCTGCAGAGATAATCGCAAGGTCAGAACACATGTTAAAATAAGTTTAGGTCCAAGTCGGAACTGTAGAAACTCGGGTGTCACAGTTGTCGTTTCCCAAACCTTGAGAGTGAGAAGAAGAAGAAGTAGAAGCTGAAAACTTTTTGCCGTGGAATCGTGTCAAACCGCATTATACTGTGTATTGTATCCATAAAACACGAACTCGAACGAATTGTAACGAATAAAAAAGAGATTTTACAAATCGGAAGTGGAAAGGAAACTTCAACGCTTTATGCGTATTTACGTTCATATTATTCCAAGACCTAGTACAAGCAGCAGAGCATTTTCTTGTTTGCTGTATGTGGAGATCCGTTTGTTGGTGAACTTAACGCTTGTTCACGAACAGCGGACAGTATAGGAACGGATTTGTCAGTAAGTGCATATTTTTTAGTTATAAATTAATGTGGACAACAAGAAAAATTACCTGTTTTACTTCCATATTCCTTAAGGAAATGGAAGTATGGTGATGGCAAAAAAAATCGTGTTCGAGATTATTGCAGATTCTGATTGTACTACACTCAACATATGAAAAAAAGTCGTTTTTCGAAAAGTGTGTGTGTGTGTGTGTGTGTGTGTCTGACTGTCTGTCTGTGTGTCTATGTGTCTGTAGATGTTTTTCTATGGCAAACGATAACAGCCGCAAATTCAAACAGAATCAAATAATGTTTTGCATAGAGCCCTGTAGAGTTCTCAAGACATGTTGGTTTTGTTGAAGATCGGTTAAGGGAATAGGGTAGTTTACCTGCAACCTTTTACGTTTTAACAAGAGTAAAGTACTTGAAAATTCATTTAAACTTTTTCAAACAATGGTAATTGTTAAAAATAAAATAATTTTGTTGCCAGGCAATAAAATTATAATTTTTTCATTTTAATGTAAATCATGTATGAGAGAAAATATATCGTTCGTGGCAGGCAAGCACATCTCAGTTATGTAATGTTTACGTTTCCATTTTATTATTATGACTACCGCAATAAAAAGGGAGGGAAGACACACACACACACACACACACAAAATTCGCGTTATTTCTGGCCTCATTCATGTTTATTTTCTTACATTTGCACGCTTTTTAAATGGAAAGTGCCGAACCCATACCAACATAACGCGTGCAAGCCGAAAAAGTGTCCAGCGTGGATAGCGATTTGCTTCCTGTGGATCGCTGGGCAGTATAACTGCACGTGTTTACAGAGGAACGATTCATAGACAGACTTTTCGTCTTTAGGGAATGAACCCTCTGCAAGATGCTGAGGGTCCATGAGTGACTTCGGAGCGCTCCTTCTTTTCCGCGTGTTTGTTCTGTGAAACGTACACTGTAGATTCGCAGCTTTACTCTAAGCAACGCTCAATAGGAAATGTTGAAAATTTTTGTCCACGGTGTACCCTCATACACACTAAACCTGCTCTGATGTTTTAATTACGGACATCATAATATTAAAACTTTGGAAACTTGAGCACTACTTAATGGAGATCAATCATTAACTTATACTAGCCATTAATTTTATGCATATTTTTTATACATATGTGTACAACGTTATCGGCAACAAAGAAGTTGTTTTTGTTAAAATTCCTTCCCGGGATATTTGGCCGTAGTCCAATGTTTTCTACAAAACCAGACGTTTCGGCAATGCCATCGACTTCCATCATCAGTGAAAATCGAGTGCGATAACGTGAGGTGGTATACGTTAGTGACCACAGTACTGTGGTTAAGGCTGAAGCAGTAAGTAGAAAGAAGTAGTTTCTATGGTAATATTTCATTTCGAAAATGATTTTAAATATAAATCTTAGAATATGGAAGTCATGTATGGTTCTCCATACCGATATTTTTTTTTTTTTTCAACTCACCTGAGACTATTCACGATGTATGGGTTGCGTTCTAGTCTTCATTTACTGCCAAAGAATCGTCCGATTCAAATAATTTGCCTACCACTGTGACAGCAAGCTTCCTTCCAACTGTCGCGAACAGTCGTGGCAATTATTCTTATACTACATGTTAATCAGTTACACTTGTAACGGCAATCAGAAGGTCACAGAAGCTCTGGACAACCGTGAACGCGCTGGATACCGTTACAGGAAAACTTTGGTCTCCTCTACATACCTAACACGTATGGTGACCACATTTTCGCGGCCAGATTTCGGGACTTTTGTTTAGTTATTAAAGAAAATCAATAACAGGGAAATAGCTTTATTATTTCTTTCAGAATTAATAAGTGCATTCAACTTTACATAGACTATTAATTATATTATTGTACATCACATATCATTTTACACAATTTATTGAAATAATAAAGATAGTAAATAATATAACAACAGTAGATAATTTAAAAATTGTAAAGCGATAAATTACTGATTGATAAGCTATCAATTTGATTATTGTTTTCAAGTCGAAGGAGAGTACTAATTGTATTTTTCGGAAGGCGACAATTTTGAAATAGTTGTTAACCTTCTTAATTTTTTCCTACAGTGTCACAAGATTGAGAATAAGAACTGTTACTTTTACAAATTGTAGCCTATATCACCGATCATTGTAGCCTTATCTGATCACCAAAAGTTTTTTATTAATGAAAATGCCTTCCAACGGGAACTTTAGTTCCTGGATGGAGCAACACAAACTCAACGAATTTCCTCGTGTTCGAAATGATTAAATGATCATTAATCTGTTTGGCGTTTGATCACATCTGATGACAAAATGTTTGGCGTTCACTTCAGGGCAGCCGCCAGAGCGCAGCATACGGTCATTTTACTTCCATGTTCCTTAAGGAAATGGAAGTATGGTGATGGCAAAAAAAATCGTGTTCGAGATTATTGCAGATTCTGATTGTACTACACTCAAAACATGAAAAAAAGTCGTTTTTCGAAAAGTGTCTGTGTGTGTGTGTCTGTGTCTGTGTGTCTGTCTGTCTATCTGTCTGTAGATTTTTTTTCTATGACAAACGATAACAGCCGCAAATTCAAACTGAATCAAATCATTTTTTGTATACAGTCCTGATTTGTAGAGTACTCACAACCTATTGTTTTTGGTGAAGATCGGTTGAGGGAAAGGGTAGTTTACCTGCAACGGTTTTTTTTTAATCAAGGGTAATTGTTTTCTATGGCAACCGATAACAGCCGTAAATTCAAACAGAATCAACTACTCTTTTGCATACAGCCCTAAATTACAGAGTTCTCAAGACCTATTGGTTTTGGTGAAGATCGGTTAAGGGGAAGGGATAGTTTACCAGCAACATTTTATGTTTTAACAAGGGTAATTTTTTATATGACGAACGATAACTGCCGGAAATTCAAACAGAATCAACTAGGTTTTTGCATACCTTTTTGAACTAAAGAGAACTCAAGGGCTGTTGATTTTGTTGAAAATCGGTTAAGGGAAGGGGTAGTTTATCAGCAACGTTTTATGTTTTAAAAAGGGTAATTTTTTTATGACGAACGATAACTGCCGAAAATTCAATGAGAATCAAATACTTTTTTGCACCCTTTCCTGACTTGCAGAGAGCTCAAGGTCTATTGATTTTGGTGATGATCGGTTAAGGGAAAGGGGTAGTTTACCTGCAACATTTTATGTTGTAACAAAAGAAATGTTCCATGACGAACGATAACTGCCGCACATTCAAACAGAATCAAATATTTTTTTGCATGCTTCCCTGAATTGTAGAGGACGGAAGGTCTGTTGATTTTGGAGAAGATCGGTTAAGAGAAAGGGGTAGTTTACCTGTAACATTTTATGATTTAACAAGAGTAAAGTACTTAATTTTTATAAATAAAGTATCCTGATAAGAAGCTCATAGTAATACACTGTAGAAACGTAGATGAAATATCTATAAATGAAGAAGTTAGGTGTACGGGGTGGGGATAATTTTCTATATTAAAAATTATAGTTGAAGGTGGAGGGGAGAATTTTTTATATGTGTACTACGTTATCGGCAACAAAGAAGTAGTTTTTTGTTAAAATTGCTTTCCGGGCTCTTTAGCCGTAGTCCAATGTTTTCTGCAAAACCAGACTTTTGGCAGTGCCATCGACTGCCATCATCGTTGAAAATCGAGTGCGAAAACGTGAGGTGGTATACGTTAGTGACCACAGTACTGTGGTTAATCCTGAAGCAATAAGTAGAAAGTCGTAGTTTCAATGGAAATATTTCATTTCGAATATGATTTTAAATATAAATCTTAGAACATGGAAGTCATGTATGGTTCTCCATACCGATATTTTTATATGGTAAACGATAACAGCCGCAAATTCAAACAGAATCAAAAGATTATTTGCATACAGCTCTCAATTGTAGAGATCTCAAGACCTACGGTTTTTGGTGAAGATCAGTTAAGGGAAAGGGTAGTTTACCAGCAATGTTTTATGTTTTAACAAGGGTATTTTCTATGGCAAACGATAACAGCCGCAAATTCAAACAGAATCAAATAATTTTTTGCATGCAGCCCTGATTTGTAGAGTACTAAAGACCTATTGTTTTTGGTGAATATCGGTTAAGGGAAAAGGTTAGTTTACCTGCAACGGTTTTTTATCAAGGGTATTACTTCCATATTCCTTAAGGAATGGAAGTATGGTGATGGCAAAAAAAATCGTGTTCGAGATTATTGCAGATTCTGATTCTACTACAATCAAAACATGAAAAAAAGTCGTTTTCCGAAAAGTGTCTGTGTGTGTGTCTGTCTGTGTGTCTGTGTGTCTATCTGTAAATTTTTTTTTATGGCAAACGATAACTGCCGCAAATTCAAACAGAATCAAATAATTTTTTGCATGCAGCCCTAATTTGCAGAGTACTCGCGACCTATTGTTTTTGGTGAAGATCGGTTGAGGGAAAGGGGTAGTTTACCTGCAACGGTTTTTTTTTAGCAAGGGTAATTTTGTTTGTTTGGTAAACGATAACAGCCGCAAATTCAAACAGCATCAAATAATGTTTCGCATACAGCTCTGAATTGTAGAGTTCTCAAGATCTGTTGATTTTGGTGAAGATCGGTTAAGGGAAAGGGGTAGTTTACCTGTAACGTTTTATGTTTTAACAAGGGTATTTCCTATGGCAAACGATAACAGCCGCAAATTCAAACAGAATCAAAAGATTATTTGCATACAGCCCTAAATTGTAGAGTTCTCAAGACCTATTGTTTTTGGTGAAGATCGGTTGAGGGAAAGGGGTAGTTTACCTGCAACGTTTTTTTAACAAGGGTATTTTCTATGGCAAACGATAACAGCCGCAAATTCAAACAGAATCAAATAATGTTTTGCATACAGCTCTGATTTGTAGAGTACTCAAGACCTATTGTTTTTGGTGAAGATCGGTTAAGGGGAAGGGGTAGTTTACCTGCAACGTTTTTTTATCAAGCGTATTTTCTATGGCAAACGATAACAGCCGCAAATTCAAACAGAATCAAATAATTTTTTGCATACGTCCCTGAATTGTAGAGGTCTCAATGACTTTCGATTTTGGTGAAGATCGGTTAAGGGGAAGGGGTAGTTTACCAGCAACCTTTTACGTTTTAACAAGAGTAAAGTACTTGAAAATTTATTTAAACTTTTTGAAACAATGGTAATTGTTAAAAATAAAATAATTTTGTTGCCAGGCAATAAAATTATAATTTTTTCATTTTAATGTAATATAATATTTTTCATTTAATACAGCAATAAAAGGCAGGTAAGACACAGCCTGGCTGTTTGGCTGAAAATGATTTTAAATATAAATCTTAGAATATGGAAGTCATGTATGGTTCTCCATACCGATATTTTTTACTTTTACTTCCATATTCCTTAAGGAATGGAAGTATGGTGATGGCAAAAAAAATCGTGTTCGAGATTATAGCAGATTCTGATTCTACTACACTCAAAACATGAAAAAAAGTCGTTTTCCGAAAAGTGTCTGTGTGTGTGTCTGTCTGTGTGTCTGTGTGTCTATCTGTAGATTTTTTTTTATGGCAAACGATAACTGCCGCAAATTCAAACAGAATCAAATAATTTTTTGCATGCAACCCTGATTTGTAGAGTACTCACGACCTATTATTTTTGGTGAAGATCGGTTGAGGGAAAGGGGTAGTTTACCTGCAACGGTTTTTTTTTATCAAGGGAAATTTTTTTTTGGCAAACGATAACAGCCGCAAATTCAAACAGAATCAAATAGTCTTTCGCATACAGCCCTGAATTGTAGAGTTCTCAAGACCTATTGTTTTTGGTGAAGATCGGTTAAGGGAAAGGGGTAGTTTACCTACAACGTTTTTTTAACAAGGGTATTTTCTATGGCAAACGGTAACAGCAGCAAATTCAAACAGAATCAAATAATTTTCTGCATACAGCCTTGATTTGTAGAGTACTCAAGACCTATTGTTTTTGGTGAAGATCGGTTGAGGGGAAGGGGTAGTTTACCTGCAACGTTTTTTATCAAGCGTATTTTCTATGGCAAACGATAACAGCCGCAAATTCGAACAGAATCAAATAATTTTTTGCATACGTCAGTGAATTGTAGAGGACTCAAGCTCTTTAGATTTTGGTGAAGATCGGTTAAGGGGAACGGGTAGTTTACCTGCAACCTTTTACGTTTTAACAAGAGTAAAGTACTTGAAAATTTATTTAAACTTTTTGAAACAATGGTAATTGTTGAAAATAAAATAATTTTATTGCCAGGTAACAAAAATAAAGTCATTTTGATTATAAAATATAAATATTTACAACAAGAAAAGAATTTTCAGTTTTCAAAATTTAAATATATTTTTATAAAACAATGGGTTCTTCATTGAGGTGGGGACCATGTCACTCACTCCATCTCAAGCCTCTCCCATTTTGCAGAAAAAGAGGACCCTGTCAAGGCTGATACTTTGACGACAGTGACAGGGCTTTCCACCAAATTCAGCAGAGTGACAGGTAGGCCCAACTCTGATTGGCTCCTCAGATTTCACCAGCGTTAGTAGGTTCTATGAAAATATTTTATTTCAAAAATGATTTTAAATATAAATCTTAGATATGTTTTATAAATCTCATGTTTTATGTTTTAACATGGGTATTTTTTATATGACGAACCATAACTGCCGTAAATTCAAACAGAATCAAATAATTTTTACTTCCATATTCCTTAAGGAATGGAAGTATGGTGATGGCAAAAAAAATCGTGTTCGAGATTATTGCAGATTCTGATTCTACTACACTCAAAACATGAAAAAAGTCGTTTTCCGAAAAGTGTCTGTGTGTGTGTCTGTCTGTCTGTCTGTCTGTCTGTCTGTCTGTCTGTCTGTCTATCTGTGTGTCTGTCTGTCTATAGATTTTTTTTCTATGGCAAACGATAACTGCCGCAAATTCAAACAGAATCAAATAATGTTTTGCATACAGCCCTGATTTGTAGAGTACTCAAGACCTATTGTTTTTGGTGAAGATCGGTTAAGGGAAAGGGGTAGTTTACCTGTAACGTTTTATGTTTTAACAAGGGTATTTCCTATGGCAAACGATAACAGCCGCAAATTCAAACAGAATCAAAAGATTATTTGCATACAGCCCTAATTTGTAGAGTTCTCAAGACCTATTGTTTTTGGTGAAGATCGGTTGAGGGAAAGGGGTAGTTTACCTGCAGCGTTTTTTTAACAAGGGTATTTTCTATGGCAAACGATAACAGCCGCAAATTCAAACAGAATCAAATAATGTTTTGCATACGGCCCTGATTTGTAGAGTACTCAAGACCTATTGTTTTTGGTGAAGATCGGTTAAGGGGAAGGGGTAGTTTACCTGCAACGTTTTTTTATCAAGCGTATTTTCTATGGCAAACGATAACAGCCGCAAATTCAAACAGAATCAAATACTTTTTTGCATACGTCCCTGAATTGTAGAGGTCTCAATGACTTTCGATTTTGGTGAAGATCGGTTAAGGGGAAGGGGTAGTTTACCTGCAACCTTTGACGTTTTAACAAGAGTAAAGTACTTGTTTACTTCCATATTCCTTAAGGAATGGAAGTATGGTGATGGCAAAAAAAATCGTGTTCGAGATTATTGCAGATTCTGATTCTACTACACTCAAAACATGAAAAAAAGTCGTTTTCCGAAAAGTGTCTGTGTGTCTGTCTGTGTGTCTGTAGATTTTTTTTCTATGGCAAACGATAACTGCCGCAAATTCAAACAGAATCAAATAATTTTTTGCATACAGCCCTGATTTGCAGAGTACTCGCGACATATTGTTTTTGGTAAAGATCGGTTGAGGGAAAGGGGTAGTTTACCAGCAACGGTTTTTTTTTAGCAAGGGTAATTTTGTTTGTTTGGCAAACGATAACAGCCGCAAATTCAAACAGAATCAAAAATGTTTCGCATACAGCCCTGAATTGTAGAGTTCTCAAGATCTGTTGATTTTGGTGACGATCGGTTAAGGGAAAGGGGTAGTTTACCTGTAACGTTTTATGTTTTAACAAGGGTATTTCCTATGGCAAACGATAACAGCCGCAAATTCAAACAATCAAATAATGTTTCGCATACAGCCCTAAATTGTAGAGTTCTCAAGACCTATTGTTTTTGGTGAAGATCGGTTGAGGGAAAGGGGTAGTTTACCTGCAACGTTTTTTTAACAAGGGTATTTTCTATGGCAAACGATAACAGCCGCAAATTCGAACAGAATCAAATAATGTTTTACATACAGCCCTGATTTGTAGTGTACTCAAGACCTGTTGTTTTTGGTGAAGATCGGTTAAGGGGAAGGGGTAGTTTACCTGCAACGTTTTTTTATCAAGCGTATTTTCTATGGCAAACGATAACAGCCGCAAATTCAAACAGAATCAAATAATTTTTTGCATACGTCCCTGAATTCTAGAGGTCTCAATGACTTTCGATTTTGGTGAAGATCGGTTAAGGGGAAGGGGTAGTTTACCTGCAACCTTTTACGTTTTAACAAGAGTAAAGTACTTGAAAATTTATTTAAACTTTTTGAAACAAACGATAACAGCCGCAAATTCAAACAGAATCAAAAGATTATTTGCATACAGCCCTAAATAGTAGAGTTCTCAAGACCTATTGTTTTTGGTGAAGATCGGTTGAGGGAAAGGGGTAGTTTACCTGCAACGTTTTTTTAACAAGATTATTTTCTATGGCAAACGATAACAGCCGCAAATTCAAACAGAATCAAATAATGTTTTGCATACAGCCCTGATTTGTAGTGTACTCAAGACCTATTGTTTTTGGTGAAGATCGGTTAAGGGGAAGGGGTAGTTTACCAGCAACAATTTTTTTATCAAGCGTATTTTATATGGCAAACGATAACAGCCGCAAATTCAAACAGAATCAAATAATTTTTTGCATACGTCCCTGAATTGTTGAGGTCTCAATGACTTTCGATTTTGGTGAAGATCGGTTAAGGGGAAGGGGTAGTTTACCTGCAACCTTTTACGTTTTAACAAGAGTAAAGTACTTGAAAATTTATTTAAACTTTTTGAAACAATGGTAATTGTTAAATATAAAATAATTTTGTTGCCAGGCAATAAAATTATAATTTTTTCATTTTAATGTAATATAATATTTTTCATTTAATACAGCAATAAAAAGGCAGGTAAGACACAGCCTGTCTGTTTGGCTGAAAATGATTTTAAATATAAATCTTAGAATATGGAAGTCATGTATGGTTCTCCATACCGATATTTTACATATGTTTTACATATAGAGAACTCAATGTCTGTTGATTTTGGTGAAGATCGGTTACGGGGAAAGGGCAGTTTACCAGAAACATTTTTTGTTGTAACATGAGTAAAGTACTTAATTTTGATAAAGTATCCTGATAAGATCTTAATAATCCACTGTAGAAACGTAGATGAAATATCTATAAATGAAGAGGCTAGTTGAACGGACTGGGGGTAATTTTCTATAAATCAAAATTATAGTTGAAGGGGGAGGGGATAATTTTTTTTTATATGTGTACTACGTTATTGGCAACAAAGAAGTATTTTTTTGTTAAAATTCCTTCCCTGGCTGTTTGGCTGAAAATGATTTTAAATATAAATCTTAGAATATGGAAGTCATGTATGGTTCTCCATACCGATATTACTTATTATAATTGAATGGTGGTATTTGAGTATTGTTTTACATTACACACTTAATCTTAAGTCTTCCTTTCAAATACTGGTCATCATTGTCTAGTTTAATTGATGTCTTATTTATATATCTTTGTTATGAAAATTCATGGTGTTTGTTTTGCAACACCTAGGCCTTATTTTTGTTCTGCTAAGTAATCCTTGAAACCATTGTTTATAATGTTTACATTCTTGTTACTACTTGGTGTCTAGTGTAACTAATGAGTTTACTACAGATGGTTTAAGCTGATACTCTGTTCAGCATAATATTTAGTACCAGTCTCTAGGCTCCCTTTAGGCCTATTATCACCCAAGTTAGTTTTACAAGTGTTTCGTTTATTTCTATTGAATTACTCATGAACAGTGTTACTTATTCATCTTAGTTAACCAGTACAACTTCTGGTTATTATTGTTAGTGTTTTTTATACAGTTATTCCCTTGAATTATACTCTTTAGATTCACCCAAAGTTCATGCAGTAGTTATTCTAAGGTGCTACAATTATTTGATTGGTAATAGGATATCACCCTTTTCTGTTAATTCAGTAAAACGTCTTACATCTGGTCTCAGGATACAAGTATGTCTAAATTATATTATTATGATATATTTTTATGCTAATTATAATTGTGTCACATCATATAAATTACTTTGAACCTTGCTGGTTCTATTGACAATAATGTTTCATCTCTATTATCTTTTAATGTTAAAGTTTTTTGAGTTGTTCATTAGGTAAATTCAGAACGTCCATTTCATTATTTTATTTAATCTAATTACAATATAATTCTTGTTATCATATACATAATCTTTGTGTTGGTATTACCCTTATAACACATAAGTTCATTGTCATCCAACAGAAATTAATTACTAGTCATTTCGTTACTTATTTCTTTTAGTTTAATTGCATAATTCACATTGAGTGAGGTTATGGGTCCTATTTTGTTTTGGACCCTGGTGGTCGTGATATTATGTAACATTACAACAGTTATCTTAACACCCTAGTAATGAATTAACCAAATGCTGTGATAATTGATTTGTTTGCCGACACTCAGAAAGCAACAGGAGCACAATGTTCCTTGTCTGTTCAAAGCGTTCAGAAGATAACATCACAAAGAAATAAAAAGCCCAATGAAACCCCTTCTTCTTATTATTATTCTAATCCTCTTCTACCGGAAGGTATAGAGGTTGAGCAAAGGTCTCGCCACCATGGTCTCTGCATGGCCAGGGCCTTCGCTTCATTCCACTGCACTCCCAGGCCCTCCTCCCAAACACTCATTCCATTGTCCTCCGACATCACTCTTCTCTGGCCCTGGGTCTTCTCTCAGCAATTCTTGCCTCATACAGTTGTTTTGGAAGTGTATCCCCTTCCATCCTCTGAGCGTGTCCAAACAAGCGCAACTGTGCTTTCTTAATTTGACCTTTCAGACATGCTGCCTTAAGACTCACTCTTATAGTAGTGTTTCTGACTCGATCTCTTCATGTCTTTCCTTCAGTCTTCCTGAAGTATCTCATCTCCATGCTTGGAGAGAGTTTAGATGCTTCTCAGTTACAGCCAAGGTTTCAACCCCATACGTAAGTACTGGCACATACGTGTTTTTCAAATGGTCATCTTAACTTTCTTCCTTCTGCCTTACCAATGAACTTGGTCTTTAGTGCATGGAAAAGTCACGAGCCACTGTTTATTCTTGAGTTAATTTCCACATTGATTTTACCATCTGAACTTATTATAGAGCTTAAATATTTGAACTCTGGGACTTGTTCCAGTTGGTTCCCTTTGATGGTTCCAGTGTAGAGCTGGTTCTCTGGCAACAATCATTGTCTTCGTCTTTGCCATCCAGTGGAACCCCCCAAAAAGTAAATATTGACCTGTTGGGGAAGAAAGATTCCAAAAATGTATCACCAGACTTAAAAAACCTATTTTGTTTATTTGTTTAGGTATGTTAAAAAAATTTCCTCTTATTAAACTTCTCTGTAACTAATTTCTTATGACATGGAATTACTAAAGAGTGAGTAAGCATATGAAATATCTTTACATAGGTAGTAGACACACAGTGAAATGACAGAACTCAATTTTGCCGCATATCTGTCTGTGAATTGAATTATTTAAGTTGAGTTTCAGTAACTGTTTGGACAGTGTTATCTAAATTGTTTCTTTCTTCTCTCTTTATAAGTACTTCTACATGCCACGCTCATACTATGAATTTACGATCTACACTTATACGTGCACTTTCTTTTTACGATCTACATGTTTTAAGGGTTGTGAGTCAAGTACTGCAGATGAGAGAAACAATAAACAAGTTACAGATCACAGCAGCAAAGGCTGGAAAAGGATGCAGTATTCACACCTTGTTTTCAGAAACAGTATAAATAGTGCAGTACAGTAGATGAATTTGCTCTCAGCTACAAGCTACAATAATAGGAGTATTGACCTGTTTTACGGAAAACTGTTTCTATTGAAGATATATGCAAATATTATGTTTGTCCTAGCTCAGCATTTTCATTGCTCACGTGCATATCTCATTAAAGAGGACAAGATGGCACGAGCTCATTGCTAGACTTGTAATAATATACAGTTATTGCCATGAAATGAATATTCTTAAGATATTAATAAATAGTGTAAAGAGAAATACTAGAGAAGCTTATTTTAGAAACCATACAAAACAATATTGTTACAAGCAAGCAGAATTTCATTACTTCAGTGCACAGAAGAATGCGAAGGAGAATCAAAAATTGCAGGCACAAGGTAGAAAAAGTTTGGATATGGCTAAGAAATGAAAAGCTATCAAAAATACGGATTCACAGTTGAGCTGTGACACTACATAACAGTATAAGGGATCGAGATACAATTAATACATAAAGAATAATAAATAACAAATTTTAAAGAAGACAGTGCCAGTGACATTTTAACAACTTATAATTTGGTATCTACACCAATTTATGTCTATTTTCCAGAAGACCTGTTCATTTTTAATGTTTGTCAAATCTGTTATGTTGTCATAAAAAATAACTATGTCTTGTGTACACTATTGATAATAAGAGTTTTGTACATTGTAATTTACAAAATTAATTTTTCTTAAATACTGTAACTGATTTACTGGTAAATTGTTTTCAGTCATACCTGGAGCGCCGGGCAGCCTCAGGCGATGCTGCTTAAACGCCAGAAGACTACATCAACCCCTGGCAAAACAACACCAAAACTTTAGGGCCCGCATGGGGGGGCGAAGCCAGTCGCGTCCGAGGCAACTCACGTACCCCCTGGTTCACACGAAACGACTGGTGCACACACACCCACTATGAGCCACCTAAAAATTAATATGTCAAGCAAAGTGGAAAGATTAAAACCATAGTTTATGAAGTTGGAAGTATTATACACATATTTATTGTTTTATATTATTTTTGCCTTTGAATAAACAGTAACCAATACATAAATTTTTATTACTTCCATATTCCTTAAGGAATGGAAGTATGGTGATGGCAAAAAAAATCGTGTTCGAGATTATTGCAGATTCTGATTCTACTACACTCAAAACATGAAAAAAAGTCGTTTTCCGAAAAGTGTGTGCGTGCGTGTGTGTGTGTGTGTGTGTGTGTGTGTGTGTGTGTGTGTGTGTGTGTGTGTGTGTGTGTGTGTGTGTGTGTGTGTGTGTGTGTGTGTGTGTGTGTGTGTGTGTGTGTGTGTGTGTGTGTGTGTGTGTGTGTGTGTGTGTGTGTGTGTGTGTGTGTAGATTTTTTTTCCATGGCAAACGATAACTGCCGCAAATTCAAACAGAATCAAATAATTTTTTGCATACAGCCCTGATTTTAGAGTACTCGCGACCTATTGTTTTTGGTGAAGATCGGTTGAGGGAAAGGGGTAGTTTACCTGCAACGGTTT
The DNA here is from genome assembly GCA_034769895.1 of Magicicada septendecula. NCBI lineage: Eukaryota > Metazoa > Arthropoda > Insecta > Hemiptera > Cicadidae > Magicicada > Magicicada septendecula. Next base: position 688,583,493 of record CM068367.1, read on the forward strand.
TTTTTAATCAAGGGAAATTTTTTTTTTTGGCAAACGATAACAGCCGCAAATTCAAACAGAATTAAATAATGTTTCGTATACAGCCCTGAATTGTAGAGTTCTCAAGACCTATTGTTTTTGGTGAAGACCCGGTTAGGGAAAGGGGTAGTTTACCTGTAACGTTTTATGTCTTAACAAGGGTATTTCCTATGGCAAACGATAACAGCCGCAAATTCAAACAGAATCAAACGATTATTTGCATACAGCCCTAAATTGTAGAGTTCTCAAGATCTATTGTTTTTGGTGAAGATCGGTTGAGGGAAAGGGGTAGTTTACCTGCAACGTTTTTTTAACAAGGGTATTTTCTATGGCAAACGATAACAGCCGCAAATTCAAACAGAATCAAATAATGTTTTGCATACAGCTCTGATTTGTAGAGTACTCAAGACCTATTGTTTTTGGTGAAGATCGGTTAAGGGGAAGGGGTAGGTTACCAGCAACGTTTTTTTATCAAGCGTATTTTCTATGGCAAACGATAACAGCCGCAAATTCAAACAGAATCAAATAATTTTTTGCATACGTCCCTGAATTGTAGAGGTCTCAAGGACTTTCGATTTTGGTGAAGATCGGTTAAGGGGAAGGGGTAGTTTACCTGCAACCTTTTACGTTTTAACAAGAGTAAAGTACTTGGAAATTTATTTAAACTTTTTCAAACAATGGTAATTGTTAAAAATAAAATAATTTTGTTGCCAGGCAATAAAATTAAAATGTTTTCATTTTAATGTAAATCATGTATAAGAGAAAATATATCGCGCTTGGCAGGCGATATTAAGATTTAAATATAAATCTTAGAATATGGAAGTCATGTATGGTTCTCCATACCGATATTTGATATGGTAAACGATAATAGCCGCAAATTCAAACAGAATCAAATAATGTTTTCAGAATGATCACTGTTGCACACCACTATATAAAAATTATCCCAATTAGCGCTTTCAAGCCTCACAGCCCATCGTCAGATTGGAATAGACAGGAAATATGTGAAAACAGACCCTTCACCCCTCACCCCCACCCTGCTCACACACAACAAGCATTAATATAAATGACCCTTCCCCACCCCCTAAACCCTGTCCCACCATCTGTACAGTTACATCTTTTTCTAGCAAATTCCTTGTGTTTCAGTCATACACCCTTATTTTAAAACATCCAATTAGTACTATGCAATATAATTCTTAATCTTATCTATCTGTCCTCTATCATTTACTTCTTAATCATGTTATAAAATATTTCTTCATTATCAAATTTAATTTGCTAGAAAAAGATGTAACTGTACAGATGGTATTGAATAACTGCCGAAAATTCAATGAGAATCAAATACTTTTTTGCACCCTTTCCTGAGTTGCAGAGAGCTCAAGGTCTATTGATTTTGGTGATGATCGGTTAAGGGAAAGGGGTAGTTTACCTGCAACATTTTATGTTGTAACAAAAGAAATGTTTCCATGACGAACGATAACTGCCGCACATTCAAACAGAATCAAATATTTTTTTGCATGCTTCCCTGAATTGTAGAGGACGGAAGGTCTGTTGATTTTGGAGAAGATCGGTTAAGAGAAAGGGGTAGTTTACCTGAAACATTTTATGATTTAACAAGAGTAAAGTACTTAATTTTTATAAATAAAGTATCCTGATAAGAAGCTCATAGTAATCCACTGTAGAAACGTAGATGAAACATCTATAAATGAAGAGGTTAAGTGAACGGGGTGGGGGTAATTTTCTATTATTATTATAATTTATAGTTGAAGGTGGAGGGGAGAATTTTTTATATGTGTACTACGTTATCGCCAACAAAGAAGTAGTTTTTTGTTAAAATTGCTTCCCGGGCTGTTTAGCCGTAGTCCAATGTTTTCTGCAAAACCAGACTTTTCGGCAGTGGCATCGACTGCCATCATCAGTGAAAATCGAGTGCGAAAACGTGAGGTGGTATACGTTAGTGACCACAGTATTGTGGTTAATGATGAAGCAATAAGTAGAAAGATGTAGTTTCTATAGAAATATTTCATTTCGAATATGATTTTAAATATAAATCTTAGAATATGGAAGTCATATATGGTTCCCCATACCGATATTTTACTTCCATGTTCCTTAAGGAAATGGAAGTATGGTGATGGCAAAAAAATTGTGTTCGAGATTATTGCAGATTCTGATTGTACTACACTCAAAACATGAAAAAAGTCGTTTTTCGAAAAGTGTCTGTGTGTCTGTAGATTTTTTTCTATGGCAAACGATAACAGCCGCAAATTCAAACGGAATCAAATAATTTTTTGCATACAGCCCTGATTTGTAGAGTACTCAAGACCTATTGTTTTTGGTGAAGATCGGTTAAGGGAAAGTGGTAGTTAACCGGCAACTTTTTTTTTAATCAAGGGTAATTGTTTTATATGGCAAACGATAACAGCCGCAAATTCAAACAGAATCAAATAATGTTTTGCATACAGCCCTGAATTGTAGAGTTCTCAAGATCTATTGTTTTAGGTGAAGATCGGTTAAGGAAAAGGGATAATTTACCTGCAACATTTTATGTTTTAACAAGGGTATTTTCTATGGCAAACGATAACAGCCGCAAATTCAAACAGAATCAAATAATTTTTTGAATGCAGCCCTGAGTTGTAGAGTTCTCAGGACCTATTGTTTTTGGTGAAGATCGGTTAAGGGAAAGGAGTAGTGTACCAGCAACGTTTTTTATTTATCAAGGGTAATTTTTTCTATGGCAAACGATAACAGCCGCAAATTCAAACAAAATCAAATAATATTTTGGATGCAGCCCTGTATTGTAGAGTTCTCAAGACCTGTTGGTTTTGGTGAAGATCGGTTAAGGGAAAGGGGTAGTTAACCAGCCACCTTTAATGTTTTAACAAGAGTAATTGTTTCTATGACGAACGATAACTGCCGCACATTCAAACAGAATCAAATAATTTTTTGCATACGTCCCTAAATTGTAGAGAACGCAAGGCCTGTTGATTTTGGTGAAGATCGGTTAAGGGGAAAGGGTAGTTTACCTGAAACATTTTTTGTTGTAACAAGAGTAAAGTACTTAATTTTGATAAATAAAGTATCCTGATAAAAAGATGTTAATAATCCACTGTAGAAACGTAGATGAAATATCTATAAATGAAGAGGCTAGTTGTACGGGGTGGGGGTAATTTTCTCTAAATGAAAATTATAGTTGAAAGGGGAGGGGATAATTTTTATATGTGTACTACGTTATCGGCAACAAAGTAGTAGTTTGTTGTTAAAATTCTTTCTCGGGCTGTTTGGCCGTAGTCCAATGTTTTCTGCAAAACCAGACGTTTCGGCAGTGCCGTCGACTGCCATCATCAGTGAAAATCCAGTGCGATAACGTGTGGTGGTATACGTTAGTGACCACAATACTGTGGTTAAGGCTGAAGCAATAAGTGGAAAGAAGTAGTTTCTATGGAAACATTTCATTTCGTAAATGATTTTAAATATAAGTCTTAGAACATGGAAGTCATGTATGGTTCTCCATCCCGATATTTTTCACTTAGTGTATCATACATTAGCGTTACCTTCAGGCGCTGCCACAAGTGTGCAGCACCAGACAAGATTTTGTGATTACACAATCAACTTAATTACGAACAATCTTTTTAATATTTTTGTAAAAAATTGAACTAACTACACATATCACGTTCTGCTTTTTAACTAAATATTGCGTAAATCATATGTTACATTGAAAAAAATTATTTTCTACATATTGTTTGTATAATGTATGTATACTGAAAATAATACGACGTATCATAGGATTCTATTTGTGTAGGCCTACATAGTAAATATAGATTTCTTGTAGCCTAATAAAATACATATAAACACGACTATGCCCTCGTTTCATTTAATTATCCGTTCACTCTTATTTGAAACTTAATTCTTTATAGAAAAAATCTCTTACTCCAAATACATACGAGGAACCGTTTACATGTTTAATCAATTCACTCGACACAGAAGTTCTCACTTTTGGCGTGTTTTCCACGACACACCCAATTTTTTTCAATCTCATCTTATTCAGGTTAGTTTCACCCGCGACAGCTGATAAACTCTACCAAGATTTTCTTTCCATTTATTTAAGTAATCAATACAATTTTGACAAAAACTTGTAGCCAGTTCGTGTTTAATTCAGATCCACCGTTTATTTTTCTAGAAATTCCTTCACTTTTGAAGGAATGAAACATTCTTAATGAAACGAAATTCGGAAATTTTAGCAATTATTTAGGACAACAAAACAGAGCTTAAATTCGAGACTGTACCAAGACGTGTGGCCACCATAATACGGTGAAATGCAGACGATTTGTAATGGTCGTTATCACATTTCTCAGTCCGTACATCATGGAAATATGTCGTGGTGATGATCAAGTTTAGAAATTTAATAATACGCGTATATCTTTAACATAAACTCATAAAGCAGTATTGGATTACGGCTCTAAGCGTACTGGCGGACGTGTGGAGACCACAGCGGCAATGGGGAGGTATTCTTAAACCATGAAACATGAACGGCTTAATCCCTGCTGACGAACAATAAGCTCCAAGATCGCGGTAATCTCAATTTGACAGAACGCATGTCGACACTAGATACACAAGCAAGAGTTTTCTATGTCTGTCGGCGATAGTGATAATAGCAGCGGGGTTTGTGATCACATCAGTGCCCACAGAGCGTAAACGGTCGGATGGGATTTAGAAGGAACGCTGACGCAACGGCAGTAATGTGTAAGTGACAGTGTTGCCAAACGTTACGCTTCTAGGAAACAGATAATAGTGTTTTTAACCTATAATAGGGTCGTGCATCATTCCACTAGTCGCAAGATGTAAGCTATATAGCCGTGTGCTCAGCGAATCGACTGGACGTAATTATACTGGTCTATTGACAGATATGCCGTTAAGAAACATTTTTCCAGTTACAGACTGTCCATCGCTACAACTAATTTTGGTACCTTTTCATTAGTGGAAGGTACTAGCGTTTACATTACACATACTAGGCGCCAGGCTACGTAACCGGCTGACTTCGTACTGTAAATGTAATAATAATGAATCGACTGTTTGCTTGTTGTCTATTCCTTGTATTAAATACATGTTTAAATTGGTTTATTCATTACGCTGAATATACTAAATCCACATTAATATTAAATTATCCTAATTCATATAAAACTACGCTTATAGTTCACTTTTTTTGCTTGTGTTTTCAACAAAGGATGTGTACAGAAGACCGAGTACGGTTAATCTGGTTAGTTACGCAGATTTCTTACTAGATTTTCAAAAAACTTGTACGTAGTTCACAAAAAATATGGTTATCCAACCGATAAAGATTATGTAAGTTTGATTTTAATCATATTTTTGTACCTGCTTAAAAAAAAAGGAACGTGTACAAAAAGCTAGAGGTCGTGTGTATAAACTCAACGAAAGAAACTACCGAAGCCGCTCCCAGCCACCAACAAATAAGTACCGAGATTTTTAACAAAACACAACGACTAAGTAGTATATAAGAAGAGTCAGATATTAATAAGGTGGGTTAAATGTTAAAGTAGACAAATGTTTTAAAGTAAAATATTTAAAACGTGACATCTCCGAAAGCCAAGATTCGTGTCACACCAAACCTCCTGTGGCTACGGTATCGTATATCGTTGATTTATGTTTCTTGACATTACATTATTATCCGTAATAAAACATACAACATAGGATTGTATCTCGTTATCACGTTCTTCGGGCAGAGGTGAAGTCCGGCGAAATGCGAGAAGAGCTTCTAGAAAGAAGCTGAACGTTAACACGATCACAATCTGTATGTGTCTGAATTAAGGAAGCGGTTTACTGCGACAACTAGATTTCAATCAAAATGTTGAAGTAACGATGTTTACCCAACGTTGTAAGTAGCAATCCGTTCGGAACACTGTCCGAGCAGTTACGACAAGACTTAGTAAGCATGCAGCTGATGGTGTCCAGACGATGGTTTTATTTTAAATATCATCTTGACTCGACAATTGTGTCAGGTTAACGCGTGCGAGCGTGTGCGCTCACCCGTAATAAATTAGTGAAACTACAAAGGGGCAGTTAAATATGGAAAGACATTTTAAAGCCATAAGACAACATTAAATAATCATTTAATTTAAATGTGCATTAGCGTTTTCACTTTCGCTTTCGTCTTGTTTCTTTACAACTGATATTTTAGGCAATCTTTTCTTAAACACACATTTATAACATCATTTTTTATTATTTACTCTTTATGGTCCAATACGAGCCAAAGATGGTGGCAACTTTTTTACGAAAGATTCTACTACTGAATCAATGTAGCCGGTTACATGAAATAAATAAGCGGGCTGTCCGGGGTACGTTTTGTGGGTTCTTACAAAACGAAAGGAATAAAACTTCTGGTACAACTACTTCTTATTTTTAATAATGTTAAATGCCAACAGCGCGCGGACCGGCGCGGCGTCGCCATAGTTATCCTTGAGCAAACATGATAACGAACGTGCCTGCTGGCTGCAAACGGATTTCCTTCCACTCGCTCTTAGCCGTAATCTCTAATTCGATTCAGATGTTCTGTTTTATCTGATTCGGTACAGTCAGTCGGTCGACGTTTGCCGACACAGACTGGCCACACAGTTTTATGTTTGGTGCCGATCACACACACACACACACACACACTGCGAGAACTTGTTACAAGTAATTGTATTCTGTGGAAGCAGGTCACCGCCGCCAACGATCAGTTCAACTATAGTTGTGTTAATTTATCGTTAACAGACACCAGTTGAACTTCCACAGGATGCATTTTTCTTATTTAGCGTACAGCGTACTTGTTGATTAAGTAGCAATGAGGAACTACTCTTGTCGCCAGTGTTACTGCCGCCGACAACGGGATTACAGTGTAAAACACTTCTTCGTCTTCTTTCTTACTGTGCTGACGATGTCACATGTACCGGTTGTCATTCTTCGTCGTTCGATGCTGACCGTCTATCTGAAACGTAAACATGTTCTTTTTCAAACTAATTAATTTTGTTTCAAAGTGAATACTTAGTCTTAATATTGTTAAACCAAAATTGAGATTGGAGTCGTCAAAGTCAGATGTCAGATACGCCCGTTTTAAAGTCTCGAAGCGTTGTGAGGTGTAACAAAAATGTATTAGCAGTCTCATTAACTTTGACACGAAATACGCGACACAGAAAAAAATGGAAAATAGAATTAGTAGTATTATCTGGTGTTTGTAAGACTTTCGGTGGCAAGCTTCTTGTTAAGAGCTTCTTCCAACGTTGCGAACAGGCGCGTGGCTCTAACGTACGTCTTGGGATTTCTGAGTAAACGGTCCTGTTCGAACTGTTTTAAGTAGAGTAGAGGCGTTCGGTTTGACGTTCTACAGTCGATATGTAGAACTGATAAAAAACTGAAACTCTAAGTATAGCACTGAAAAGTAAATGAAGGAAGTTAGACGTAGATCAAGGACGATAGCCCCAAGGCCGAGGAGGAAGTGATTTTACCACAGAAAGTCGAAACGTGAGACAGTTTAAAATATGTGATAGGCAGGTAATAATGTGAGTTGATGGTAATGACGCTAACGGACCTGGTGGTGGTGAGACGGTGATTCACAAGTAAAGTGGATGTAACAAAGCGTACATCAAAGGTTGTATCGGTCGGTCGTCTCCACTGCTGGCAATCATATCGGACTGAGATCTGTTGTGTGCAGTACGTCGTAACCAGCGAACACGACTTCTCCAGTATGGAAAAGAGCTATTACAAACGAGGAAGCGTAGCATGAAAACAGCAATAGCATAGCGTGAATTTACACCCGTGGGCCCGTCGTTCCTTTCTTAAAAATTCATAAAATTAGATATACACGATACAAATACTGTATATCATTTACACCCCCGTTATTCTCTGATCTCCTTTTTTCCAATCTGGTAGTCTCCAGCCGCTCCATACGCCAGACCGGTTCAGCGTTTATTGTCCTGTGCATCTATGCATGCTGTTGTATATACAGCGGGGAATGGTGTGAAGCACAGGCGCCTATGCGGCCCTTTATGCGTTGAGTTGGGGTGACTGCGGTTTCAGTGTAGGCCGGCGTCTGTTAAAGTGCTATGGAGAAATCCGAGGCGATCTGTTGCACTCGTAAGTTCACTTCCCGATGCCAGCCTCTCTCCCTAGAAGGCAGGCCTATAGTCTGGAAAGAGTCGGTGAAGTATTTACGCTTCCGGCTAGACCGGCGTCTTAGTTTCAACGCCCACGTGACTAAGACCGTCAACAAGGCAAGGCTCGCGGCGTCCGCGCTAAACTGTTTCCCATGCTCTCGTGTCGCAACCGCCTGGCTCTGTACAATGGAGTTACCATCTATCTCTTGTTTCTTCGTTTTGTACTGACCTATGCTGCTCCCGTCTGATGGTCACTCTTGTCGACTCTAACAAGTGTAAGCTGGAACAATTTCAATCCAGAACCCTCTGTTCCTTGTCGGGGTCTCCATGGTTCGTAGAAATAATGTAATTCGTCCAGGCTTTCGAGCTCTTACTGCTTTTGTGCGGTCGCTCGCTGAAACTCTCTTTCCTTCCGCAGCGACCTCTTCCTTCCCCTACCTCAGAACCATTAGTACGTTTGCACCTCCGCTACCAATCAGGTTCAAACGCCCTCGGACGATTCTTGATGACCCCTGTAAAGTCAGCCTCGCTAAGCTATTTCTGAATAGCCCCGAGCACATTCCTCTCCTTCTGTGTGTCACCTACACTCCTCAGGGCAATCCTTCCCCAAGTATGTCTCTAGCATACTGCTTGGCCCTGTTACCATTTGCCGCCTGCACGGAGGTACTTTGCCTGCCATCCGCATCGTCATCAAGGGCAGTGCTACTAAAGCATAAATTGAAATTAAATACTCAGTTCAAAATTCCGGTGCCATCTAGCGGATGGTCGCGTTGGCGTGTCGTCTCCCAATTATTAGGTACCTCATCAGAAAGTCCAGCATTGTTATCATCTGGCAGTCGTCGGTACGCCCCGGAAGCTGCAATCCAGCCACAGGTGCAAAGACGCCTCACTAATTAAAACAAAGCAGAAGTTAAGTGCTGTGTTTCCTTACACTTGTTGCGAAGGATTACTGATTTCCTATGCAGTTTCACCTTGTCCGGAATGTACTCTTATGTTTTTTATCTATTTGGACGTACGGTTGTGCTAAATATTTGTTCGATGGCGTAAGAATTTCAATAGCATTTGATACATTACTTCTGAGTCATTCGTAGTGCGAGACATGTCTAAGAATCATTTTTGTGTACAGTTTTAATAAGTGCGCAGTATTTAGCGAAATATTAAGCAACGACTGATGAACTCTTGCGAGATTTTCATAAAGTATACACGATTTAGATCTAATTTAACACATAAGAAGCGATGGCAACTAAAAACTAAAAGATCAATATAGACTTTATCAAGTAAAAAAACGTAGGAAAAATCGAACAAAACCATGAACAAAATTTTGCATTACAATGTGTTTACTTGGCCAACAGGGTGTGCTGAAACAGTGTTTTGCTTTGTAAGTAGCCCCGTACTACCTCGACTTCTGGCGTTCTCATTATGAAACTTTTGCTAAGCCAATGGAAAACATCCGAATGAAAGGAGAGTATTTTACTCAAGAAGGAAGAAAATTTAACCCCTACCCTTAAACGTCATAAATTATTTTATATGAAAATGCGTGACTGAGAATCTCTGCTACCTGTGTCTGTTGTTTGAAATTGTCTCAGTTCCGTAGCATGTGTAGCTGCCTAGTTTTAACTGTTACGGTCGGCAATCAAAGCAACTGTTATCCGTTGTAATTAACTTTTTATCTCCACGAATATCTTCGTTGCTGACATGTTCCTGCATAATACTTAGAGTAGAGTGGTGTAAGAGTACACGCTTAATTATTTCGTGAGTTCTGAAAGTTACGAATGTCATTAGATATTGGATATTTTATGTATTATATATCTCCATTATCCATAAAGGGGCAACGTTTTGATACTATTAAATATCAGGTTTATCATGCTAAACTTAATAATGTGTTCAGCATGTCGTCAGTGCTCGTTTTTCTGTAATAAGTTCTGAAACAGAAATCAGTGAAAAATTATTCCTTGATTTATGCAATTTCTACTTCTGAAGTGTTACTTGTAATGACTAACTAGTGCCCATTCAGATGGCCAATTACTTGTAGAAGCATTACTTTTAAGAAAATACACAACCAGTTGTTATATGCCATGATGGAACCATTGTGGTGTATATATTTGAACTCTTGCGTCACTACTCACTTGAGCATAAACCGTTTCGTGATGTGCTCAATATTAAATAGAACTTGACTAAATGTTACGTAAAACTGCACTAATGTGAATAACGCGATAAATTCATTTAAGTTAGCTAGAAGATAAATTACGAATTTACAAGCACGATTGCAAATATCAACAATATTACATCAAATTAGTAAAATATCAACCTTAACTCACAGTGTAAAGAAGATTTCATTATACAGTATAACTTCGTCTATATACAATACAAAGTGACACTTCCTTGCCTGTATGTAATAATGTGTTGTAACCTATCGAGTGGCTGCTAAGTTACAACTGTTTGTTTGACGTGTTTCCGGAGGTGAAGTTGAATCATTAGAATGAACCGTTCTTCTTGAAGACAATTTATTGTGATTAGCAAAATACAAACGAACTTTTACAAGTTACTTTATACAACTCTTCTTGACAAACTATAAGTCAGTTAATTCAATTACTCTTTTAAAACTTCTAAGTACCTTCAGTTACTAGTACTTAGTTCACAAATTAATGTAACTACTTTTAGTTACTTCAAAAATTACAAAAACAAACTATTGACAACATCTGGTTTTCCGGCTCTCTAAGAACACCTTCTAACACAGATCAAAGTCAGAAAATAAAAATGAGAAAAGATGAGTAAGTTCTCTTGGATCTCTCACAATCAGATCTGTCTTCTCCAGCGAATGCTACAGTTTTTATAGTACATCATCGTGGGTGTAACACTTAATTTTAGTGGTCAGACTGTTCCCTAATCCTTAACTATCATAGTCTAAAACTAGTTGAAGTGAGGGTAAATCTCTTATAATTTTATAAGACTTTCTATTATTCGTCAAAGACTGTATCATGTGACCCTACGTCACGATTTGGGGTGTTTTCCCTCTAAGATTAAAGTTCTCACGGAATAGAACACCTTGACTCCCCCAAAAGGATATCAAATTTGTGTGACATTTTATATTTCCTGTCTGGACCTTGTCAACATTATTTCTTATTTGATGTGTCTCGCCAGATTTCCTACGATTATCACTTCCTGGACAGTCACGCTTATTGAGAAAGGGTGAGATACTAGTCACAACCCTGGGAAAATTTCTTAAAACTAATTTTATGTTCAAAACATATGCTACAGTCTCGTATACACAACTGATATCTGTCCCTGTTTCCCACACAACTAAGAATTTCTTATATTCTCACTTCTAAGTAACAATTATGCTACAAGTAGAGTAAGTACAATTGACAATTACATCAAGTGCCAACTTGGTTAACGCAGTACATAATTTACCACGTGCGTACTGTTATTACCTGACCGAGTCAACAAAACATGCAGGAAAAATGTGAACTAACTGAGTTCAGAGACAAATGCGCAAGCGCGTCTCACCCAACCAAGCAGTTTACAGTCATACTCAAAAGTTTGTCAGTTGAATGTATGTACTCCCAGTGGTGAATATCGTGAGGTCTAATATTTGCGCGTGTTCGTGTTACAGAGTTTGTCATTTGTATTTATATTTACTAATTGTGAGTATTGTGAGTGTAGTTTTTATACTGTACTTTTTATACAGCTTAATTTCCAGACTTTAACACCACACTTTTAAAATTTATTAACTGTAGAATTGAAAAATGACAAGTAACAACAAAGGCCTACAATTCTCAGTCAAGGACGCCAAATAGTTGGGCGAGTTATTGAATTTTTTGATGAAGAAAAGAACAGCGGTTGTTATAAGTACCCAATAAATAACGCGACAAAGCGAGCAGCAGCTGCAACAGGAAAGTCAGAAACCACCATTTGTAAGATACTGAAAGAGATAAAAGTGTCAAAATCTACTGGTAGAAAACTGAGCACTCGTGGAAAGACACGTCAGCAGAGTACAAGAAAAATTGGTTTAGATGATTTTGATTTATGTACAGTCCGCCGTACGATACAGAATTTTTATACTATTAAAAAGCAGGTTCCTACGTTACAATCGGTTCTTTCTGAATTAAAAAGTGACATACATTTTGAAGGAGGCAAGGAAACTTTACGCAGAATTATACATAAGCTTGGATTCCGATTTAAAAAATGTAAAAATAAAAGAAGTGTATTGATGGAGAGAAACGAAACAGTTGCATGGCGAGCAAGATACCTACGAAAGATTAGGAGGAATGACACCTGTGACAATAAGCGACCTGTTATTTTTCTCGACGAGACATTCATCCATCCCACTTACACAGTGAACAAGTGTTGGCAGGATCCTACAACTAGTGGAGTTTTAAAAAGTAATAGTACTGGACAACGCTGTATCATTGTTCATGCAGGTTGCGAGAAAGGTTTCATTCCTGAAGCCTTTCTTATGTTCACGTCTCAAACTACAAGTGGAGACTACCACCACGAGATGAACTTTGAACATTTTTCCCGGTGGGTTAAGGAAAAACTGTTGCCAAATCTTCCAGAAAAGTCTTTAGTTGTTATGGACAATGCACCATACCACAGTGTACAAGAAAACAAACCGCCGACTACAGATTCTCGAAAAGCGGAAATCCAGGAATGGCTAAGAAAATTGGAGTCAGTTTTTCAGAAGATATGACGAAAAGTGAATTATTGGAAATAGTTCGTTTTCGAAAGCCATCACCAACGTATAAAGTAGATACGATTTTTAAAGAAAAAGGGCACGAAGTGATAAGATTACATCCATACCACTGTAACCTGAATGCCATTGAGTACGTATGGAACATAGTTAAGGGACAAGTAGCAAAATTCAACGTCGATCAGAAAGCAGGTGATATTAAAAACCTCACCGAAAATGTTATTGCTTCTATTTCAGAAAGTGACTGGAAGAAAGCTATACAGCATGTAAAAAGTGAGGAAGATAAATACTGGGAAACTGATGCTTTGATGGAAGACGAAATAGAGAAGATTATAATATCGGTTGGGGGAGAAGAATCTTCTGACACTTCCACTGATACAGACGACGACAGTGAATGCTTTAGTAATTTATCGGATGGATGTGAAATGTCTGGTGTTGAAGAATTAGAATAGAATGCCACTTAATATGAAAACTATATCAGTGCTTTCACAACATAAAATTTGTGTTGAGAGAAGTGAATTTGAGTGATAGTCCAACTATTTTTTTTTTCTGCTAATTATTGACAATGTTATGTTTTTCCGGTACAAATTAGCATGTGCGTTTCAATTTATTTCTCGCGGTATTATGTTTTAAAAAATAAGACAAAGTTATAGTTTTAGTGATATAATTGTTTGAAAGACACTTGAATGCAACTTCTCAAGATACACTTCTAAAAATTTCATCAAGGTAAGATTTTTTCCATTATTTATTAAAAGGTAATTTAATTCACAACCACGAATCAGTAGTGATAATAATTCTGTCTTTAATACTAACGAATAACACACAATAATTATTAGTATATGGGCATTAGCCAAACTCAGAATTACAGAAAACGTAAAAAGTAAAGTGCCATTACTTCATTGTTTACATCGAGCTCCAAATAAATACAATTATGATTTACTCAGTGATACTGATCATTGTTGTTTTGTACGTAAAACCTGTTCTGTTGGAGACAGAATAAAATCAGTCATTTTGTTTGAAATATTTCTCTTATATATCCTACCATAAAAACTATTATGAAAGTACCTTTGTAAATTGTCTTTGATAGAAATAACTTACCTGATCCACAACAATAACGCCCTACCCTTTACCAATATACCGTTATTGCTTTGTAAAATTAGCCACTTTGTTCAGACTTATTAATACCGAATTTATGAAAATCGCACCCATATAAAAATCTGTGTAAATCGCGCCCAGTTTAAGTATTCAGCTCTAGCGACTACCTGGTCGCCATGAGTGACGACCCACCCCCTCCCCATGAGTGCGTTCAACCCCGGTGAATGGCCTGTAGAACAATGCATTGGAATTTCCTCCCAGTTTATCCTTCCAGCTTTCTCTTTTTTGCCCTCATCACTGCTCTAACTTTACTAGAATATAGTGTTCATTTCGTTATAGTGTTCATTATAGTGTTCATTTCGTGCGCCTTGTGTATTTATGCTGTTATATGTTCAATATGGAAGTGACAACGACCAGCCACGGTAAGCCATGTGCCCATTATGAAGAATACTCGTACATCGTAAGGAGAACCAAAGAAGACGGAACTGTGATTTGGCGCTGTTCAAAACAGAGATCAACGCGTTGTCGAGGAATGATTAACACCAAAGACTGTAATGTACTTAGTTCAAATGAGCATCAATGTGGAGCTCCGGATGACGCTCGTTTAGAAGTACAAAAGACACTAAATCAGGCGAAGAAGAGAGCACGAGAGGAAGATACTTTGATTTCTACAATATATTCAGAAGAGTTAGGTGACCTGCATAATCGAGGGTATGATTTTGTCACAGAAATGCCAGCACAGCAAGTAACGAAGAGGACGTTATACAACCACCGGGCTAAATCGCAAGGAAATCAGAAAGAACCAAAATCATCTCAAGAAGTTGATCTTCAAGCAGAAGTACTAACTATGAATGACGGTACCCATTTTCTATTAAGCGACGACAACTTAGGAGAAAGGATCATAGTCTTATGTGGGAAAGCAGGAAGAGAAGTTCTAAAGAGTAAACAAGACTTTTTTATGGATGGGACCTTTAAAAGCTGTAGCAAGCAATTTTCTCAAGTATACTCATACAAAATTCATGCAGACTTTGGAAGTTCTAAGAGTGAAACAAACATCTATCCAGTGGCCTTTGCATTTTTACCAAATAAAAAAAGAGACATACATTCGTCTGTTCCGTAATGTACTTGAACATGTTCCAGAATGGAATCCTAAAAATGTGACCGTTGATTTTGAACCAGCAGCGATTTCTGCACTAACAGTTGTGTTCCCATCAGTTGAAGTACATGGATGCCATTTCCACATGAAGAAATGTCTCTGGAGAAAAGTGCGAGAATTGGGACTTACTCGCGAATACAGGGAAAATGAAGAAGTAAGACTGCATATTCGCATGTGTGCTGCGCTAGCGTTCCTTCGGCCTGAAGATGTCTTTGATGGCTGGCTCGAGATACATTCCCAAGCACCTTATGTCGCCAAGCTTTCTGAGTTTTTCGATTATTTTGTGGAGAGGTGGTTGGAAAATAGTGAAGTCCCGGTCAGTCTTTGGAGTTGCTACAGACGGTGCCACCGAACGACCAACGCTGTAGAAGGCTGGCACAATAAAATTAATAATTTCCTTGGAAAACCAAACCCTAAAATTAAAGACGTGATCAAATGTATGAAGACAGAAGCAGAAAACTCAGCATGTGCGTTAATGAGGACAGAGTTAAGTATGGAAGGCAAACGAAGGAAAACAACCTACATGAAAGTGGACGAAAGGCTTGAAAAAACAGTAAAAAACTACGAAGAGGATGGTGAAATCAGGGCATGTTTGAAAGGAATATCTTACCTCCATGTTGTAATTGTCAATTGTACTTACTGTACTTGTAGCATAATTGTTACTTAGAAGTGAGAATATAAGAAATTCTTAGTTGTGTGGAGAAATAGAGACAGGTGTCAGGTGTGTATACGAGACTGTAGCATATGTTTTGAACATAAAAATTAGTTTTAGGTAATTTTCCCAGGGTCGTGAATGGTATCTCACCCTTTCTCAATAAGCGTAACTGTCCAGGAAGTGATAATCGTAGGAAATCTGGCGAGACACATCTAATAAGTATTAATGGTGACAAGGTCCAGACAGGAAACATAAAATGTCACACAAATTTGATATCCTTTTGGGGGAGTCAAGTAATGGTCACAAGTGTGAAGCCAGGTGGTGTACTCCGTGTGAACATTGGTAAAAGCAGGTGTTCTATTCCGTGAGAACTTTAATCTTAGAGGGAAAACACCCCAAATCGTGACGTAGGGTCACATGATACAGTCTTTGACGAATAATAGGAAGTCTTATAAAATTATAAGAGATTTGCCCTCACTTCAACTAGTTTTAGCCTATCATGTTAAGATTTTAGAATTAAGAGGAGGGAACAGTCCCACCATTAAATTAAGTGTTACACCCACGATGATGCACTATAAAAACTCTTAGCATTCGCTGGGGAAGGCAGATCTGATTGTAAGCGGTCCCAGAGAACTTACACATCGTTTCTCATTTTTATTTTGACTTTGATCTGTGTTGGAAGGTGTTCTTAGAGAGCCGGAAAACCAGGTGTGTCAACAGTTTGTTTTTGTAATTTTTGAAGTAACTAAAAGTAGTTACATTAATTTGTGAACTAAGTACTAGTAACTGAAGGTACTTAAGGTTTAAACAGTAATTGAATTAACTGACTTATAGTTTGTCAAGAAGAGTTGTATAAAGTAACTTGTAAAAGTTCGTTTGTATTTTGCTAATCACAATAAATTGTCTTCAAGAAGAACGGTTCATTCTAATGATTCAACTTCACCTCCGGAAACACGTCAAACAAAACAGTTGTAACTTAGCAGCCACTCGATAGGTTACAACATTAAAAACTGGTGTCAGTTGTGCTGGGTTCAAGAGGTGAACAACGGACTTCAAAGAAGACGAAGGTGATCAGCAGTTGTGGACATTGGAGTGCAGCATCGTGAAGCAGCTTCAGGGCATTCACTGGACTAACAGCAGTCTTAGGACGAGCCAAGCAGTCGTGTTGCAGAACCAAGGAGCAGTTGCAGTATAGCAGTGTAGCAGTTGAGATCGTCGCTGGACACAGAGTGCAGCTGAGATCGTCGCTGGAAGCAGTTGTAGCAGTTGAGATCGTCGTTGGAAGCGATCATGGTTGGAAAAGAAGACTTCAAGTAGAAGTAAGTGAATAGCGTCATTTTATTTACTCTAGAGAAATGGCTACTGCAGAGTTAAATCATTTTGAAAGCTCTAATAGTAATTCTGACTCTGAATTAGAATTGAAAGATTATGCCACAAGTAGTAAGATAGATAGTGGTGATAGAAAAAGCAGTAAAGTAAAAAGTAAAGTAAAGAATAGTTTTCATGTGTATAAAGAAAATCATAAAAAATTAAAGCTTGACCAAGCAGCTAAATTTGTTCCTGAGTTTAATAGTAAAAGAGATGATTTAAGTAAATTGATTAGCTGTGGTGATTTTGCGATTGAGAATGTAAGTAATTCATATAAGTATTTGCTGTTTGAAATTATAAAGATTAAGTTAGTTGGTGATGCTTACAATATTGTTAGATTTAAAGATGCTGAGTCATGGGAGCAGCTTAAAGTAGCATTACACGATAAGTACGGTGAAAAAAAAAATATCGCTCATTTGCAGTTAGAAATGTCTAGTGCAAGACAAAATAAAGATGAAGATGTTCGGGCTTTTTCTGAAAGGTTAAATAGTATTTTGAGTTCATTAGCTATTCAGATGACGGAAAATAAAGATAAAAGTGTTAAAAGCGCGATTTATGATGTGCTAGAGCAACAGAGACATAACGCGTTTATTGAAGGGTTGCGTCAACCAATAAAATTCTTGATGAAAGCGAAAAATATTCGTCCGTATGAAGATGCTGCTGAAGCAGCTGTTTTAGAAGAAATAAACATATTAAATGATAGGGAAACTCAAGAGTATTTCGGTTTAAAAGTAAAAGATTATAGGGAGTATAAGAAAGATAATCGCCCTAAATGTTTTAATTGTAATAAGAGAAGACATGAAACTAGTAATTGCTATTTTAAGAAAACCTCGTTTCAAAGTAAAACCGGGTTTAATAAAAATAATTTTGCTAAAAGAGATAGAGACGTACATGTTAAAATAATTACGTGTCATTATTGTGGTAAACAAGGACATGTTATTGCTAAGTACTTTAAGAAGCAGAAAGACGAAGAAAATAAAAATAATAGGAAACCGAGTTTTAAGCCGAAGAGTGCTCATCCG
Organism: Magicicada septendecula; assembly: GCA_034769895.1. Classification (NCBI taxonomy): domain Eukaryota; kingdom Metazoa; phylum Arthropoda; class Insecta; order Hemiptera; family Cicadidae; genus Magicicada; species Magicicada septendecula. The sequence goes on from CM068367.1 coordinate 688,601,635, forward strand.
AAGGCAAATGATTTTAAAACCATTCAAGTAGGTCGTATTACAGATGACCGTAAGCATGAATGCATAGAAATGCAATTATCCGAAACAATAAACAAAAACGTTTGTTTACTTTTAGACACGGGAGCGGATATTTCGATAATTAAAGTAGGACAATTAGAAGATGATGCTGAAATAATGCCAGATACCGAAAGAGTAATTACGGGTATTTCTGAGGAGCCTATAACAACAATCGGTTTAATAAATTTAAATATCAAAATGAATGATAGAGAAATTGTTCATCCATTTCAGGTGGTATATGATAAGTTTCCATTAAGAAGTAACGGTATTTTGGGTAGAGATTTTATGTCGAAATACAAAGCGAATATAGACTTTGAGAAAGGCGTTGTCCAGGTAGGAAAGACTAAATGGAAGTTAGTTCCGTATATAAATAAAATTGTATTACAACCGCGATCAGAAACGGTTATTTGTACGAAAACGCACAGCGAAGGTGAAGGCGTCGTATATTCATGTGAGCAGCCAGGCGTACAGTTAGGTAGTAGTCTGACTAAAGCATTTAAGGGTAAATGTTTAGTTCCAGTTACGAATATAAATGATGATAAAGTTGAAATAGAGATCCCAGAAGTGGAGATACATAAAATTGACGAGTATGAGTATAAACAGTTATCGAGAAATCGCGAAGATGAAGTTATTAAACAATTAAGGGTAGATCATTTAAATAAAGAGGAAAAAAAGGCGTTGATAAATATATGCGTAGAGTACAGTGATTTATTTTATTTGCCGGGAGACAAATTAACGGCGACTGATACGCTGGAACATACGATTCCATTGAAACAAGATACAGCCCCAATAAATATAAAACCGTATCGTATTCCGGAGCAACATAAAGAGGAAGTGCAAAAGCAAATAGACTCTATGTTAGAACAAGAAATAATAGAACAGAGCCAAAGTCCTTGGAACGCGCCACTTTTGGTTGTACCAAAGAAAATGGACGCGTCGGGTAAAATTAAATGGCGTATTTGCATTGATTTTAGAAAATTAAATGAAGCGACTATAGGTAATTCATTTCCGTTACCTAACATTACAGATATTTTAGATCAATTGGGTAAAAGTAAATACTTTAGTACTTTAGATTTATCGAGCGGGTTTCATCAAATTAAAATGCATAAAGAACATAAAGAAAGAACCGCATTTAGTACGGCATATGGCCATTACGAGTTTACTAGGATGCCGTTCGGATTAAAAGGGGGTCCGCCCACTTTTCAAAGATTAATGAACACAGTACTTACAGGTTTACAAGGTATTAAGTGTTTTGTATATTTAGATGACATTGTGGTTTACTCTCAGAATTTAGAGGAGCATCAAATAAAGTTACGCGAAATATTTGATAGATTAAGAGAACACAAGTTACTATTAAATGCAGATAAATGCGAATTTTTACGCAAAGAAGTAAATTATTTAGGTCATGTAATTACAGACGAAGGGTTAGCTCCAGATCCTAAGAAGACGTAAGCTGTAGATAAGTATCCAAAACCTAAGAACGCTAAAGACATAAAGAGTTTTCTAGGGCTAGTAGGTTACTATAGGCGATTTATAAAAGACTTTAGTAAAATCGCTCAGCCATTAAATGAATTATTAAAGAAAGATGTACCATTTGATTGGGCGCAAAAACAGGATAATAGTTTCGAAATGCTAAAAAGAAAATTAACTAGTGCACCGTTATTACAATATCCAAATTTTAAAGAAGAATTTGTAATCACTACGGATGCCAGTAACGAGGCCTGCGGAGCAATATTATCGCAAGGTAAGATAGGCGAAGATAAACCAATCGCGTACGCTAATAGAACACTAAATAAAGCTGAAAAGAATTATAGCACAACAGAAAAAGAACTTGTTGCATTAGTATGGGCAGTGAAACATTTCCGACCTTACATTTACGGTACAAGGTTCACTTTAGTCACTGACCACAAACCTTTACAGTGGTTGTTTAATATTAAAGATCCTGGATCGAGATTGATGCGTTGGATTATTAAATTAGCTGATTATGATTTTAATATCATACACAAGGCAGGAAAGCGAAATACGAACGCAGACGCGCTTAGTAGAATAAAAATTAGTATGGCAGAAGTAATTAAAGAGGATGTAGGAACTGAAGAAGAAAAGAGACGAATAATTGAAGAATATCACGATTCAACGTTAGGAGGACATCAAGGTATATCTAGAACATATAATAGAATAAAATTAAAATATGAATGGCCTAATATGAAAAATGATATTGAAGAATATATTAAAAGATGTGATAGTTGCCAACGTAACAAAAGTCACGTGAAAAACACACGAAGAGTTCCTATGCAATCAGTAACGAATTGAGTAAGCCGTTTGAGCAATGCGCAATGGATATAGTAGGTCCATTACCGGTAATTCAAGGAGGGAATAAGTGCATTCTTACATTCCAAGATTGTTTTTCAAAGTATGCTGAAGCGTTTCCTATTAGGGATCAAACCGCGGAAACTATCGCGAGAGAATTCGCTACGAAAATTATATGCCGCCATGGTGCGCCAGAAAGATTGTTAACTGACCAAGGGTCAAACTTTATATCTGAGGTAATGCAATCAATTTGCAAGTTATTAAAAATAAAAAAGATACAGACAACTAGTTATCATCCACAAGCTAACGGGTCTTTAGAACGAAGTCATATATTCGCGGATATGCAAATCAATTTAATTAAAAAAATAAAAATATCAAATAAAAAAAATAAAAAAATTTATTCGCGGAAATTCGCGGATGCTGTGGTCCATTTGGGATGCTGCGGGTCCAGCTGATAGAAAGTGAAAGTGATCTAGGCTCGCGAAAGGCGGCATATATTCGCGGATATGCAAATCAATTTAATTAAAAAAATAAAAATATCAAATAAAAAAAATAAAAAAATTTATTCGCGGAAATTCGCGGATGCTGTGGTCCATTTGGGATGCTGCGGGTCCAGCTGATAGAAAGTGAAAGTGATCTAGGCTCGCGAAAGGCGGCATATATTTGAACTTGGCGCGCGAAAGGCGGCATGGGGTGGTGGTGGGGGAATAACGGTACTTTGGTCAGGACCAGCATTTTCCCCCTACTAATGATGTATATAATCTGTGGGTTAATAACAACAGGAATGTTATACTATGTATATAAAAGATTTTTTTCAAAATGGTTGTTACCATTGTTTGGTAGATGTTGTAGTAAAAGGTTAGAAGAGAAGTTTGAGGAATCTTTTAAACAGGTACAGACATTAAGTACCAAACCAATTGTAGTAAAGCAGTACCAGTATGGAGCGACAGTCCATGACCTGACTGCAATAAGAGGAGAGAGTCCAACAAACGGTTGTACTCAATTAGAGGATGAAATTGTAAAACTAAAAGAGTTTGAAAAGAAACTGCGACCAAGGTCGAAAAGAACATAATAAATTCAGTGGCGAAGTTACATGGAGGCAATTGAGGCAATGCTTACCCTAAAAAATTCTGTAGAATAAAAATTATAAATACGTATGAACTACATAACGTAAAGATTATACATTGTTACCGCGACTGTAGAATTTATTGGGCCGAAACGTGCTTTACTGAGCGACCGCTAGATGGTGACAGGTGAGACTCGGCATAGCTCGTTTAAAGCGATGAGGCAACCTGAACTTGCCTCAGCGTTTTTTGTATACATCGTAATTAAGCAATGTGCCGGAGTCATATGGAAGTGAAGGGAGGGGGGATTGTCCCGTGCTGTACACATAGAGCGTTGAGGCATGTCTCACTTCTGTGGTCCAAACATTCAAGTTATAGCGCGCTGTGTTGTTTATAAGTGTGTATTTTATGCGGTTATTAAAAGTGTCCCTGTTATTCCGCTGAACTAACAGATGATCAAGATTGTTATTTGAATTATTTGTAACATTAAACATATATATAGAAACTAATCAAGTTTAAAAATTTGAAGTTCAATCAGTTGTATTATTGTGTATGACTAATACAAGGATTGTTCAATAGAAACACGTATAGAGCTGTAAAGCATTTTTTATTCAACGATTTTAAAAGAAGTCTCCATTAACATTAAGACATGAGTTCCACTGCTGCACCAACCTGTAGATTCCCTGCTAGTAAAATTCTTACGGCTGTTTGTGGAACCATTCTCTTACAGCACACTCTACATCAGCGTCCGATTTGAACCACCATCCTTCTAGTGATTTCTTAAAAAAAAATTTAAGATAAGATTTTTGCCTACCCATTCATTGACTACTAGCTTCGCCACTGATAATAATGGGAAAATTAATGTAGTATCAATTAAAGTGATTCGGTGAAAGTACAGTAAGATGTAAATAGAATTGTTTGTGTTTTTATTAGTGTGATCAGTTCAGAAGTGATAGTAATGTAGCATTGTAGAAATTTAAAATTTATAAAAATTATGTAATCACTTATAAAATTAAGCAAGATATTTGAATTGTAATAGTAGTTTAGTATTAAGCATTAAGCATTGTGTAGCTTAAAGCTTAAAATAAGGGGGAAGGTGTTGTAATTGTCAATTGTACTTACTGTACTTGTAGCATAATTGTTACTTAGAAGTGAGAATATAAGAAATTCTTAGTTGTGTGGAGAAATAGAGACAGGTGTCAGGTGTGTATACGAGACTGTAGCATATGTTTTGAACATAAAAATTAGTTTTAGGTAATTTTCCCAGGGTCGTGAATGGTATCTCACCCTTTCTCAATAAGCGTAACTGTCCAGGAAGTGATAATCGTAGGAAATCTGGCGAGACACATCTAATAAGTATTAATGGTGACAAGGTCCAGACAGGATATATAAAATGTCACACAAATTTGATATCCTTTTGGGGGAGTCAAGTAATTGGTCACAAGTGTGAAGCCAGGTGGTGTACTCCGTGTGAACATTGGTAAAAGCAGGTGTTCTATTCCGTGAGAACTTTAATCTTAGAGGGAAAACACCCCAAATCGTGACGTAGGGTCACATGATACAGTCTTTGACGAATAATAGAAAGTCTTATAAAATTATAAGAGATTTACCCTCACTTCAACTAGTTTTAGCCTATGATAGTTAAGGATTTAGAATTAAGAGGAAGGAACAGTCTGACCACTAAAATTAAGTGTTACACCCACGATGATGTACTATAAAAACTGTAGCATTCGCTGGAGAAGACAGATCTGATTGTGAGAGATCCAAGAGAACTTACTCATCTTTTCTCATTTTTATTTTCTGACTTTGATCTGTGTTGGAAGGTGTTCTTAGAGAGCCGGAAAACCAGATGTTGTCAATAGTTTGTTTTTGTAATTTTTGAAGTAACTAAAAGTAGTTACATTAATTTGTGAACTAAGTACTAGTAACTGAAGGTACTTAGAGTTTTAAAAGAGTAATTGAATTAACTGACTTATAGTTTGTCAAGAAGAGTTGTATAAAGTAACTTGTAAAAGTTCGTTTGTATTTTGCTAATCACAATAAATTGTCTTCAAGAAGAACGGTTCATTCCAATGATTCAACTTCACCTCCGGAAACACGTCAAACAAACAGTTGTAACTTAGCAGCCACTCGATAAGTTACAACATCCAAAAACTTGAGTAAATGGCCTAAAACTTGAGTTCATGGCCCTAGAGTTAGAAGATGTATACAAACAAATAAAATGTACATAATGTAAATAGTAACTTATAAACTTATAAAAATCGAATAAAAAATGAAAAAAGTACAATAAAAAAATAAATAAATATTAAAAAAATAATATAACAATAAATAAAAAAAAATATTGACGATGCTTATGAGCTGATTTTAAACACGCCTGAATGACAAAAATATACTTTTGTCATTTAGCCAGTCCAAAGCCTGGATAAAGCGTGATGGGATATATCAAGTTCATAGATAACCTTCATTTGGAGCAGACCTGACCGCCGCGCGCAAGTGGTGTACCCGCAATTGACGGGTAGGGACCGTACTGGGCGCGTTTTACAGGATACGATTATACCTACCGACTTGTCAACCTGTCCTTTGTAAAATATTAGATCTTGTTGTTCATAACGTGCTGAAGTATCAGTAATAGGTAATTCATTATTTCCTACTATGGAACACTTATTTGTAAATTAAATACTAAATAGAATAATACAGTGATAACTTTAAAGAATAATTAAAGTTCTCTATAGACTCATTAATTACATATTTTAATCCGATTTTAATTATTTCAAAAATCAAAGTACTTTACTCAATAAAAATAAAACAAAAAAGCAAACCAAAAATAGTTTAACTTTTAATCAGTTAATTTTGTTTTAACTTTAATCAGTTAGTTTTTGTAACTATTAACTGTAACTTTAACTTAGTTAGTTTGTTTGGACAGTAACTTTAACTTTGATCAGTTAACAATTATTATGATCTTTCCCAAGTCTGTTTATAACGTGATATCGTGTTTATAACGTGGTACACACAATATCACGTTAGAAACTTGCTAATTGAATAGAAATTAAATTCACTTGTTCCACATAATTTCACTCGTTTATAGAACTACTATTTGTAATAGCAAAACCTTTCTCTACCAGCTAACGATTCATGTTGTAATTCGAAAAAATCATGAGCAAAAGTAACATAAATTTATACATGTATGAAGGGTACAAAAAAAATTAAACATTGAATAGCCTTATTGACATATTAAACTCCAAACTGAAGTAACAATAATCCATTTATGTTGATCAACAACAAAGACACAACTAGTTATGGTTTACAGGTCAATACCTAATTGAAATTGTGGAGTTTATTGCTCATATTGTTTATGTTTATGGTCAAAGTAATTTAATAATTTTTGAAACGGTGTAGAATAACAATTTTGACACCATATGCGTACAGTTTAAGTATTATAATGCTCTAACTTTAATTTTTGCACGAGTAAATTATCTAGTCGCGTATGAGTAGTTTTACTTTGACTGTACAAACGTCAAGCAGCGTAGGGGAACGTATTGAACCCCCACGCAACTGGCAGTGGCAGTGCTGCTACGCTTCCCGTCTCCAGATTCTATGTTAACGGAGCCATGTAGATGAGTCGGCTTTACTGGAGTGATACGCTGAGTTGATGAACACTAATTGTGGCAACGTCGTGTCCTTTACTGGACATCATAATTTCGTTTTACTAACAGCGCAATCTGATTGGTGCACGCAGACAGTTTCGGGACAGTGCCACGGTTTTAAGAACACATTATTACGTCAAAGACTTCTGATATTAACCTTTTGGCTAAGGCAGTAGTACACATGATACAAGATCCATTAGCACCGAAAAAGAATGGCTTATAAGTACTTTCTTCACGTGGTATTTTTAAATCTCTTCTAAAGTCAAAGTACTTCATACATATGTGTCTCTTCTGAGAAATCGTGTTTTTTCCGTGTGTAAGTGGAAATTTAAAAATGTTTGATCTGTCCCGAAACTTGTAACTATGTAATAAAATATAAAGACGCTTGATAATATAATAAAAAGTGAATTGTTTCTTCTAAAGAAATAAATTCCTGAATGTAGTCACTCTCAATTGATTGTGTGACACGGAAATTTTATTATTAAAAAAAAAAAAAAATGGTTGCACAGTGGTAAGTGACGGTAATCATATCCAGCTCGCTTTAAACTGTCCGTCCGTATTCTGGGTCACAACGATACAATTAGTAATTATGACAGGAACAAAAACGTGTGAAAATATGTGCTAATATAAGTTAAACCGGTTTTATAGAAACCCGCATCCGGTGCGTCATCAACAAAAACTTACCTGTTTGATATTCAGAAGGGGAGAGGGAGCACGGTTAGGCTTTTTAATTTTTAAATATTACTTCTACTTTTCAGAGAAAACGAAAATTCTAGCTTAACAGCGAACAATCGTTCTGATTCAAGAATACAATGAGTCACTCTGAATCTCAACCCAACAATTTATTAATCCTGGTAACACAGAGAATGAGGCTGTTGACACCGTATTAGCTCGTTAGTTTAATGTCTAAATCTGTACCAACGACGCAACCAACAAATAATTGATTACTTCTGTTGAAAAAAGTATTAAAAAAGGTGAAAAATTTGTTTACACGCTGAACTTTGCGGAAAGAATTTAATTTGCTAGATCTGTGTGCCAACAGAGTGCCTCGGTCGGCGTTCAGGTCAATGAGACGTCAAAGCAGATTTTTCTACTGCCGACCAGTCAACGAACGACGCCATTCCCTGTTTATCAGATGACAATGAAAGATTTTAGCTATTTCTTTCACTAAAAGTACGTACCTACGTGAAATACGTTCGCAAACACTGACCAAACTTTACGGTAGAATAGTAACTTACCTTAATATAGCACACTGTTAGAGATAGGATTACTGGCACTGTTAAACCCAACTTTAACTTACATTTAATGCTGTTTATTTTATACAGACTTGGAAGGTAATGTTCGTTGAAATGTGTTCAGATAACTCATTATTTCACGCTTTAATTAATGTACTCGACATCATATCTAATAAAAGCGCTTATGGGCATCTTCGGACCAAAAAAACACCATTAACGAATCTATATTTAACCTGATGTAACATCACAGTATCGTGAAAAGTGTATAAAAATATTAAATCCAATACTGTCAAAATACTTAATCCAATCCGCCAGAAAAACACGAAAAATGCTTCTTCTCCTTCTTCTTCTTCTTTAGCACTACAGCCCAAGATGAGCCCAACACCAATCTTCTCCAGTGTCTCTTATCCATTCCCATCTCAGCGTAACCCCTCACATCCATTCTTCTTAAATCTTCCAGAACGTCATCCAGCCAACTTATTCTAGGTCAGCCCCTCTTTCTGCTTTTACAGACTTGCAAACTCAGGATTTTCTTCGGCTGATCATCCATCCACTCTAGGTAACCTAGCCATTGTGTTCGTTGACGTTCATAAAAAAATAATACTAAAATCTTTTTTGTAAAAAAAATTATGTTATTATGTTGAATCTCTTAGGAAACAATTGTGTAAAAGTAGTAAAAAGTTTAATCAGTAGACATTTTGGAATTATAAAATATTCCGTGAAATTTTTCTATCAAAAGTATATGTACAAAGTCGTTATCATTTATTCAGCACTATTATGTGGTAAAAACACACTTATTAAAGTAAAACCATTAACAATCCTTTCCATGTTGAATCTTGGGGGTCTTGGGTGGGGGTTTGAGAGGCTTAGCCCCCCCCCAACAATTTTTGGATCTGATTTTAATGATACTAATTAAGTTTCATTTCTAATTAAATTTCCTCGATCTGGAGCTGCCTGTTTTGTTTTAGTTAAAACATATTTCTTCGCTATATTTTAACTCATTTTTGAAAAAGAAACTATTTCTAGGGGAAGATTCTCCGCCCAACCAAGGTTATACTCTCCTCCCATACAATCCCCAAGTCCCCTCATTAGGAGCTGGTCCCTTTCAAACGGTGGTTCATCGATTGAGCCTGGGAAAATTCTCTACCCTTCTAATGACATCAATTGCGCTTATGTTAAACAGAAATCATCAACTGCGTCGACGGCCAGTTCTCTCCGTACCTGCACCCCTGAGTGCGTACGCGTCCATTTCCACACGTGCCGGGTTGTTGACAGATTAACTGTATTACTTGTACAAACGTTTACTTTAGTTAGGGTATACACTATACCCAATGTTTGTTGATTGCATGTGGAAAAATACAAGTACAATGCAGTATAATATAATACAAAATTTTTCGTAGATTTTTAACGCAACAATTAATCAAATTTGAAAACCTTGTTGTTGGACGCCCTTACAACATCGCGAAAACCAGGACCCAGAGCCCCAACGGTTCTCAGCAAACGTACTGTTGATTAAAATTCTTTTTTGTGAGTGCTAAGACGTTTTAAATTAATAAGGTTACGACACAATATTGCCATCATTATAATGGTAATAAGTAATCAATGTATTATGTCACGGTTTATGCAAATAATCAAATATCTCCAGATCCTTATGAACAATCAGTCTCATCCGCAGTCATATTTTCAGGAGAAAAGGACGAAGGATAGTTTCGCATTGAATGAAAATGGCGTTTAAAAACAATTCCCATTAAAATAATAATCTGACGTTTGAAAGTCTACAATAAACTCTGCTAGAATAAAAAGTCTGATTTGCCATGTGCTCTCAGATTTTGTTGGATATGAGACGTATGAAGTAGACGTTTACATAATAGTTTAGCCGATATAATTCTTTAAAAAATTAAAAGATGCTTTAACTAAGCACAAAGCAGGGTTCAATAAGCGACGGAAATTTTAAAAACCCTGGAATTCGTAAAAAACGATAGGCAGAGACGTAGAGAGATCAGAGAGCACGAAAGTATGAATTAAGTGCATCGAATGTACACACAGCGAACATAAATCTACCCGAAGGCAAAGTTGCCTATGCAGTAAACTATGGAAGAACTAAACTGATAGTGTAAGCAAATAAATATGCGAGGTGAGGAGTTTAGCGCGTTGTACGAGCGTCAAGATGAATGAGAAGACCTTAGAGTAATGACTGAAATTCACAAAGACATATTGTGTCGAGATGCAAACAAGTTCAAGCTCGTGTCAGTTTCGTATTCATACTTTAACATATGTCTTCACCAGTGTGTTTCCTGCTCTAACGGTGGCATATATTTCACGCTCGCACAGTCTATTGCACTATGCAAATTATGCAAATCTGTCAGAGTACGTGCTGTCAACGTTCTGACGGGTAAAAATACGTGTTACAGTTAACGGACATTAGAGATATTATTTTTAGTGATCTGGAAACTAAGAAGTTAAATAATGTCAGTAATAATTTCACAGTGTAATTGCAGTTTATGTTCAGCGATATGTGCGGTTCTGATCTGGAACAATGTTATTTCTACGCATTACGCATTGTCGGGAATTCTGTCACACCGCGCACGCACAAACAATCTCTGTCTCTCTATGTGTGTCTTTGTCTGTCTGTCTGTCTGTCTGCCTGTCTCTCTCTCTCTCTCTCTCTCTCTCTCTCTCTCTCTCTCTCTCTCTCTCTCTCTCTCTCTCTCTCTCTCTCTCTCTCTCTCTCCTTATCTCCACTATTTAGGTAAAACTTATATACCCTTTAACTGTTGTTTTTCTTTATGTGTGTGTTTTTTACTGTTCTGATCTGCGTAACAATTATTCAACCTCTCATGGAAAATTACTCTCCCCCAGAACAGTAATATATGTATTACGCCATTATCGTCCGACCGAAATCTTTTTGACTGTTGATATCTGTAGAAAGTTTGGGTTCCTGTTTGCAGACATGGTGTACGAAACAACTCGACGCTGAGAGGCTGAAGAAGAAGTGAACGAGACTGCAGTATGGTAAAAAAAAAAAAAAAACACGCACACAGAAATGAAAATGTGCAGTTATACGTAATTAATTAACTCTTTAACTCTATTTTATTATGTGTACGAATGCTATAGAGTTAGTTTTGCAGATATGTAGGCTTATGTGTGCGAGCATGTTTGAGTGTAAGTTTGAACGTTTTGTGATCCTAGCCAAGCCTATTTTGTTGTCATGGTGTCATTTTTAGTTTGCTTGAACAAGATCAGTTTCTAGTAACGAAACTCACATGAAAAGAACCGTTTCCAGTTCGTTTACATTTAAGTAACCACACTCGGCGATGATACACGTTTCATGCTAACGTTATGTCATTCCACAAGTCGTAACAGGTGACCCCACAAGACAACAAAGACTGTCCATGTCGTTCGTTCCAAAAGCGATGTAACCTTATGTCGGATAGTTGCTCAAATCTTTAAAATCGAATTTAGAAATTAAAGTTTTATATGAATGAAGAATTAGACCACTAGGAAAAATCTTTAGAATTATTATATTATTTTATAAGACGAGTAAAGACGACGCGCGCGCGTGTGTGTTGGAATTGCAATGTTATATTTGCATACGTAAATTAGTTTAATGTTATACGTTTTATTATTTTGTGTAACACAACCAAAAATTGTATATTTTCATGTTTTTATGCATTTTTGAACACTGCAAGTAATGTTAGAAAGGTAAAACTCAGCTACATCTGTTTACAGGACACTACCAAGTTGTAGACAATGCAACGAGATGCCGGTAATGACAAAGACTTGCCGATTGTCCATAGAACGTTAGTTTCAAAGGCCTACTGAATTCGGTGACCAATTGATACAAAGTTCGTAAGAAACCTGGTTAAAAAAAAGTCGTATGTATAAGCGTGCAGTAGAAGTGTGTTTAGGCTTATTTTGCGTGACTGTGTACCTTCCTGCTGCTGGTCGTGTCAAGCGTACAGGCTACGTCACGATTTGCATGGCACGCCAAGGAGATGGTTTCCGCCGCTGTATTGTTCGATACGTATTCACTGTGACTCGATGTATTAAATAGTGTAGTGTGTTACATACGCAAAATGTATCAATTAGTGTATTGTTTAAGGACTGGTTATTGAACGCAGGTGGTAATGTTCTTTTTAACAGACAAAACGAAACAGAAGTCTCATAACGAAAAGTTATGAGGAGAGTAAAGGTAAAGCAAACAGATAAATGTTGTGTGCGGAAGGAAGAAAATTATATGACCTGCCTTGCTCTACAATTAAATTTGTAAAATGCGATCACGGCTTGAAGATTTTTAAATTTATTTTACATTCGGCTGATGCGTGTGATACGGAACAGAAAGTATATTTACCGTAACGCTGTTACACCCTGCGGCCTGGACTGACGTGAGAACTCGCGCCCTTCCCCAGCTGATACATAACACCACGCCGTAAGACGGAACAACGGAGTTTATGCGTACGGTAATGAGAAACATTATCTTACAGACGGTTATTAACAGGTCTCGTTTCCCTGCGTGCAGAAATTAGTCCGATTTATGATAAAAAGAATACGCTGCTCTATCGCAAAGAATCTGTTACCTTTATCCGATGTTCGGATAGGCGGGCGGGGGTTGCGTGCTGTAGGTCGAAAACAATGGTTTGAGTATTCGGCATTCAATTTATTCTCGACCTTGAATTTCAAATATTCCGATTCTATGAGACGTCGACCGCTCCGCTTCCATCGTGATAAACTCGCCGGTTTAGAATTGCAAATTAGTGCCTCGTACTGACCGTTGTCTCTCGTAAGTTGTTTCTTACGTCTTGCGGACGCGGTCTGCGGACGACAGTGAAGATACAGACCAATTCCCAGCATCAATTCACTGAACGGCATTTTAATTGTGACTATCGCTTCCAATATTGTTTTATACACTGATGCTGGTAAATTCAGATCACTCATTCTTTAGATGACACAATTTGGTTGGACTTCACAATTTACATCAGTTCTCACTTTCTCTATGAAATAGTTTTGTAGTAAAAGCAAAGTGTTTACAGCTGAGGTGTTTTGGATTTTACGAATGAAAATCTAGAGTGGAAATATGCTCTTTACGTTGTGTTTGAAACGACAAAGCGGATAACTCAGGATTTATAATGCCAGATAGTTCATGTAATTTATGATTCAGTTTTAACAATTCAGGATTTAAAAAATATTACCGCTTACTGAAGATGCATACTGGGACGTTGAGACACGTTATCCTCTCTATGTACGTCACGAATCGCGGATGAAGTCTGAATCCATCTTAAAGAGTGTCCGTGTCAGGTAGAGCTCAGTATCGTTATTTGTGAGTTTGTTCCGTATTAAGTATGACACACTAATGTTAATAAGTTGGAATAAAAGTGTAAAATTTAAACAAATTAAAATTTATTTCAGGGTCTGTTTTTCAAATTTAAACTTAAGTAAAAAAGCTCGTTTAAATAAATATGTGCCCGCATAAATATTACAAAATATTTCGTCCTAATGTACTTAATTAGAATTGTGTCCTAATTAGTCAAAAAGTGTTAAGATTACGCTATTTACAATGGTTACTTAAAAGACTCAAAACTTGTATTATTCGGGAATCGTGATAAATATTCAATTCGTAACTCCCCCGAATATTGATGATTGTCAATAATATGTCAGTAAGGAGACGGATTACGTAATTTTTATCTGTAATTTTCATACTTCTCAAAAAGAAAATTGTACATACCGTTTGGTTACGATTTTCTGGGAGGATGAGACTCGCTTCCGTTGGGAAGTGTGAGACTAGTTTGTAGGTTGGACTCCCCATTTGCCTCAGGACAGAGGAGGTATTGAAGATTCTTCCCACATAATTATTTATACTATTATTTTAACATACTCACTGACTTAGAAGAAATAGGCCTACACTAAGTGTTTATGGGATTTCACTGAAATTTTTAATAGTTCTGGGGAGCGGGATTGACCCCCCCCCCCATAGTTACGCCATTGGCGCAGTACATACGAGCAAAAAACCCGTATATGCAATCTATTTCCTTATCTTTTCCGTTGTGACTTCTGAATGGATTATAGTAAATAACAACGTAGGATAAATCCAAAATTTTTTTTATAAAAACAGTAAACCGTTCATATGACCGTTATGAATTATCGTTTTGATAATGACTGTCATCAGCTAACACAATTGACATGTTAATTAAATACTAATGGAAGTGATGTTATTTATTAATTCTTTTGTATAGTACAAATGGCGACACGCATCAAAATTTTTAAAAACATTACTGTGTTTATAGAAAATAAGAAGTATAGGCTATAACGAATGTTCTATGCTGGTTCCGAAAGAAATCATCTCTCAAAATCTATTCCCTATCCTAAGTTTATCGTAGGGGTACAAATCGGTGTATACAGATGTAGAGATTAGAATCTGGATTAATGGGAAATTTTCAGACTCTGTGCTGGTTAAATACGAATTACAATCAATCCAGATACGGACTTAGCTCTATCTAAGCCTAATGTCAGCCCCATTTATTACCGCAATTGCCTCGTTAGGCACGGGAAATTAATGTTGTGGACTGATCTGATCGTCTGGCTTCATTCGAACTAACCCAACGACATGTATCAGACTGTGACTTTTCAAACAAATTATACAATCGAGCGAAATACAGTTTTAATGCTCTTCTTCATAAGCATTCATATTATTTAGAGATAAAAGCAAACGTCAAGATTATGTGAGGAGCAAAGAGCGAATGAAAAACTAGATAGAAGATTGTCACTATTAAATCGAGAAAAGGAATTCAAACTAACACGAGCAGAGAGGCTTAAAAATAAACACAGATCTTATGATAACGACATTGTCTAAGATGTAGTTAGATAATGGGGGGGGGGGCATCCCTGTGGCCAGTCAAGTTTTTAGTTAAGTGAATTAGATGTTTCGTGTGAGACCATAGTTTTAATCGTAGCTCGGGCTTCTGCACCCAGCCCTCCCTTTTGGTGAATAATGACGTCCATAATAGGTATAATTAAAGCAAAGGTACTACTGTATCACTGAAATGTAAATTACTCACGTCACGACACAGGTAACACAATACTGTGGGGACACGTTTGCAGTTGGTTGATCCCCTTCGTCTACTGCCACGTGCGCGCTTGCCTTCACACCGCACAGGGGTGTTGGTTCAATAACTACTTGCTACCAGTAGACAACATGGTCATCACGTGCAAGGTTTTGGTCGATAAATTAGTGAACTTCCAAGGTATTGTCGAAAGAAAAAGAGGAATCGGAAAAAGAGGACTCTGTGCAAGTCTGCAATATATACAAATATATTTCACACTCCTATTCGCAGTGAATTCCAGAGCGTTGTAAATTGTTATAATTACCAACGCTTGATAACAGGCATACCACTTGTGTTCAAGAACGTTGTGTTCTGTAATGATGCCTACGTCCACAGTACAAAGTGATATTTGACGTCTCTGCAGTGCAGGGTAGGAAAAATTATAAAAAATACTTCATAATACGAGAATAAATGAGTCTCAATGTGTGAGTTTCTGTGTGTGTGTTTGTGTGTATGTTTTAGTCCAGTATAAAATTAAAAAATATGTCTACAACAGTAATATTATTATCAATAATATTCATCTTATTAATAACATTAATAATTATTAATAGTATAAATTACATATTAGAAAGTAATTAAATAACAATAATATATACACTCTTAGGACATATTGAGTCACTCAAGCTGTCTTTGCAAAAAAATCATTCAATCTATAACGTGAACTGTGAGTTAAATTTACTAAAATTACTGGACACACATTAGACTTCAAACCAGTAAACTTGACGAAGAGAAAAAAGAAAAAGAAAAAAAGAAGAAGAAGAAGAAGAAGAAGAAGAAGAAAAAAAAAAGAAGAAGAAGAAGAAGAAGAAGAAGAAGAAGAAGAAGAAGAAGAAGAAGAAGAAGAAGAAGAAGAAAACCAAGACTGAGAAAACAAAGAAAAAGAGACGAAGTAACCGGCAGTATACCGAATCATTTTCGCTCGTTATTTCTGAACCGATTTTAATGACTTTTTTTGTGTCGTGACTTGCTCCATAACTGTCCTGACAGAATTAAGACGGTAGGCGGTCGCGTTGCCGAGTGTGAATACCCGTATTATTCTTCGCGCCGAGCCGTTGAGACGTGCACATTAGTTTAGTAGACGCGGCGGGGCAGAAACACCGTGTATTACCGTTATGCTAATCCACTTCGTTTAGCACGTTATCTTTTTGGAAATACACGTATACTTTCTGTTTCTGCCGGTGTATCCAGTAATTCGGCTGGAAGCTACGATATTAGATTCAAAGTCATGTCCAAACGGGTGAAACAGATTCACCGTCACGTACCAGTATGCTAACGAGGACTTTGTTCACTGAGATTTTTAAACAGAAAACAATCCTGTCATTGTTGTGACATGTGTGGTAGCTGGCAGTAGCGACAGACAGCCACGGCTTACGGCTTCCGCTGTCTGGTTACGGACCGTGCGGTTCTACATTACCAACTTCCATTCTGGGCACCGACGCGATCTCTCTTAACAGTCATTCTATTTTAGGGCTTCAATCTTGACGGTGCAATTAAATACAAATACGCAGATGAGACTAACATTCATGGAGGCGATGTGCAGTTTTCAAGGTCTCTGTTGCTTTTAAGAAAATACTAAACTTTTTGAATTATGTGAATACAAATGATTGAAAAGCAAACTGCCTAAGACTAGATTCTTTGTTGATATATATTAGCACTGTTAGGCAATCGCAGTTATCAAAATTTGGAAGAGCTTTAATAAGCTACAGAGGGATGTTTTTAACCAAACCAGGTATGTATTGGAAACAGGAACCCCCCCCCCATGGCTAAGAAAAAAATGTCAAAAATTTTAAATAATGTACAGATAAAAATGTGGTTGTATAAGTCGTTTGTTTAAATAGTACTCAACTCCAACTCAGTTTACGGTTTTTATAGAGCAGAAAGTTATTCCACAGCAACTTAAATAGTTTTTTACTTACTTTTCGAATCTTACACAGGTGTGCGGGCTATTGTAGCCTACACGGTTTTCGATCACTGATTAACATTTTTTAAATATTTTTTTAATTTAGTGCTTTATTACTATTTAGAAAAACCGACAACACATAAAATCTTAAAATTGTCCGTTATTTCGTACTACGTACACCTACAACCGAAAACACAGTTCGAAAGCTCTCGCCGATTACAAGAAATGCATAGCCTCTACCGGTGAACTGATGTGTATGAAGACTTCAGTAAAATGTGTATCTAAACACGTTTGAACATCTTGTGGCGCGATTTTGAAAGGACTTGTAGTGACAATTTTATGAAAATCTTTTATTCATTTTTGTGGCAAAACGAGTACAGCGATTTAATTCGATTTGCTAGAAATTTTATAGACACGTATTCAGTAAAGCGAAGTTTTAAATAAATCGTACAAGACACTTAACACTCCGGAAGATAGGAGACCATTTGTGGCAGTTTCCTGGTATCGAATATTTTACATTTATTTTAATATAACACGTCATCTTTTTTATTTTATGACTTCGTAAAAATTTATAAGCTATATCTATTGACGTAACTCTTATGTTTGCACACTTACCTTCTTGGTTACATTTTTCTTTTAATTTTTGTAGTTTCGTTTACAAAAATCTAAAATCACCAGAACCTGCCACCAACTGTTCCCATAAATCTTGCCGATGCATACATAGACTCAGCCATCCTGATGATGCCACTCTCTGACTTCAATTTACAAGTTGACGTTAAGTAGGCCTAACTCTTATCTGTCAGTATAAAGTTAACAAAGTGTAAAATCCATTTTCATGTTTCTACATTTTATTTTTCTGTCTTTTGTAAACGCATTTCATATTTCATGACTAATTATCAGAAAGAGTAACACAGACTGTCATCAACTATGCTACTGATTTATGAAAACACGAAAATATACATTAGAAGAAAAACACGTTATGTATTCACAGGTAAGTAAAAGTTATCTACTGTTTGCTGAAAAGAAACAAAATATATGTGTGTGTGTGTGTGTGTGTGTGTGTGTGTGTGTGTGTGTGTGTGTGTGTGTGTGTGTGTGTGTGTGTGTGTGTGTGTGTGTGTGTGTGTGTGTGTGTGTGTGTGTGTGTGTGTGTGTGTGTGTGTGTGTGTGTGTGTGTGTGTGTGTGTGTGTGCTCCACATAGTTCGTATGAAACACATATGATCTCTTATCTTTGAAGTCAAGCGTACGGGCTGGAATTAAATACGAGATGCTGGACCCACATACATCACAACACAAAAACTATGCTGGGTCAGAGCTAAGGAATTTCATTCGAGAGTAAAATAATATGAATACAATAGACTTCACAAAGACCAGACAAATAGAGTTTCTACTCCTTCTTACGTGTCACTTGAATTCCTCAGTCGCAGAACTTGCTGTAAATACGAATACCACTTGTTTTTGACATGTCTACTGTACAATATAACAATATTACCTGACATTTTGTAAAGAATACCGGTAATGAGGTTCTGAAGATCAAATCGCAATCGAAAGATCCGTTAAAAATTCATCCTCTCATCGGCCGTGACGTAACAAAATTATCTGTTTTGACAGAACTATTTTCAACGCTTCCCACACACAACCGGTGAATAACTGGGACGATAAAGTAGTGCAGGAAAAGAACATTTTCTCTGTTACGTAGGTACGTGAAAAGTAACATTAATAAGTGCTTTGACTCGACGTCTCATACAGAGTGTTTCGAATACAGATTTAAATTTGAAAAAAATATTAATTTTACATTTATAAATACAGACGATATGTACATTTATGGCATAATGCAATATATTATGGCTTATAATCTAGCAATATTATCATAATATGTGTAAGCAGACCACAGATCTCAGTACTATCGATGTACTGCCGACACTCTGCCCTTTGAATCAATGTGGCTTTTGTCACGTGTTTTGAATGGAAGAAATGAAATCTGGTACACAATAGTTAGATGTACGTCTTGTTCTGAGTGTAAAGAGGAACACGTCAACAGGTCCACAGTTTACTCGTAGGGCAAGGTTGATGTTTCTGGGTTTCACGGTAAGTCATCCAGTCATCCATAATACTCTGACTAATTGAAAAATCATTTTTGAAAATGTCAATGAAAAAAATTGAAAAAGTCAGAGCCTCAGAAAAATCCAGACGAGCTGTGATTCGAAAAAAGCAATACGTGTACGACTGCACAGCGAATGTTACGAAAAATGTAAAGTAACGCAATATTAGTATTCGTGCAGCACACTACGGGTGCAGATAAGACGGTTTGTAAAGCCGTATTCTCAAATACTGAAGGACGAAGAGTTTTGTAATCCACAGTTTCAGTGATAAGAGCGCTTTTCGGGCCAACCATTGTAGGAGTTGGAACAAAATTGTTCCCCGTAACATGTTCGTGCTAGGTCTGATTTGTAACATTTGCTACATGAAACCGAAACCTCCTGTTTTACATGAAACCGAAATATATGAAATTTCAAAATATTTGTATATATCTTGTAAATAAATGTATGTACTTCACGGGAGTTGTAAACTTTTTTTCAAACGTTCACTTGTACCTCTTAATACGATTTAAACCCATTTAATTACATTTCAAATGCGTTTAATACCGCTTTATTGTGTCGTATTTTGGAAGATCTCCAATACTACAGTAACCAGATTATTTAAACTCGAGAAAATACATTTATAAATAACAACAATTACTTCCTGACATATGTAGCCGTTTATAGCGGATTACGCAGATAATAAAGAGATGTTGGTAGACCAGTGAAGGGATAAATAGACACAGTGACAAGAAGGAATAGTTCTAAACATAATTACGGAGTGTAGAGATAAAAGATGGGAAGAAAAAAGTGTAAAATAAAATCAGATTAGCGGCTTTCCCGTTTCTCACCGTGGTCTGGTAAATCTCCTGGTTTTTAGCGACAATAAAAAATTTCCGCACTAACGTCACCAAAATTCCGCGAATGTTGTCCTAAATGTTTTCGTTGTGCCGAAGGCCGTAATCTGTTTTGAAACTATTTCAAAACCTAGTATTCCCATGTATACGTTCAGTGATTAAATAGTTGATTCGGAGCCAGACTGACTTCTTAGTCCTGCGCTTTATGTTTCCTTGTGTCACATCTGTTTTAAATAATACGTCTAACACCATTAGAAAAATTAAATGTGGAAATTTGTGGAGCCAATTGTTTATATTGGAAGCGAAGGCTTTCTTATGTATTTATTAGCTTAGAATGCGATGTTATCATTGACAAATAATTTTAATTGGTTAATAAATTCTTTTACATACTGAACGTTTGATTCGCGCTGTCAAGTATAAACAGAGGAAAGGCCAAAAATATGAAAATTAATAACACCAAACGAAAATATTAAAACTGGAATGTTTAAAATGTTTTATTTATTTTGTTATTCTGAACTAACGTATATACTTTATCGCCTCCATAAGCAGACACATTTACAATCCATAAATTTATCCTAGTTAATATAAATATTCCCCCCTTACCCACGGGAGAACAAGAGTAAAATTGTGTCATGGCCAGGTGAAATGTAAGACCGATGGAGTCCAATGTTGTAATAACTAATCCTTTCGAAGGACACGATCGGCAAAAAGACGAGAGAAAGAGGCCCTACAAGGGCAGCCTGAGGATACCTGGGACTTGCTCAGACAGAATGGTGCGTTTTGGCACAGAGGAACTTCCGAGTAAACAAACAGCTACACATACAGGCTGAGTTAAAACTGCCCTACGACTGGCCAGAGACCGTTCTTTAGCCGAATTGGTGGCAATCACTATAGGGCAAGGGCATAGCACCCATTTCTATCGTTTTAGATCCTAATAGCAGATTAATGAAGAAAGTTGTGTTAGTGGTTAAAATCACAAGCAGAATTATCACTGTTGCACACCACTATATAAAAATATTCCGATTAGCGCTTTCAAGCTTCACAGCTCATCGTCAGATCGGAAGTGAACAAAGAACATAAAAATAAACCCTTCACCCCCACCCCACCACACCCTGCTCACACACAACAAGCTATAATTCAATATAGCTATAATTCCTCCTCTCTGAGCCCTGTCCCTCCATCTAGACAGTTACATATTTTTCTAGTAAATTGTAACTGTCCAGAAAAAATATTGCTAGAAAAATATGTAACTGTCCAGATGGAGGGACAGGGCTCAGAGGGGGGGAAGGGACATTGAATTATAGCTTCTTGTGTGTGAGCAGGGTGTGGTGGGGTGGGGGTGAAGGGTTTATTTTTATGTTCTTTGTTCACTTCCGATCTGACGATGAGCTGTGAAGCTTGAAAGCGCTAATCGGAATATTTTTATATAGTGGTGTGCAACAGTGATAATTCTGCTTGCGTTTTACATCCATATTCAGGAGATTTTAATTCTGAAAAATTGTTTTTGTTTTAATTTTGAAACATAATAAATGAATTACGATAAAAGGAGCCCAAAAAGGAAGCATTAAAAGGTATTTTATATTCTACGTATAAAAAGTACGGGACTGAATAAAAATTCTGTACTGAGATTTTTGTGGCACTCTTCAAACGCTTTATATTTATATTTAAAACTGTTTGTTTTGTGAGAAAAACAAACAGTATCGTTACTTTTAAAATGTTTTAATAGTTGCAGTTAAAAATTAATAAATTGTACCTACGTATTTGGTCAAATTTTTTAATTCATAACTTGGGCGAAAATTTATTCGACTTTTTTAAAATTGGTAAACGTTTTGCCAAGCTATACGCAACGTCTTAGAAGAAGTCGACGCAAGTTCATTATGTAAATAGGTTCTAGGTTTACTCAGGTACTCAGTGTACTCAATGTATTAAAAAGCCTTTTTTTAGTTGTTAAAGTTTCTGTAAATAAAACGTGCGATATATGCCTACTAAAAAAAGAGAACAATAAGACATTCAATCTCAACCAGGTATCTACACGACCATACAAAATGGTGGTCATAAAATCACACACAAGTCATTCAGAAAATACTTCACTAGAATATGGATAGCATGGGTTTATGATATTAGTACATAAATATTTTGTTACATTTTATAGTTCTACTGTTTAAGGGTAAGAGAGCCAAAGCGGAGATAAGGTTACTCATTTTATTGACGTCATTTTGTTTATTTCGTCTGACGTCATCACCGATTCGTGTTGGAGCATTCGGATTTGGTTCGTGTATACAATTAATTATATATCTGATCTAGTGTATATGATCTAGAATACAAAGGTAGCCAAAATGAGTTACGCACGCCCTTGAGTTGCGTAGAAACATGTCAGGGAGCGGGGCCAAAAAAACGAATAATAGGTTTAGCATTTTTCGTGACGTCAAATTTTGTTTACATCTACTAATCGTTTTGTGTATAATCTGCGATTAGCAGGTTGTAAACAGAGATGGACGTTGTCAAGCTGGATGCTGCTAACAATTAATATCTGAACGATTTTAACAGGTTTTTATTTATTTAAAAATGTATTTATATTACGAAACTGTAGCGGTTATTGTATTTAATGTAACCTCACTTAATGTAAACTCTGTGGTTTTAGTTATGAATGCCAAAACTGTTTTTGAGTTTAAAATACGTTTTATTCATATTAACACAAAAGTTTCGTCTCATTACAGAATGGGGCGAAACGTTTGGTGTTAGCAATGGTAAAATTATGTTAAAAACATCATAACAGGTGTTATCTTTACGCCGTGCGGATTATCCGGAGTCGATAATATGAATGTCAAATTATCCAGATTGTTTAAATTTTCAGCAGGAAAACGTCCAAATCATTCATGTAACATTTCTTTGCTTTAAAAAAAAATATATAAGGCTTAAAAGTAAATAACAGTACAGAATAGTGTACGAAAAAAGGATCCGTTTCAAATAAACGTTACAGTTTCTGTAACTGGGACGTAAAAAGTTTTCGTGAAATAAACGTCATCTTTAATTTTTGGAAATTTTTATGAATCGCTTTTTTTAATATACGGAGCTTAGAAATTAAAGTAGGTAACAAAATTGTCTGTAGGTTTAAAACATCCAAAGCGTTATTGCAAGGCTGCTCAACATCGCCCACGCTGTTTAAGATATTTTTAGAATATGCATTAACCATGTGGAAACAGAAATGCCATGGAATGGGAATACCAATACGAAATGAACACCTGTACACACTATGCTTCGCCGATGACCAGGTAGTTATAGCCCAGGATGAAGAAGTTCTAAGCTACATGATCAGAAAGCTGAATGAAGAATACACAAAGATGGGATTGAAAATAAACATAAAAAAGACTGAATAATTGGCAATTAGAGACGAAGAAACAACAGATTTAGAAGTAGACGAAAATGTTAAAATTAGAGGAACAGACAAATTCAAATACCTAAAATTCACACTGAGTAAACAAGGCACAACGGAAAAAGAAATAAAAAGTACATTAGGGCAGACTAGAACAGGGATTAGACAATTACACAGTGTTATATGGGACAAAAATATTAGAAAAAGGACCAAAAAAATGATATATCAGACCATAGTAAAAAAGCATTATGATAGCCTATATGCAGCGGAAGTATGGGTTATTAACAAAAAGAATGAAAGAAAGATTCTTGGAACAGAGATGGAATATTGGAGGAGGTGCTGTGGAATAACGAGAGCAGACCGAATAACAAACGAGGAGATCAGAAGAAGAATGGAAGCGGAAAGAAGTTTAATTGACTACATTGAAGAAAAAAGATTGGTGTGGTACGGTCATGTCCGGAGAGCCCAAAATAGGTGGATCAACAAAGTGACGGAATGGAGTCCATTAGGAAGGATAAAAAGGGAAAGACCGAGAAGATCTCGGAGGGACGAAGTGGATGAATCTATGCAACGTAGAGGACTTGAGGAAGGACAATGGGGACATCGGGAGAATTGGAAAGCAAGGTTGAAGGAAGGGAGACGGCACTAGCTGTAGCAACCCTATTATATATATATAGGTTAGAAGACCACTGGGTGTGGCGCCTGGCGGTTCAAGTTCGATTCCCGGGCGCACCATAAATCAAAATGATTTCAGCCCGCAGGTTGACTCAGCATGTGGAAATGACTACCTGGGATAACAGCCTCGGTTGATAATGAGCAGCTGAAGTGTCGTACTCGTCACACTATTTCCTTGTATCCGTACGGTTCACATAGGACAGCCTATCCTGCCTATATTCAAGACTGCTTAGGCGGTAAAAAAGGAGCCATTATTTTTTATTTATAGTGAATTTTCTTTTGTTGATTTGCTATGAGCAATTTTTAAACGCCATACTATTTTGAGAGATAAAAATCTATTGTTTGCATTTACTGAACGAACGAAGCGAGTTCTCAGTTTTAAGTCGACCGTTTGGCATTTGTCTGTTTATCTGTCTATCTGTCTATCTTCTGTCTGTCTATTTGGAGTATGTCTCACGATAATTTTGAACGCATCAAGCGATTGTCGTAAAACATGTGTGTCCATACTTTGTTGTACCAAACATACATGGAATCTGTGCCCATACTTTTAACCCACAGAATCTTATTGTTTTTGAGATTGATTCCCCCAAAAAAGGGGGGACGAGACAAAAATGTGAGGGTCAAAATTGTGAAAAAATTCTAAAAGCCCGTATGGGATATCAAATTAAAGATAATTTTAACTATCAAATTAAAGAGCATTTTAAACATAATCTGAATATGGTATTCGTTTTTTAAAATCTCAAAATTTTTGGAGTTAGGGCTCGAAAAGTTGGTGCAAGTATTGATAAAATAGCAAAGAATCATGTGGAGTATCAAATTAAAGATAATTTTAACTAACATCTGAATGTAATGTTAAGTTTTGTATGTTTCAAAATTTTCGGACCCCAGACGCAAAAAGTGATAAAAAATTTGAAGAAAATTGTGAAAGTCTAGTAAGGTTCAGACTAAAAGGAATTGTAGCCTAAATCGGAATGTTTCCAATTGTGAAAGTCTAGTAAGGTTTAGACTAAAAGGAATTGTAGCCTAAATCGGAATGCTTGCAATTTGTAGTGTTTATTGTATGATTGTATGGTCTACAATTGTTATATTACCAAAAAAGTAGTAAAGTAATCGAATTTTTTTTTTAATTTTTCCCATCACTGAAAAATGATCTATCGAAATTTACCTAATAATAAGTGTACTTCGTTGAAAATAATGAGCGAGTTCTGTAGCTCAGAGGGTACTAGTTATAGGCCTATTTTTCGTAAGGACTATGCAGCATGTTCTGTAATTCTTCTGTTTGGCATTGTACAGAATTGTTTTTTAATTTTTCTACAAGAAAAACATACATTGATCTTCGTGTTTTCAGTACAGTCCGGTACAAATTAAAGATTAAAAACTTATATCCAGTACAAAATACTAACATTATTTAATTATTGGGATTCAGTTTTACAGAGGTCGATCCGCATAATCGGCGTCCTATTATAATTACGTACTTAACTACTATCTTGACTATATTTTAAACATTTCCCGACAATTTCTGTCATGTCACGCACATAATATTTTCCTGTTCTAACACGGCATTGCAATATAACAATATGTGATGCTCACTGACATAAAATATACTGTTTAAATTAAAAACAAATACAGAATGGGCCGTAAGTCCCTTGTCAAAAATGCGTTTTCTGTTAAATACTAGTCATAAAAGTATTATGAGATTCGATCACTGTCTGCGCACAATTTTAACAAATTTGTGCGACGATTCGACAAAATTTATTGTCATCATCAGGACTCGAAAACGTGAAATACTGATATTATTAATAGACTACACGTATACTGAGTATTAATATGTTTCTAATATTATAGCCCTATATATGTAATATCTTCAAATAAATACACTGCAAGTAGGTTTATTTTTACCTGACTGACGTTTAACAGAAGTTATTCTGTATCTTCAGAGGTTTGAATTGTAATAAGATATATATAATATCTTATTAATATAGGCGTAATTATATATGTCTAATCATTCTTTATGAACAAACACATACGCGCGCACCCCCACAAACAAACGCACACGCGCGCGAGCACGCCACACACACATACAAACATTTATTGTACGCGTAGGTTTAATAATTATTTCTGTATTTCCTAGTTTTGCAAATGTCTACACACTTCTAAATCGTGTCCGGTTAATCGAACATCAGCAGAATCTTTCATAATTTATTAATTCACAGTTACTAGTAAACTAACACTCATAGTGTGTGTGTGTGTGTGTGTGTGTGTGTGTGTGTGTGTGTAAAACTCGCTCGCGCACTATCATACACTTGCTTGTTAGCCTAATTCGGAGTATACAAAATGCCTCAACAGGTGAATGACAAAACAAAGGTATTGATTGTGAAAGCATGGTGACAGCAGTTAAAGACTTAAAACTCAAGAGTATTACGTACACCCGTGGGACCGGAAACTGTGAAGACTGCGGTTTCCGGTTTAGCGTGTACTGAGACGGTTCTTCCTCGTCGTGTTTGTCACCTCCCAGGATCGGATACAACTTTGGGAACTTACCGGTGTAACTCTGTACGCGTGTGTGTGTGAGGACTGGCCATTAGTCACGATAATTTAATAAAAACTACACACAAACGGGTGTAACCAGATACTGTACTGTGTAATTACTATGCAAGCCGGTCCGTTAAAGCATGTCATTAAACACACACACACACACACACACAACTGCGGACGCACGCAAACTGGCAGACATGCTATCCACTGTCTGTCGCCTCACCCGCCCAGTGTGCCAACCTGTCGTTAATCATCGTATCTTCCACCTCCAGATTATATTGTCAAGCCAAATATTCAGAACGCGCTCTTGCACTCGTTGCGCCTTTATACATATTTTACGCACATATTTTGATGACTTTAGCTAACTGTCATTGTAATAACTGCAGTTATTACAATACGTACACACTAATTGCCAGATAATTTATTTTAAATTACAAACAAAAACTTTTGGACGTTTCACAAACCATTACCACTTTAAACCAAGAGAAATAATATTTGACAGTAAAATTACCCACCGAGGTCTCAAAAATTACCCGATTCCGCTCAAAAATGCCCCTCAAACACAAATCGCATTTAAAGACATGGCCAAGGAAAAAGTCTTTATATTAAACAGTCATATGAGTGGCCACATCAGACAACTGTAACCATCACCAGCAACGAACGCCGTGCATAACGGTGTTAGAATTTGTTTTAACGTATTATTATCATTAATATCCTTACTGTAGTAATAAAATTACATTTCACGGTGTAATAACGATTCTGCCTTAAATGGAGTACAGTAATTATTAACATACGTTTGAATGCAATCCTCGCTCTACTGTTACATTTAAGTAACGACCTATTGTGGTGTAACTACTTCATCCGGTCAGAAGTCTTTCTCCCTCGTACACACGCACCGCTCACATACTTTCTCTCTCTTACCGACTTTATCACTAACAGGTATATAACTGTAAGGATCTACACGTTCAATCTCTACGTTTGTACAATCTGTATACGTGTACTCGTACAAGTACGTTATTAATATGTATCTATGCATATTTAATTACCCGATATCGTTCCCAATGATCAGATAATTTTGCTGCGTAACGTCTGTATCATGGACAGCGTCGTTTGTCGATACATCGAACCTTAATCAGAAGACAGTATCATACCAGAACGTTGATAAGGCGGCCACATAACGATATTATCGTTTCTCGTTTGATCAAGTGGCAAGAATATACTTCATTCCAGTTGAGTTGTCAATGACGGAAACACAACGCCCTATTCACATGTGGTGTCAATAACAGCCATATATTAGTCATGCAGTTTGTATATTATGTTATTAGACTACATAATATTTTAAAAGTTACATTAGTGGAATTTGTATTTAATAAAAACTAAAAATTATTAATAAATTCAAGCTTTCTTATGACTTTTTAAGTTTTTAATTCTATAATTCTCAACTATACCCAACAACCAAAGTGCAATTATACGTAATAATGAAAATAAATTTTTATAATTTAAATTATCATTCGGTTAGTAATTTTTAGTAATTAAAAATTACATTTTATAAGCAATTTCATTAATGGACAGTTATAACAAGTAACTAAATATGTACGAATAACACTAGTCTACAAAAAACAACTTTTTTTTTCCAAAGACTTTATTGGCTGATCTATATAGTATTTTTTGCGCTGAATTCAAAAATGCCAACCATTTTTCTCTATCACATTTGTGTGACAGCTAGGTAAATATTTTACATTAATAACATTTACAGTAAAGAAATTAATCAATGTTCAACGTACCTAAAAGGTGTTAGTTGAAGATTTCCTGGAGTACTTTGCATCAGGAACATCCCTTTTGAGAGTCCAGCAGTAATCTGCTAACATATTTGAGCTCCACTTCCCTTGATACCTTTTTTCCATGCTTGAAATGTCTTGATGAAAGCGTTCACCGTGTTCATCGCTTACGGCTCCCAGGTTTTCCGGAAAGAAATCCAAGTGAGAGTGAAGAAAGTGGATCTTGAGAGACATATTGCAGCCTAAATGTTCATATGATTTCAGCAGCTGATTTACTAGATCCCTGTAGTTGTCAGACTTGTTGTTGCCTAAAAATTGCGTCACTACATTCTTGAAAGAAATCCATGCACGTTTTTCTAAGTCACTCAACCGTCCTTCAAAATTTTCATCTTTTATTAGTTCTCTTATTTGTGGTCCTACGAAAATTCCTTCTTTAATTTTTGCATCACTAATTCTTGGGAACGTTTCCTTCAAATACGTAAAACCTCTTCCATTTCTGTCCATTGCCTTCACGAAATGTTTCATAAAACCTAATTTGATATGAAGAGGTGGAAGATAGATCTTTTTGGGATCAACTAAATGAGCATTCATAACATTTTTTTACCAGGTGTGAGAGATTTACGTGAAGGCCATATCTTCTTTTTGAAATGACTTTTGCGATCTCTGCTGTCCCACTCACATAAAAAGCAGCAAAATTTTGTGTATCCAGTCTGTAAACCTAGCAGCATAGCGATCACCTTAAAGTCTCCACATATGTTCCAATTGAATTTTTCATACATTATCTTGTCTAGAATAATCTTCATATTTTCATAAGTTTCTTTCATATTAATAGCATGTGCTAGTGGAACTGATGGAAATTTGTTTCCATTGTGAAGAAGGACAGCATTTAGGCTAGCTTTAGACGAATCAATAAACAAACGCCATTCCTCTGGGTTATGAGAATGTCCTAGAGTATCCATCACTGATAAAATATCATTACAGTACACAAAATCCCCTTCTTGAGAAAAAAAGTTCTTGAAACCCTCTTGACGATTTCGAAAGTAGCATACCTTAGTTCCGCGATCAAGAAGGTTCCACCCTTTTAGTCGTGATCCCAAAAGTTCTGACTGATTTTTGGATAAATGTAAATCACGCACTAAATCATTTAGGTCTCCTTGTGTCAATAAATGAGGCTCGTTAGAAACTTCAAAACTTGGATCATGTCGATCAGAGTGATCTTCGTTCTGATCCTCTTCAGAGCTTGGATTTTCATTTATATCGATTGATACCGGGTGATTTGGTATTGGGAGATCATCACTGTGGAGAACAGGTCGAATCACTGAAGGTATATTGGGATATTTCAAAGTGAGTTTCGACTTACTTGTTATTCCCGTTGTATTTGTTAAACAAAAATAACAGTCGGAAGAATGATCTTTTGGCTCTCTCCACACCATGGGAACTGCAAATGGCATATGGCGAGAGTCGTTTGCCCACCCCGTTAAAAGCCTTGAACAAGTAACACAACAAATATGGGGGTCCCAACTCTTGTCCTGATCTCCTACCTTGCAACCAAAATAAAGTTGATAGCACTTTTTTATTAAAGGGGTAAAGTTCCGCCTTTGAAGTTTAAAAGTCAACTCACCACACACATAACAAAACGTGTCCGTTTAGGCACTTGCGCGGCATTTTACTTTTTGAGTTTTCACACAAATAAAAGCTACTAATACAGAACAATAACACAGTGTTTAAGATAAGATAAACAATACGAGTTGTTTATAAAAGGATACGCTTGCACGCCTCTGTATGTTCGTAAACTAAGCACAACATAACCTCCAAGCACACTTCTGCACAAATGTTCACCACAGCCACACATATTACATCACAGCAAGAATCAACGAATACCAAACGTTTAAAAAACAATCTACCAGAGTGCAGCATGTATAACTTCGCAACTAACGTTGTATATCGGCAATACTGAGGCAGCGAAAGTTGAAAACGTACATAGACGTGATTACTGAATTTGGTCCATCAGAGAAAAAACGTACATATACGTGATTACTGATCAAAGGGTTAACCGAAGTCTATATGTCACATGTAGCTTTTGTTTTCATTTCCTCAAATAAATAAACATTACGTGCTCCAAGTCAATACTGTAGTAATATTTATTGCAAAATAATACAATTTCCAACATAGAGAATTGAAAAAAAAACGTTATTCTTATATCTATAAAACTATACGTAGCCTAATAGCAAAATTTTGATAGCAAAACTGGATTCCTCGTATGAAAATACATAAGAATCACATAAAATTTTGTCTGGGACAAAACATGTGTTGACCATTGTAATCAGTCTTCTAAATATTGTTTTAAATATACTACCTAATAATAATAGTCGATAAATTATAAGTACACAATACAGCACTAAAATATATTTAAATACACATCAATGTCATTCTGTGCTGTACAATACTAGGCTACACGTCTATGAATTGGTCGTTGAACGCATGTGAACTTGGCGTTAACCACACTGCACACTATCAGTAACAAGAGTCCTCACGTATTCCACAATGATGACATCACTGACAACAAAACTTGAACGAAGTTTAAATATGTAAGTACGTCTATACACACACGTACGCACATACACACACTGTAAAGAAATAAGAGTAAGACTACCAGGTGTTTGTGATTCAAGTGGACGAGAAGAGTCGAGAATGGGGTAATGGGTAAATAAGTGGGGCGTAATATGTAATAACTTTGAAGTCAGGTTCTGACAAGTACATATATTTCTGATAAGTATAATCTCAGAAATATCATTCCTTCTACTTTACATGTGCGATAAAAGCTGTAATTAAATTTAGTGTTCGAGAGAATACACCACATTTAAAGCTCTGAACACTCTGAGCATAAGTATCGGCACCATTTGAAAACACACACACACCCATATATATATATATACGTTTAAATTAATAAGGTCCTTTTTGAAGTTCCTACTAACGGTCGAGAATAGTATGCCTATAAATAAAGTACAACACAGAAAAAGTATTGAGAACGGAGGACCAGGGAAATGACACGTACGCGAGGGGAACGCCGTTGGACAGCGTGAAGAAGTTCACAGGGCAGTCAAGAAGGGGAAAACTTTGTAATAAAAGCAAAGTTTAAAATACACTTATAGCACAGAACACTAAAACACCCGAGGCCACTGTAGTTGCATACATTTTGCATACACGTTGTAACAGCCATTCATGAATAATGATCTATTTATTATACCACGCAATACAACTCCCTAGACGGTGTAAATAAGTGAACCAACAGTTAAAACAGATCCACTCCTTCAAACTGGACAGTGCAAATCACGTCACCTGAGAAGAATGTTAATTTAATTTGGCAAAACGCGCGCGTGTGAGGAGAATTATATAATAGAGAGAGAGAGATCATCGCTTATTCCTATTCATTCGTCAATGATCTATCTTGTCCAATCTTGCTCGTAAATTTTCGTAAATAACAGCAACACAGTTTTTCGGATTAATAGACGTCTTTTTCGTAATAGTCTTTTTAGGCCTATTTATTTTAAAATCAAACGTTTTGCCAGTACTACGATGAGGCATCCTCAGAGTCAAAGCGTAAAACAGTGTTATTATTCTTGTCCAATTCACTCTGTTGCATTACTTAACCAGGTCATGTGACTGTTAACTATCTAGTAGTTCTCTATTAAACGATTCTTAAGAAACTCGGTGAAGACTTCGTACACACGAAACAATTAAATTGGTTTATACTTTTATATCTATGTTGTTATTGTAACTCGCGATTTCATGTGGGCTATTTACATTAATACATAATTATAAAAATAATATTTTTTGTAAGGATTCTAGCTGTAGAGTCTGACATGCGTTTCACAAGAGTTCGTCCTGTAACTTTGGAAGTCATCGGCGCCAGACAAGCTCTTCTTAAATTCCGCTATAATTCGAATGTTTTCATAGAAAATTATTAAATCGAAATTTTGCCCTTTGTTTAGATCTTAGGCAGGCAGAGCGAAATTCGAATACTTAGGCGTAAACAAGTTCCAGACCATCGAACCGTCGTGTGGTTATCCTTCCAGATTTTGTATTCATCCATGCGATGCTTGATTTCACTGGAGGTACAGGACTTCTAACCGCATTGAAACATTTCGATAGCACTACTTGGGATTCTTTTACACACAATATAATTAAACAATTATAACTTACACGAGAGATTCACGCAATTCATTTAAGAAATTAAATTAACAATTAAAGCGGTTGTTTTATGTCAGTATAAGGATAAAAAGCCTCAATATATACATAATGTAAACATTTAGTTTTCGTTAAAAACATTTCTCTACAAAAAATAAAATAATTTCATACAATTTTAATGTCAAAATAAGCGACGTGAAGTACCAGTGGCTCAGCGGTCAGATTTGGATGGCACCTCAAGCACCAACTTTCAAGCGTAGCCTACACATTATTATTTGTTGTTTGAAAAATTAATTTTATTTTATAGCGGAATCCTCGACTTCGATGTATGTTGAGTTATATACAACATTCTGCACATTTCAGTGGTATACACTAATTGATCACACACTAAATAATTATGTCGTTCTCTTATTTTGATTTAATTTGTAATTTAATAACTCACATGTTAGCAATCACGTAACGTGACTTTATTCCTACAGTACTGTTGACAACTGAATTTTGCAGATTTATAAGAATTTAGAAATATTTTCACCACTTGTTTAATAGAAGGTAATTTTTTTTATAAGTTATTTTCTTTTTTCATTTAAAAGAGATTGTCACAAAACGATGGGGTGTGATAATAAGATAACTATACAACTTTTTAATAAATTTATGGACTGGGTGTTAAGAAAATACAGTTCCTACCCGAGCGATTACTTTACAACGTTATTTAATAACTTTGGCGATTTAGATTTATTAAGGGTATATCAAGACCACTGCTACATAATTAAAACCAATAACCCTGAAAGGTTAACTTGTATAACATAAGGTTAACCCTTAAGGTTATCTTGTATATTATAGTGAACGGTACTATCTGTTCTGGTATAACGAATAATATATTTAATGTAAGTATAAAAAAGGCTAGGAATTTCGAAAGTGGATGTAAACTAAAGTTGACAAAAATTAATGGTATTATATTTTCCCAGTAACATGTACTGCAACGAACTAAACTGTAGCGGAAGTAATGATTTAACTGTAAAATTAGACGAAACAAATTATTGTTTCTACTTTTCTGTAAAACATTTAGTTTTGTGTTTCCTTTATTTTTTTATGAAACTCTATCTGTAGGCTACGTAAATTATTCTTGCGCTTTGAAGTTTTTCACTGTTTTAATGGTTTTTGAGCTGAGAGAAAACGTAGATTAAAAATAAGTAGATATCTTCACTAGATAATCTCTTTAATCTCAAGGCATCTGCCTCATTAGCGACGTTGAAATACTGTAATCGTCACGATGCTACAGTCCCTTACAGAACGAGTTACAGAACTGATTCTGATAAGTATCGCCATATCACATCTGGATATAACGAACTTTTAATCCCGCCTGATCTATCTAAGACTTTTTTTAAAACAATTTAATATTTTGTTACAAAGTTCAAGTCGTGTGTCATTTTACTAAATTGTAAGTGATGAATCAGAATGCTGCCAGAAATTCTGTTGTAAGCTCATAAATTTGGCACCTTTTCTTCTGAAGGGTATCGACACGTTCAAAAATAGTTTTTTTTTAGTTTCATACGTAAATTTCGTACATTGACTTTCATTTATATACGTAAACCGCTCACAGACCGTAAAAGTAGCGCTTCAAAGAATAAAGTTTTTTAAAACAAGTTGTTGAACTGTTTACAAGCAGGTTGTTGTTGTTTTACGTTTAAGGGTAACTAAAATTAGTGACTGACTGAGTGAGTGAATCACGGGGCGTCTGCTCCTGAACGCTGGGCGTTGTCCGGGTCGTAACCCGATAAACGCAACAACGCGAGTTTATGTACAGTACGCAGAGGGAGGTTATAATGTAGAGTTCTAGCTACAAAAACTGGTGTGTAAATATGGGAAGTTGAAATCTTGGTGAACGTATTTAATGCGTGTTCAGTTCTGGCTGCAACGGCGTTTGGAGAAATGTCGTACTTCTTCAGTGCGAACACCTTACATTTAGACCGTCTAAGGGAGCTCAAATACGATATCTACTAGCAACATATCGACGTGTGCTAGATCTAGATGTGTGCTAGATTATTCTAACTCATAATTAATCGATGTCGTTTTCCAGTGCAGCCTAGAAACACAACACCTGCCTACCAGGGCAATGAGAATGTTAAGGGAACCTAAAGAGCTTATACATAAATACTGCATGGTTAAATAACGTCTAACAAGAAATACCGACCGTTCACATCAAGAGAGATGACTAGCGCCGTGAATCTATCCGTATTTCCCTGTGGAGAAACAATTGCAGTTTACGCTTATCTAAAGTATGCTTACATGGTAGAGTAGATTATCAAATAAACGCTAAAAACAATCATTTTACTTAGTTCTAGGATACCTATTTGGAAACGAGGGCACGTGTTTGGAAAACGCCTGGTTACGGGTTCGCTAAATAATCCAACGATCAATTGAGAATTTCATTGCGTTAGACAAGGGTTCCAACTTTTTGAAGACGTCCTCCGCTGCTGCACTCGCGGGGGCACTTTTCCAATTATCAGCCCATTCAGCGATCGAATCGGTCGGCGCTGAATTTAATCACTACTCTGCCTGGGCTCCGAACTCGGGCATAAACTCCCGTGTCGTCGGTATATAGGAACAGTTGGACTCCATGCATTTCGGTATGTAGTTACTAATATCGAAACGAGAAAGCATCCGAAGAGCACCGTTAGTTGTAAGCTTATGTAGTAGGTAGATATGTAATTGTCCATTCTTACACACAAATTCGTTTACGCAGGAACAACTCTAGTAAATGTATCAACGCAAAAGGAAGATTTTCTTGACTGTGACTTGTGCCAGACACGATAGGTCGTGCCTATATCGAGGAAGACAACAACCGTAATTTGTTCATGCAGTTGGTTCCCGCTGCGCACGACCGTCTACGTGCCTCCAACTCTTTCCGAAATGATCTCGTCTCCATCGTCATACGACGTTACATGTGGTCGATAAGTTAATCGTGTAGAGACCTCGTTCGCGACAGAAAAAAAACACCATTTTTTGGAATTACAATCATGCTAATATTCTTCCATTCCAAAGAGAACTGCACCGAAACACACATTGATCAGTGCCACCAGAAACAGGACACCTCGTTTAGGAAAACACTAGAGAGTGAGTTTGTAATAGAGTGGGCTGAAAATTTTTTTTCTTGATTCGCTATCGATTTTTCTGTCGACCGCGGAAAATTTGCCCCTATGACAGATAAGTAAAATAAAAAAAAGGAAATAAAAAGTAGGTTAATATCTTCCGGTCGCGCATCACCCCAGAAAATTATAAAAACGAATCAATTTTAACAATTTTTTGTAATTAAAAAAAGTTTCTTTACGTACGCATCGGGTTGATGCGCGACCGGAAGATATTAACCGATTTTTTATTTCTTTTTTTTTTATTTTACTTTTCTGTCCTAGGGGCAAGTTTTCCGCTGTATAGCGAATGACTCTGAGTGTTGTGTTACTAGGCTTAAATTCAACGAGCCCGTATGTGATCTCTTCTCTAGAGATACAAACGGTACATTGATCTGTCTTTCCAGCCTGCATAGGACTCGAAGCCAAGGCGCGTTATTTTGATATTAAGCGTTCTACATATGTCCCCATTAACTATATAAGTCCGCTTACATTGTTAACTTATTGCAAGTGGTAAACGTAGACTACGTGTGTGTGTCCTGTCTTAATATTGCTATTGTTATTTAACAATGTACAGTAATTAAATTGCTTCATCAGACCTGTTACATCTATAAATTTACACTGTTAAAGAGATTTTCAGATAGCCCTTTGAACCTGAAACTTGGATTTCTACTCTACAATTCCAGTTCGACCCTCCGGGCGCAAATAATCTGTAAACATTCATCAATCACTACAACTCTACTTCCGTATCGTTAAGTAATATACGCCGTATAATAGAAAGTTTAATTTCGTAATTAAAATTAGGATGCGACCAAACAAGTTACACAGACATACAGTAATTGGTTAACGGAGGAGTTGCTCATTTGTTCCGTGTCATAGACTCTTGGACACTAAGGTTAGTTTGGGTAAGCAATATTCTATTCGAAATCAAGAAATTATTCCTCATATACCTGTTCTTAATCTGAGGAATCAAAAGCACGAGCGCTTTGAATATGGAACAATTAACTACAAACATATGCGGTGCGGGTTTAGGAGTATTGGTTAACGTGTATCTAGGGTGCCAGTCAGCTTGTCATGCCAGTTTCTTCATTCACTGTAGTATTGGAGCATGTGATGTGTCGTAACCCTGTCAAGATGTTATCTGGCGGAATTAATCGGGTCAGTGTTTTAATAAATAATTTATTGTTATTGTTTTTTAACGTGACAAAGATTAATTTAAATGAGATCTTATCAAAGTCTAGAATGAAAGCAGCTAAACGCTAATTTGTTTTTAGTGTACAGTGTATTCTAAGGAACTTTCTTTATGTAGAGGTAACCTCCTTAAGTTGATATGGTGTGGATTATCTTTTAATCACTAATTTTTGCTGTATGTCTTATCCAAACCACTGAAGAATTTCGAAAATTTATTGAGATTATAGAACATTTTTTACTATTTTTTTAAATACATAACTTATAGAGGAATTGGCGTTCTCTACTCTCTAAACACCCATTATCAATCTTGTACGTGCACAAACTGTATTTTATTCATGTTATAATGAAGCTGAAAGTTCTATACCACAAAGTGTTGTACCTCACAGGTTCTTCTCTTTCCCCGTCATATAACCTGTGATTGCGTTTCTCGGGAATTCTGCGCACCTGTGCCAAAGATCGGTCAGTGTTGTGTAACATTTTACTAGACACCCATTATGTCGTTGAAACATGCATATATTTTTATAACAGAAGTTTAAAGACACCGATCCATACGTTGCATCTATACAAATAAAATTTCCACGAAATATTTTGTACGTTTGCCAATCGCGTTTGCCAGATATACGCGACTTAAAGAGTCAAGTTCAATAGCATCTTGTATAAAATTAGATGCTGCTTATTGCTAAGTTTTGCCAGCACGAGCCGGTCCTAATCAAGAATCTCACAACTTTGCCAGATCTCAAATCGACTTTACAGCCCCGTGTCATACTTGTACGGCCATTATAACAGAAAATGGAGTGCATCGTTTCCCGCTTCCGTGCCCGGACGCTTGCAGTGTTTACGACGGATTCAGCGTTAAGTTATGCGCGCGCCCGCACTGTGCATCGTCTTATCTTCACATGTTAACAACCCAAACGAGAAATAAACACGAGTTGTTTACTGGTTTGCATAAAATACCTGAGATTTTAATATATGTATATATATATATATATATCTCGGTGTGACTATTAATTTCTAGTTTTTCAGGTTGCCATTAACATTTTGTCGCACGGTATGCCGTGCTTTATTAAATTTTGTAACTGTAACAAGTTTTCCTCTTACGTCATGCCAGTTATAAACCGTTAGTGAGAAAAGTTTAGACGACATTGCTTTCTAGGAATTAGGTTAAAAGTTTATGTCGACTGCCAGTTTTTCTTCCGCACGATATGAAGCAGAACAGAAAATGTCTTACCGCAAACATGCTAGAAGATTTTCGTTGCTGCTAGTCTATTTTTCGCATCTCATCACTCACTCTAGCTGACGTAGAGTCTTGTTTTCTATTCTAATAGTATTGTGGTTTGTTCCATATTGTGATTAACAATCACACCTTGTTCATGTTGTCTATCTTCTTCTTCTTCTTCTTCTTCTTCATCTTCTTCTTCTTCTTCTTCTTCTTCTTCTTCTTCTTCTTCTTCTTCTTCTTCTTCTTCTTCTTCTTCTTTGTTAGGACTCTGTCCTGTTCAACAACAACGGTCCTACATGCTGTCATTCCATCTCTTCCTTGGCCGACCAATACTCCTCTTGGTGTTTGGTTTGCTGTCTCTTGCCTTTGCACTACCCTTGTGTCATCCATTCTTGATATGTGTTCATCCCATAGCCTTTCCATATCCTTCTTCTTATTTCCTTTTCTTCTTCCGATAATTATATGGCGAATATGTGCACACGCACATATCTACTTCTGGCAGTACTCACATCCGCTGGCGTTCTCTGTACGATTTGGCTGTCTCTCCTCGTCTCTAGCGTTACAACCATACGCGAGACCCACTTCCTCAGATCATCTATAATCCCACTTATCCACCTTAGTTTGATTTTGTCTCAATTCTTCGGCCACCTGCACATCTTGTCATGATTTCCCTTTCTAATTCACTGTTCTCCATGAGATAATACGCCCAGCCCACGTAAGCAAAATTGATTTTACAAACCGAGTTGCCGGAGGCACTTTGTATATTTCGTACAGATCATGAATAGAACGTCTCTTCCACAGGTTATTCTCACATGTAGCTCCCAACATCCATCTCAAGGTCTTTCTTTCAAACACGTTTATCTAGTTGTAATCCTTTTTTACAGCCCATTGACCTCAGAAACCTATGTTAATGTTAATCTTACAGAATATTTGTAGTAATAATTTTTGTCTGTTTAAAATTCTGCTTTTGAAAAGACTATATACTACGCTCTACCTTCAGCTACGAGTCTTACTCTAATTTTTTGTCTGATTTATCTTTTACCCACATTACTAAGGATTTGAAATAGGCAAAAGTTTGTACTCTGTCAAAACACTAGTTGTCGATGTTGGCACCAATACGATTTCGCTAATTACATGTACTTTTACTTTTATTAACAAAGTGCCCGAGTTCGTTTGCGTTAATGGGGGTTAGTGGCGTTTTAATACTGGTCTTTAGTCTGTATAACTACATGAACTTTCTGGTGTAGAGCGTAATATTGAATGTTCATACACTATCTTCAATTTACATTTAAACTGGTTTATATTTATCTAGAATATATGCTACCAAAACAACATAACAATAGTATTAAATTCTCTTAACTTAATGCAGGCTGACATTAACGAATAATATTCATCCTGATTGTGCCTTTTTTTCTGGGCTTACTTAAAATAAACGAATACGTACAAAACAGGAAAACGAAAAAAGTTAAGTAAAGTATGATTAGTTTCTCAAATATGTGACTCTATGGCGCGTTTGGCTGTAATTGTTTCCGTTATTTTCCTGTAGTCTCTGTACGTATTGCTTTGGCACACTTCGTACATTGAATCTATGTCGCGAATAATTATGTTTGGAATCAGTTGCAGAAAAAGCAATTCTATAGATTTCGAATCTAGACGGTAGGGAGGCTTCTCACATTCGAAAAATATTTTGTAGATCAGACAACGTGTCTTCATTTAGATTAATAAAACTTTGTTGGTGTTCTTAAGCGATTACATTATTTCCTTACCATCTGTGGGGGGTTATGTTCCTACAAAATACGTGTTGAATCCGCGGTCGACGAAGTTAACTGTATATGGAAAATGTAAGGTTAAGGGTTTCAGAAGAAAGCCAAATTATAAATACACTTTCTATTACGGACTACATTGTGTTGAATGTATAAACTCAATACAGTAATTTGAAATAATTCATTTAAGTTACAGGCCTAAGAATTTTACATTATAACAAACGTTCAGCTAAATAAGAAATAAATGTAGGTTTTACTTACTGATAGTACATCTGAAAGTCCAGTTATAAAGCTTATTAAAATTCAGAAATTAAAATTTAAAATAAAAACATTTTTAACACATTTTAAACCCCAATGTTGAC
Source organism: Magicicada septendecula (assembly GCA_034769895.1). Taxonomy (NCBI): domain Eukaryota; kingdom Metazoa; phylum Arthropoda; class Insecta; order Hemiptera; family Cicadidae; genus Magicicada; species Magicicada septendecula. The sequence continues at coordinate 688,642,084 of CM068367.1, forward strand.
CATTATAGTTTTGCGTACATAAAACTATGCACAGACCTTGGACGAGTGGCGAGCTCCAAGGCGATTCACTAACCGAGTTCCTGACTTTCCAATTCCAAGACACACTGGATATGCCAGACGTCTGCCTGGCCTCCCCAGTATTATACAGGCACCGTAGGAATCTCCCTCGAGATTCGAACCAGCGCACCATAGCATCGGCGGTACTAACGTTACCCTCTTTAATTTAGTAGCGAGGAGTAATGAACATTGACATCTGTTGGAATTCATTATTACCTTTTTTGGCACAATTTATACAAGTTGTGAGGACGTAAAGACACATTGTGGTGTAAGCAAAGACAGCGAAAACGTATGCATAATTCTCTTGCCGAAATTCGTCGATCAAAACCACATGGATATTGATTATATTTTTAAGTATCAGAGCTGAAGGACTTATACTGCTTCCTGACTCAGACGTATCAACGGCGACTGAAAAGTATTCTCAGTCTTGGGTCGACGAGGTCTCTATGACACACAACCGAAGAGTCTAAAATGACGAGGAAAATTATACCAAGGGGCAACAACCCAGGTTAACCAACATGACGTCGACAGTAAAAACTCAAAGGCTTAAGTCGATGAATGACTGAGGTGACTCCATAGCTTCTCGCTTTTGCAAAGTAACTACAGGTCAAGAAGATAGTCTCTCATTGCTTCATTACGTCACATGTTAACAGTTGTTACGGTAAAGTCATGCAATAAGATAAGTATCAGGCCAATTACAGATTCTGGAAGAACCGTATACCAGCACTTTACCAGTGTTTTCAACAACTATTATAATTAGTGTCATATGTGTATGAAACATTTATTGGCTACACTGACACACAAGTAAGCACATGCATCATCACTTATTTCATTACGAGTCAGTGTAAGTCTGGGTTATTTACTGTGTGAAAATCCAATTAACGTTTTTAGCTTTTAGACAATGGGTGTTTGTCTTCCTAAGAAGCAATCTGGAACCAGCAGGCGCCACCAGTCGTAGGCCTACATAACTTTCGTTAATAGCGACGATGGCGACGGGTGGGACCGTCTAGAATCGTTACATAGGCACGTTCTCAAGAACGTTTACTAAACAATAACAATCACTTCTTTATTTGTAACGAAATATACATTTAAAACGCATATAGTGTGTGATTGTGAATGTTCGTACATCATTATAATGAAAACATATTTTTCAGATGTCGTGCAGTAAATTTAAAACCAGACATTATGGCCTCCCTGTCAAAATTCATATAGCGATAGGAAAGTTGTCATGTATTAATGAGAACTGTAGTGTGTATTTTCGGATATTTTATTACCTAGTGCGTACAAAACCAATAATCGAGTAACCCTAAATCGACTTTGTAAATATTAATTAGTTTTGTAACATAGATGGAAAACATCTTTTAAATCTGAAACTTGTAGATAAGTATTGTTGTTGAGCGAAATACAGTTGACTTAAATGTCTGAAATACAGTTGAAAAAATAGCTTAAAAGTCTGGTCTGACAAAAATTGTGTAAAAGATAGACATAATGTTTATCACAACTGCATCATCTGATGAGTACAGATCGATGATAATTGGACGAAGTGAAATATTTTACAGGTAATACGTAGAACTACACAGTTCTAGAAATGTGAATTCTTGATAGAAATTACGGTGCAATAAAATCAGATTGGATTTCCTTTGAAAAAACTTGGCAATGAAAAATACGTAACAAAGTTTGAAAAGAACTTTTTAGAAAAATTACGAGACCATGAAGGTAATGATTGTTATTGTTGTTATTATTATTATTATTATTCAAAATATTACTTGACCGAATAAAAGAGCTGAAGTTGCTCCGAAAGCGAGGATATCAATTGCGTGTCCTACTGTAAATGAACGGTAAATTCTGATAGTAAAGTAAAACGAACAATAATGTATTGTTTTTATCAGATTAGTAAATATTTACCAAACGAACAACACTTTCGTTTGTTCTATGCGTGAATGTGTATTATGTTGTGTATGTACAGACACATGTGTAAACACATTCACAAATCTCTGTCTGTCTACCTATTTGTCTCTCTCTCTCTCTCTCTCTCTCTCTCTCTCTCTCTCTCTCTCTCTCTGTCTATATATCTATTTATATCTCTCCTTGTAATCCTTCTAATCACAGACACACACGTGTACGTTCCTCTACAGTCGCGTCCTGCTCTCCCAGCACTATGCAACAACAGTCATATACGATATCTGCAAGTATCTGAAAACTTATATTCGATATTACATGCAACAAAACAGTTCATACAATAGAGATACATAAAGATACAGTAACAATGGAAAAGCTTGTGTGTGTGTGTGTGTGTGTGTGTGTGTGCGCGCGCGCGCGCGCGCGCGCGCGTGTGTGTGTGTGTGTGTGTGTGTGTGTGTGTGTGTGTGTGTGTGTGTGTGTGTGTGTTTAACGTTTTACGCAATTAGCGTGAACAGAAACGTTAATTGTTCCGTCGTGACCTACATTGGGCCGAACACAATCTCGTGTCTTATCCGCACGCACGTGCGCCACAAAGAACTGGTCCAGATAAACGCTTTATTGTTCCAAACTGTTGTGATACAGCAATTCCTAAATCAGTGTCACTGGCTACTGCATCACTTATCGCGAGAGATAAAAAACGTTTTAGGCTCGAATTTAAAGGGCCACTGTTGACAACACAGTTAGCGTCAAGGACGCGGTCTAATCAGTGGACACGAGTGACTGATTCGCCCGCTCCCGATGACGTCTTCCTGAGCTTTACAACCTAACCTAATCTCGACGCCACGTATATGTGTTAGTAGAGTAAATGTGTGCGTGTGTAATCCAGCGTTGTTCGATACATGTACGTGTCAGGAACGCCTCCGATATGCTAATGAGTGCCTTGAGCGTGATGCAACGCGCGCTTAAGGCTCCCACTTCACTACTTCTTCCCGTTTCATGGAATCAGTCAGATTTCGTTGATGTCGTTCATATCACTGACCTTTCCAATCTGGCAGGTTCCAACGAGTACGTTTTATGGCCTATCGTGGGTGAATTCATTGCCGTTACTTACCAATTACACAGAAAGTTTGTGACACTTGAAACCAAATTGAAGGTAAATAATACCGTTTGGAAATAAGTACAGATGAATTTGTCAGTGTAATGGATAAGCAAGCAAGACGAGACACCTAATGATCTACTGTAGCGAGGTCCCAAGTAATTTTTTTAATTTGGCTACATAATGTCTACATTTTTATTAGGAACGTTCGTGACTGATCTTATTTTATGAAAATGAATTTGATTCACGTTTCCTGAAGTCTCACGCGACTATGGTATTAAATAACTATAGAAAGCGTAACTATTTAAGTTTAAGTTCAAGAACAACGACTATTCTAATGTGAAATGATAATTTTTTTCGGGCTAATTATGATAATTATGATTATGATTAATTATGATAATTTTTTTTTTTTTTGTTAAATGCTATAATACCAATAAGAGTGATGACAACCTATCAATTGTCCTTTTTCCGATCAATTTTAATACCTGACATGTGAATTCATTCCATCCAGACAGTTCTGTAGAAAGAATTATGGTACGGTTTCCTGTGAACAAAATTAATTGGAAGCTAAATCCGACTTCATACGAAACGATTTTCGCAAACAAATTTAATTGTACACAGGTGTCGATTATCTAATCTAAATATAATTTAAATCTAAAGAGTCATGGACTTTCCGTGGACGCAATTTGAATAACTGAGTCATAAAGGACAATGGAAAGTAGGAAGACCCAGGAAGAAGAGGTGAAAACAAGGCGAACAGTCAGATTACATAAACCTTGGAATTTAAGAAAAAGGCTATTAACGATAATGAATGTCATTGACAATATTAATTCTAATCCATCCGTTGCGAGTCCTCTACGTTACCGCCGTTTCTCGCTTCCAGCACACTGGAAGCTCCTTGTGTACAGATCGCCACGTTGTAATCCTGTTTCCCCCCTATTTCCGAGTCTGTCCTCTTTCCATATCTCCTGTGTGTATTCCGTTTCCGTCATCAAGGTGGAACCCAGTAGCAACTTTTCGATTATCTGGCATCAGTTCTACGTGGCCTTCCGGTGGCATACCAAACGAAGCGATTTGTATTAATGGTGTCCGAAAAGCATAATATTCTAATCATATTAAATACTTAATAACAATCTATGGTTATTCTAATAATACTTAAGAAACAAACAGTCGCAGGGAATAGGTAAAGAATAATGGTATACACTGACAGATTTACAGATTTTTAGATCATCCGTAAAAGTTCTGTCTTTTCAGTAGATTTAACATTACTGTCCAGTATCTAGACAATGCAAAAGTAGAACTTTTAAAGTCTGAAATCCGGAATCTGTAATTTACAATTTTGTACTTTTAAAAGTTTTCCCATTTTAGGCCCTCTACTTTTAGATCCTGCTTTGTACACCTTCTAAGGACGTTACCTACATCTGGAATATTCTGTTACGTACACCATCGAGCAATTATCTTTGATCACTTTTATAGAAAAAAAAACCTTGGAGCTATATTTCAGCTAAGCTATAAATAAAATGTGCGGTATCACATAAGTATTTCATTAAAACCATACCTTAAGTAAACTTAAATTTCACCTCTTAAACTGGTAATACTGCATTTATTCTTTAATGATCTCGATGCGCCGGTTACTATTTCTTCTGTGAATACTGCTTATCTTAAAATGGCGAGAGCAAAACGCGATTTGGTTCTAAGCTTCGTTTAATGACACTGAAGAAGCCCTAACTGGAAATAAAGAGGAACTGGTAAGGATTAATGTATAAAATGTAGTAACGTACAATAAGATTCGAAATGAACATATAATTAACATACTGAAACGTGTCTAGAAGATAGCATATTAGACCATACGTTTAACCGTTAACATTTACAGTCTGTCCAATATAAAACACACAGATACGTCTATCAGATAATTAAAGCAAACCTAACAAAACAGATTCTTCCAAGTTGGTAGAAGGGATTACTACACAGAGTTTAATTAGTTCATTGTACTGGTAATTTGTTTAGCGAATAAGTTACAGCTAATGAAGTCATTAGTTTAAAGAATACTTGCCAAACAGTGCAGCTGCCAGTCATTGACAGAGAGAAATAAATCAGAGATTATTTTTGGTTCCAGTTTCAAAGTTGTAGGTTACGCAGTGAGACGGCTGTTAATGCGTTTTATGGTGCAGTTCAGTATCAGAGTTCAATGATCTGAACACGCTTAACGCAGCACCAGTCGTCGGTATTAACGGTATTAAACTCAGCATTCGCCCAGTGGAACTGAGTTCCCAATTTCGTAGAACTTTTACGACTAGCTGGGAACTGTAAGAGCCGGTAATGTGCGTAGTTAAGAGCGGTTCATTCGATCACTGAAATGACTAATCCAAGGCCGCTGGTTAAACAAAATATACGAATCAGTTGTCCTCGGTTAACTGCGTCTCAAGTTAAACATTAGTCAGCTAAATCTACAGCACATATAGAATGACATACATGCGAATGAATAAAAACCACACTATTTTTAAACAAAATTTAATAACCTTTATAAAGTCTAGAAATACGTTCAGTAGTTATAATTGGATCGGCAAAGCACTTAACGTCAGGAATCCAGGATTCAGTTTTCACGGAGCCTTTCCGAAGTGCCAGCAAAATATCCATTGAAACTACTTGCAGATAAATAAGGAATATTGAGATTGATAATAAAATAACATGATTATATATTAGCAGTATCACCCGATGATTAGCGCTACGTTTGAAAAGTCAAACATCGCATGCATAATACAAAACTGAATAGATAACCGGACGGGGGTTGGCGGCAGAGGACATCTACTCTGAGACGGAAGGAAAAAATGTTTATATCAGTCTCTATTCAAAACAATAAAAAATATTGTATATTAATCGGAGTTACTCCTTTTGACAGAGTTTAATGTCAATGTAGGTCAGAGTACACTGTACATCAGTAGGTCACCTTTAACGTCCGTATTATTGCTGCTGCATGAGCCTGGCTGGATGTCCGAAGAACGGTTTATGCTAAGAATCAGTAGAATCAGTAGACATAAAACAAAAGTAAGAAGCATATTGAAATGTACACAATGATGTATCAACAGTGTTTTTCCTTTCCCGAATTTTGCCCGGTATTCGGTATCTTGCTACATTTCGGATTCAATACGGATCGCCAGAATTCCTGTCGGTCTGCTCATTGTGCTTCCGATATGTGTCCCCTTGACCATTTACAAATAGCGGAGGACACCTACGGGTATCGTGAGGAGGTCCATGGTGCTCTTTGACTGCCTCCTCCAACAGGACGCTGCTCTTTAGTGTCGCAGCGTTTAAGCGGTCCCTTTTCAGTACGAAAATGAAAGTTCTTCTACTTCACCGCCGTGAAATGAATAATCATGTTGGCTAGCTCCTGCACTCTTCTGCACCCTTAATAAGAGCAGTCCGTTAAAATTTGCAGTCGTCGAGCATATTCCTGATGGAGCAAATTTCCGCTCCGGAACCTAATTCATATAATTCGCTATATCAGTTTTGACTGGGTAGACATCTGGTTGCGGCTTTACTGTACATCAGAAAGACAACGTTTTCATTTTAAAGATCTATAACATTCACACTCACAAATTATATACTCCTGAAACTAAAGGTTAAAATTTTATCCAAGCAAATGAAAATGAGCACATGAAGTTTATGACATAATACACTTTCAAAGTCTTCACTTTTCCTGCTAACTAACAAAGACAATTAGTTATTATGCAGGTTAAAATGAACATTTGTATATATGGAAAGTAAACCGTTGAATTTTACAGGCGAATTAGAAGTCAGGCTATAACTACAATATAGGCTATAGTTGTTTTGCTCTACAAATAACTGACTGATAGTTTTATAAAAAATATACCGTCTAAAATGATAGAAAATATTACTGTTACTAATTATTACGTAATACTGAGACTTGACTGTAATATCTGTTTTTAGCTTATTTCGATGGCTGGACATGTATTAACACCGTTCTTTTCTTTGTTAACGAAGTTAGCACTCACACGATATCTTTCTTCGGCTTCTTCTAGCATTTGAAATTCTATCTGTATCAGACGTCATTTGAACAATTGCAAACAGAAAAATGTATAACAAAGAGAAGAGTAGACCTATTTGAAGTGTAGGTAAAGAGGAAAACGGAAAAATAAAGAGGAAACTTCAGTAATGAACGAGAAAACGGACAGTAAAAATGCTCAATAATGTGATTCAAGAATACCAAGAATACTGTTTGAACCATATTTTAAAATGAAAGGGTAACGGCACTGGAAAGAACAGGTGACGGACGACAGAAAAGTAAAAAATAATTAACCATTTTATCAAGAGAATGACAAACAATTTAAGAATGCTGTAGGACTAGTGGAAACGGTGGTGCTGAGGATGTGTTTCTGAGCTGAATACTCGCGTTACTTCCAAGGCCGATCCCACCATTAGACAAGGCAGGCACCAAATTATTCTGGAGAGGAGTCAGAAAATGTTGAGTAGATCAAAAATAAATTATTCTCTACAATAATTGTGGGCAAAAGTATTATTTTTTATAACACAGGTAAGATCGCTGTATTATTTGTCCCACGAGATAGGGGTGGGCAGGCAGACCTAGTCGTGACCTTGACTCGATCTCACTATAGCAGGACAGCCGTTAGCCGATTGTGAACCGAAACGAAACCACTCTACCGACCGACGACGCCGCGTAAGTCAAATTCTTAATAATTACTTAATTCCACTTACCATCCAGCATCCATCAATCAACTTTAATTTTTCACATGTTCTTTTTTATTTTGAAAGCGTTCTTTAAATTATGTTTAAATTAATGTTACTCATTCTTTAGTATTGTAATAATAAATTATTTCACTCACTGGTCCAGTTTCCTATTTAACAAAATGCTAGTTTCTTAATTTCCTTCTAGTGGTCTAATAGTAACTCGAAATAACTTCTTTCCTCTAGTTAATAACAGCTGAAAATTTGCTGCAAACTTTTGTTTAAAGAAAATGGGTTTCAATTTTTATATAGTGGACGCCTTACCTTAAAAGGGGAATTAGTCAGGTAACAACTTTTCTTCAAAAAAATTGTTTCGTCTATTATTGCTTTCTGGTTATTTCTGAACACACACACACACACACACACACACACACACACACACACACACACACACACACACACACACACACACACACACACACACACACACACACACACACACACACAAAATAGTTTTAGGTTTTAAATTTGCTTTATCAAATAACCTGTAAAACACTGCGCGCCAGCTGTTTGCTCCTTGTGAGCACAGACAGCGTTGTTGACTTAACATAAACATTCATTGGTTACAGTATGGAATCTCGTGGAGATTGTTTATTAATACTGTATTTGTTTTAAATTGATTGGTACCCCTGTTCATTGTAATCATGTTTCTGAATAACCTAACCTAATTTAATCTAACCATCTGTTGCTGACAAAAAGGCACTCCATTTTGGTGTATATGATGGTTTTGCTTCATTTAATGGTGGGAATATTGTAAAATGACAAACACTGAAACTGAACGTAACTCTGGAAAAAAATTCAGTTCAAGCCATGAAGATAGTTTCAGGGCGCGGGTGCTTTTTGCTGAAAGGTAAGTTCAGTAGGTACAAAAAAAAACAGCAGGACAAGAAAGAAGATTGAAAAAGAGGAAAGCAGAAGAGGAGCTGGAAGAATCTAAAGATAATCCAAGCTATGGGGCAGTAATTGTTTAAAGCTATGAATAAATTGTAGTTTTTATCTTTAAAAATCTGTTGCTTGACAATAATTGCGATTTTTTTTTAAGTCACTTTTTTACTTTATGCACACTTTTCTCAGAAATGGAATAAGATTCAGCCATGACATCTTCACCACATGCATAATATGTGGAAAATGGGGGATTCTTAATATACTGATTAATTACTTTACTAAAAATTAAACTATCTTTTAAAACGTGTCACAAAAAGTATGATAACATCTTATTTTAATTCCTTCTAATAAACCACATACAACTATCACACAAAGAAACCCTAAAAACGTAAGTGTAAATCCTTCATAGTTTTTGCAAAAAATGTGCACCGAGTTTTTAAATTTAACGTGGGTAAGACAGACCTTACCGAGTCCCCTTTAACAAGTTAAAAGTGGAGCTAAGTTAATAATAAAACTAATATTAATTATAATTATATTAATTATAATCTCTTCCAGTTATGGTGTAATATTTGTACCGTGTTTTATTTTGAGGGGGGTGAGGCATTTTTATTATTCGTCATTAGCGGTAAAGTATACATATGGCCGGCTCTGGTAATTACCGTTTCAGTTTTAGCGTTTTCCTCATTGAAGATCATTACAGACAATTCACAGAAAAGGGAAGACGATTATAACGGAAAGTGCATGCAGCTTTCCATTTGTTGCGACATTTCTTGAGTGCGTACCAATGTTGGTTGTAGATACAGTCGTCAGAACAATTATGATCGACGTAATGATAAGAACTTGACATAGACTGGAGAAACAAAATCACTTTCTTCAGCACCAAAAGTAGACCGGTATACGGCTGGCCAGTAACAAGACCACACGAAAAAAATCAGTACTGGTAGACGTAAAAACGAGACGGGCCCAAGGCCAAATACCTTAAATACATTCCGAATAATTTATTACTTTGTAGCCCGTAACTCTACAAGATGCGTCTCCATGTGTTTTTAAATTAGTGCAAGTGAACTGGCACTGTAACAGACATCAAAAGTGCGGGGGCATGTACTCAAGTACCGGAAAGTTTTCTAAGTACGTAGATGCCAGTAGTTTGATATGTTTAAAACTGTGCCATGGATTGTTCAATAAGTTACTAGATTATCACATAGCACGTCTGATTAATGAATTATGTCTGTGTTTGTCCATTTTAGAAATAGGAAATCAGAGAGCGAATAGAGTAATTAATGTAGCCTATACGCGGAACCGGAAGTCAATCAGTAGCGGTCAGTAATTAGTTCACGTAGTACTGAGTAAGACAGCAATTACGTGTTTGCTCGGTGATTAGTCATTACTAGCCGTTTACCGAGCCACGTTAGAGAAACAGTTGATGTGTTCGCGTTTTCCTCATTTATACGTAAATATGACGTTCAGCATGTTTAACGTGACAGGAATCGCATTGCTGAAAATGCACCGAGCCTGGACTGAGACCATTTTATTTACATTCCCATCCCATTACCAAAAATTATCTCGCCAATTTCCTTTATGGGAAGAAAGAAGATTTGTATTATACCTCTAGGATTGTGATGATCTGATTCATTTTGCTTCATTTTGGAAAGGAACGTAGGCCGACGCAGACCAATAAATTAACAGATATGGAATATAATAATTTCGAGAAATCTGCGAGCTCGTTCTGATCATAAACGATTAAGAATATCACGTATATCTCGTTTGACCATGTTTATTGCCGCAGACATCATCGCTCCATCTTACTCCTCGTCTTTGGATATGTTAAGATCAGCTCGAAAAAAATGGTACCAGTAAAAAGAAACAATCTCTATAGCTCTTTATAATATATTGAAGCTATATATTATACCTATAATATATTATAGCTCTTTAAAAGATATATTGAAGAAGGAAAGTCAGAAGAGTGAGAGAATGACGTAGGTAAGGAGGAGAGGGAGAGAGAGAGAGAGAGAGAGAGAGAGAGAGAGAGAGAGAGAGAGAGAGAGAGAGAGAGAGAGAGAGAGAGAGAGAGAGAATATGTGTGGATATTCTCATTTTCTACTGTGTATTTTGTGGCATTGGTACCAGATCTCATTGACTGACATGTTTCAATTTCCCCGTACACGAGAAATTATAATAGGCCTACCGGTACCTCGTACAATTATGTCTCCATTTTCTCGTATAATTATACGTACATTTAAGGTATATGTTGACTCATTTATGTTTTATCTAATATTTCGAAACTGTCCGCATATATTTTCATTTATCTATGGTATACATCTTCTTTTAGTCTGGATATAATCGTGAGACACACGATTGCCCATCTGGAGGCTTCTTCCCATTTAGAAAGATTGATTCTTCCTGCCTATTGTGGTCCATATTGGATTCAGTGGCAAATCGGTAAAGTGGACACATAAAATTTTTCCGCAGCCAAATCCACACTGATTTTTGTCTGTTTCTTGTACCTAATCTTTAAATGAGGTCCTCTAAAAACCAACAGTTTCTACGGATATACAGAAATTCGCGAGGTAGTGTAATGGAACTTTTAAAAGTTGTTTGCCTACACCGATCTAATTACGATGAGTAACATTTTCTCTTGAAACAGATTATAAACCAACGCCATGAAACTTCCAAAAACTCATGTATTCCTTGAAATCATCGGTTCTGTAGTCGTCCTTAAGGTTCCCCCACCCATATAAGCGTACTTTCGAGTCTTTTAGACTGTTACAACAGATTACTGTCTGGTATTCTCTTATCGAAGCGTATGCCATAACATACGCGTTTCTAGAGTTTTTTGTAAAGTCAAGTGCCGCGTATTGATACGCCGTGTGAAGAAATACCGGTCTAACATAAATTTAATAAGTTGTTATCTTCAACTTACACTTTTGTGATGTAATTTATTGTCCCAGGTTTCAGTGATATCATGTAGATAGCCTTGTTTTGGTAGTTTATGTGCGGACTTCATTTTTAAAAATCTGTTTATTTTAGTACCACGTTATTACGCTGTAAATTTATTTTGCCTTTTTAAAATGTTTCAGCAGCAGACATTAATGCTGATTGTTGTTGTATTAGAATACGGTTAAAGCACAGAGCCTCCAATTGCAAAGTCAAGCTTTACATGTAATGGGTATACAAGCCTGGCTGGATAACGATACAGCTGCTAGTTGGCCGGGGACCTCTATACCCGCAAAGGTAGACAGAGCGAGACGAGAAAATGTTTAGACTTATAAATAAAAGAGATAATGAACCCTGGTTTGCAATAATAGCTGTGTACAAGGAAGAGTAGGATTAGCAGAGCGAGCAGATGGGACCCGAAACTTATATACTTAGTTCACGCGTAAGTCGTTGTTACGTGGACTCTTCTGTTCACAATGTTATACACTCCGAGTACTTTCAGTTTTTTTTTTCGTAGCCTCATATCAGACAGTACACTTCTGTTAATTACGGTCTATACAAAGTGAGTAAACAAATACACCGAACTTGAGAAACAATGTATTTCTTCGTTTATAAAATAATTAATTTTATTTATTCTTTGAACTTTCTATGCTGACGCTAATACTCATCAACGGCGAGCCTTCAGGTCCAGAAAGTTTTTATTTCTCTAGATTGTCTTTCTTTCGTCTAGATACAGTATTTTGTTTCCTTGAACCTGTGGTTGTCTCAAGTTGCAGGTCCTAGTTCATAATGCCAGGTGGGCATAACCGTAAAAAGTTCTGTACAACAATACAAATCTCAACCTACGTTATTTTATTTTGTACCTCTATATATTTCTCATTTACTTTTCCTCTTATATTTATCATTCATTTTAAAGTAAAGGATGGAGGATGGTATCCCCATCCACTCATGTAGGCCTACCCACTCACATGTGCCTACAAGGAGCCGTATTATCTGTCAACGGCTATTTGTACCATTCAGCCACAATACGCAACCTGACGAGTATATTTTCATTCGTAGTAAGAATTTCATTATAGGACATCTTCAAACGTTTTATTAAGCAGATTACGTAGTAACCAAGTAGGTACTGCATTAGACTATAAGGGGATCACGACACCATTGGTGGTAATGCAAGTTAAGAATTCTGTTCAACCCATGAAAGCCATGCAATCAGTATGTTTAAAAATAAACTATTTAGTAGAAATCTGTGTTTCATCCCCGCGTAGACGTTATGAAGGATTATTATTATTAACTTTGCTCGTAATAAGCAGTACTGTAATTTGCTTACGAAATATATATAAACAAATACAGTGGTCATTTTCACGTTACCAACGTATTAGGACGACGTGCTGGGGACACGTTAGGCCTATTATGGAGTGAAGAAGTGGATATATTGCTAGCAAAGTAAAATGGTATACGATTATAATGCTGCCACCTTGTGGTCCGAAAGAGGCATTGTTTTGGTTAGCTTACTGCGGATTGTCCTTGGCATTTTATGTAAACGGTAAGCTTGTAGTTTTCTCCGATTATCCATTTTTAAGAATGTTTCCATCTAATGGTCATTATATAGCACCAAGGCAATTCTGTACTACAGGTCGCTGTAGTCACGGCATAATCACTTGTTAGATAGTTGTTTCGATCTTTTATGTATTTTACGGAAACCTGAGCTATAAATCACTTTCGGCTACATTCAACACACTCTCGAGAACCGTAGAATATGATGATTCCTGTACGCAAGGTTGGGTGTCCGAACCAACTAAAATTATTTAATGCGGGCAGAATAATCAACGTCAAAATTAAATTAAGAATTTTATTAAAAAAAAAAGTATTTGACTTCAAGTAATACTAGGAATAACTGAAGAAACGATGCTAACCGAAAAAGTCGACGCAGTATTCAACAAAATGTCTGGCATAACTTCAGACATGAAAATGAGTATACATACAGGTGACGGAAAAATTCAAAGTCGATATTGAAGTTAGCATAAATATGAATGAGTTGAAAAATACAAGATACTTCTAAAATGTTGTAAATAAAATGAAAATTAGTGTCAGAACAACGATAAAATCAAAATAAGTTTAATTCAGAAACACATTGCGGTAACCTTATATTTCGACCTCGGTTAGCGTGTAGGACCCGTTGTTAAATGCACGGCCTCTAAGATACTGTCAGCAACAAACGCTAATAACGTCTAGACAGCTACAAAAATCTGCCGTCTGCTCGTTTTTTAATGTGTGGTTTAGTTCATTTTATTGCCTTTGTTATGGCATAGCAATATTTTTTGGGCGGCGGACAGACTCGTAAACTGGAACAGACAGGTGCCGTGACACGGCTACACAACTGATAACCTACAACTGTTTGGGAAACATATTTACTCTTACACATAACTTAAGTATCATAAATTGTCACAGTGCATTGGCTTTGTGAATAATATGTGCATTCCAATCATTTAAATTTCAGTCTATTGTGAAAGTAATTTGTATTTTTTTTTTTTATACAGAGGTGAAATTACTTTCGCACTTTTTGTGTAGTTTTGTCCCCTCTTAACTCCACTACATCTGTGTTTCTGTTACTATTCCTCCACTTATTTGTAACTTTCGGTAGTTTTACAGCTTTGTCTTCTCTTTGGAATCCTCACATCCATTGTTCGCAGGTGAAGACAGGCCTACAGACATGGACTTGATAGTGTAAAAGAAATAAAAGTAAATTAACTTACTGATAACATTTGAGTTGCTCTTTTGAAATTATCTTAGATGAAGGATTATTTTAATTTTTTATAAACAGTAACTCAATTTAATTTGTAGACGCTATAGAAGATAAACTGTAATACTACGCAGTCCACCTCGTGACCGTTACCTATCTGCCATATTAATTTGGGCTCGGATGATGCATCATCTTTTACTAAATTGATACTGACCTTTGACTGTGATATTGATGTTTGACAATAAATGACTATACATTCGTGATTCCAAAAAACTCCTTGTTTAGGCTTAAACTCCTCATTTCACGTATTTCCGAAACTTTTAGATTTATTCGTTTCTTTTTCATTATCTAATTTACGTCATATACAGTGTATCCTTATCAGAAATACATTTTGAGTGTTTTTCTTCACTTCGACGTCACGAAATTATTTCTTACTTTTTTACACTATAATTTACTTTTTCCATAAAACACAGAAATTTACACCATATGAGTATGTGTGAGTGTCAAAAGAATTAATTTCTAACGCTTAATATGTCAATAGTCAAATTTCAGAAAACCATTTTCCACACGATGGACGCGATCAAAGTCCCTGTCGTGTTGGATGATCCTGGAAATAGATCAATTAGTTTGAGTTTCAATTAGTTTTTTTGTTTTACCATTCTTCGTATAGATTTGAGTATTTTAGTGACCACGTGCATGTTATATTACTCTATTGAAGTTATTAACTAATTATTATTCAAATTATTAATCATGAAATATGGTTAGTAACTTCGTCTACGTGTTTACATGTATTTGCTAGCATAACGAACGCGTAACAAATAGGGGCCCAGTACAGCTTGTGACTCGCTAGAAGTCTTGTCAAGGCTAAACAGAAACCTTAAATCAAACGAAAATCGATGTGACTTCTTACAGGAAAATAGATTTAACCTAATTGCTTTCAATGGAAAACAAATTTTTGGGCAGGAATAAATTCAAAGTCTGGTGAGACCTGTCAGTTAAGGGTAGTGGCAGTTTTTGTTAAGAATTGAAACCGATAGCAACATGAGTTGTTTGGAAGGAAACTATTAGTGTGTGTTAATATGTTTTCAGACTGTTTAACGTATTCATTATTTATTGTTAACATGTTATCTTATATTGCAAATGGCTGTGAGGTTTATTCAAGTAAACGTTTTGCAGACGTCAAAACAAAAGTTCGATTTTACTCCTGCATTACCAGTGGCTATACCACTGGATACCACTTGTAGGCTATATAATGTGAAAGGTGATTTAATTAACCGTACGTCTACATATAGAATCATCATACAATTTAGTACATAGCGAGTTCTGTCGCTTTTAATATATTTAATAGTTTTATAAAATAAAACTGGACTTAATCTGAACCACTAATTTTCTCCACATTTCTCGACGGATCAAATTTTCTATTCAACCGGCTCGAACGAGTTAACGCACAGTCTTATCCGTTCAAGTTGAAGATGACGGTTGGTCCCCGACTGAAACGTGCTTAGGAAAAATAAATAGTGTTGTAGATTACACAGAGTTTTTAATATCGAAGGTGAAATGAAGATACCACAATATCAACCACTGCTGCATCTGTAGACTTTCATTTAGTTCTTTCAGCTAATTAACTCCAGTTCTCCTTTACTGAGTTACCTACCACTGTAATTATTTTATTTCTGTGAACATGATTCCGCGAGTTCCTACGTATTTCGGTGACTGTATTTTTTCTTTTGGAATTCGTACTGAGGCTTCTAGACTGCCACACTACCCGTATGTCGTCAGCACATTTCTGACAGTCTGCAAATTTTGCTCACTAGGTACCATAAGAGGACGAGCAACCAAATAAACAGAGTTCTTTCAAACTCTAGAGGGGATTCCTCAGTTTAGATATACAGTGGAACTTGGTTATTACGGCCTCGGCTGTTACGTCAACTCGGGTGTAGCGTTATTTTGTCATAAGTCCGGTCAAACTGATATCTTTAACATTATAAAAATTCCCGGTTTTAACGTCACTAAATATTGTACTACTCTGTTATAGCGTCAAAAATTTCTCAGATATTTTACTCTAAATTTCATATAAACGTATATATGTGCGCGCGCTACGCCCATGGCTACAGACATACATTGTATGCAAGCGATAAGCACTGTAACAGGACCGCCGGCGCCAGCGCCAGATGGAGAAAAAATTAAAAAATTAGGAAATGCGAACATGGTGATGTGGATGCAGCATTATTGAAATTGTTCAAACAGTGTCGATGTTCAGATATTCCTGTGAGTGGACCAATTCTGAAAGAGAAAGCTACAGAATTCGGAAAATTGTTTGGTATTGATTTTACGTGCTCCAACGGATGGCTAGATCGATTTAAGGCCCGACACTCGATTTCTTTTGCAAAAATTTGTGGTGAGGCAAAATGCGTAGATCTGAACGTTACAGGCGATTGGGTGCGTAACACTTGGCCACAGAGTAGACGATCATATAAAGATGAAGACATCTTTAATGGAGATGAAGATTTATAATTTTTTATAAATTAACTCCAGATAAGACTTTCAAATTTAAAAATGAAAAGTGCGTTGGTGGGAAGCTCTCAAACAAAGAGTTACAGTTTTCGTTTGTGCGAACATGACGGGAACCGAAAAAAGGAAACTTTTAGTTATCGGGAAAAATTTTCATCCTAGATGTTTTAAAAACATCAAAAAACTTCCTGTAAGTTACACTGCCAACAAAAAAGCGTGGATGACTTCTAGTATTTTTGAAGATGAACTAAGAAAGTGGGATAAAGAACTGCAATCGAAAAACAGGAAAATTCTACTTCTAGTTGACAACTGTGCAGCCCATCCAAAGTTAAATTTGACAAACATTAATCTGGTCTTCTTACCGGCCAACTGTACGAGTGTCCTGCAACCTATGGACCAACGCGTCATTAGAAGCCTAAAGTGTCACTACCGCAAGCAACATTAAAAAAAAAAATTATTTTCTGTATGGACACAGCGCAACCTGCCACAATTTCACTCTTAGATGCAATACAATTCCTAGACGACTCTTGGAAGAGTGTAACACAGAAGACGATAGCAAAATGCTTTAGTAAAGCAGAACTCGTACATGAAAATTTACCCGATGATGACGAAGACGACGACTTGCCGCTCTCGGAGTGGATTAAGAAATTCGACGTAAATGAATTTGGAAATGAACTTGATTCCTATGCATCAGTGGATGACCAAGTAGAAACATTCCAAGTGTTGAGTGACGCAGAAATTATCGCGGAAGTAAAAAACATAGAAGCAGAAGAAAATGTTGAAGAAGATGTTGAGCAAGAGGAGGATGCCGACATCGTTTGTCCGACAGTACAGGAAGCAATGAGAGCCGCCGAAACTCTTTCACGATTTTACTGCTTTAGAGAGACGTCTGACGACACGTTCAATGCAGCGCAGCATCTCCACAGCACAATAGAATGAATTTATTTTTCAGAAAGGAGCGTTCAAAAGAAAATTACGGATTACTTTCGACAGTAAGCCTAAATGTAAGTTACATGTACTGTCTTTTTGATCTTTTAAAATATTCTTCATGCTGTTTGTATAAATGAAATGCAGTTTGTAAACTTTAGAATAAATATCACGAATAATGTTAATAATGCAAAGATCTTCTTTTTTATTTCTCCTTCCTTACTAGTGATTAAAAAGGGTCTTTTATAACGACTCTTTTATAACGTCACTCGGACATAACGTCATTATGTTTTTGGTCCCTTCAATGACGTTATAACCAAGTTCCACTGTATTTAGTTAATGACCTGAATAAGTAAAGATCAATTACACAATCACAGGCTGTCGTTCTGTGTTATTAAAAAAAAAGAAACAAAAAACTATTCACAAACTTCATTTTCTATTGTATTTTCATAATTAATAACGACATGCTACAATCTGTAGCGTTTACAGAGACGTATGTCTGTTCAGTTTCCAGATAATAGATAGCTTACCATAAAGTCTCACGACTAAAGTTACCAGTAACAACATTGACTTGTATGTAACGCACAGAACTTGTTAATTCATTTGCATTATATTTATTTATTGTCGTGTATAATCAGACGACGATCCGATCCTCCGAAGACACTTTAATATTACACAGGAAACTGACAGCATTGAAAAAACTTACTAAATTACAGTTGTTGATTCAAGAAAAAAAAAGATCTATAATTTTCCCATTTCAAAAAAAAAGTTGGCTCCATTTCAGAATTTTATAGACCGCCAAAGAGACAGCTTAGAAGTCCTAGAGAGAGACGATACCAGTCTCCTTTTGAGGAAAGAGAATGGAATAAAGAGAAGGAGATGTTGACAATTTCGATGTGTACAGTGAACCGTCAGTAATAACACATTTTCTAGCAAGAAAACAAATTTCTGTATGACTTATTTTACATAGTTGCTTTCAAAAGCAGCTACTTTTTACTTCTAAGACACCCAGTCTCTGATGGTAATGTTCGGTAAATCAAGATTTATAACAGTAGTGCGGTTTAAAAAAGAACTGTGTCAGACAGCGACCCGGCTTCTGCACACTGTAGAGCGTCTGCCATTCAGAACCCTGAACACATGGATATTTTGTTAAGTTTGCTCTGTCTACACTGTCACAAGAAATGTTACACTGTTGTTATCCGCTGTCTGCAAATAATGTACAAAACGTGAACAATTTACATATTTAAGACCGACGCACGTAGTCACTATGTACGTACTGCTTCTGGCACTAGCACGTGCATGTAGCGAGCACTTAATGCTTTTGCATACAGTAATACCATTAAAATTACTGCAATTTTAAATTTTATACAGTTGGCAGCAGCATGCAGACAGTTATTTCACTTACTAAGGCAGGGAAGCGAGAATAATCGCATTATATGTGTTTATGAATGCGGTGTGTGTGTGTGTGTGTGTGTGTGTGTGTATGCGTGCGCGGAGACAGTCACAGCAGCTGTTGCCAGCTTCAGTATCAATAAAACTTGATTTACAGCTAAAGTCCTTGTGCGTTCTCTAATTATGTTTCAAATATAACCGGCTAACCTCTGGTGCGTTTTAACATCTCGCCATATTGTGTGTCCAAAATATGACAAGGACTGAAAGTTGGTGCATATTTTCGGTTATATATGCATTTCACCGTTTCGCTTCAGTAGCAGAGCTATAAATTTCGAACGCAGAAGTTTATTTTGGTTGTGCTGAACGCGTTCATTTTTCGGCCACGTATAACTTCAAAAAAGGGGTCGAAGCACTTAAGTTAATTAGAAGCAAATTGGTACATTAATTTCATAGTTGCGGCTAATGATTTACACAAGCAGCGGCGGCATAAAATTAATTTAAGGTCGATGTTATTAAACAGCTTTGAATATAAGGCCACAGATGCTGAGCGTCATAAAATGAAGGTGATGGGTTATACCTGACTGACGTAACAGAATTAAACAATAACTGTACCTGTTGCCGTTACCACAGCCATTAAACCTTCGCCAACTGTGAATACTACAGTTACAATTAACCGTGAAGAGACGACGACGACGACGACATCGGTGACAATGTTGGTACTGATGGTGATGATGATGGTGACAACGTTTAGCGTGAAGACTGGGATAATGATGCCAACTATAAAGCTGCCGATGACGACGACAACGATCATGATTATATTGGTGTTGATAAAGGTGAAGATTCTGACGAAGATAATGTTGATGCCAACTACGAAGATGCTGATGACCACTCAAATGAAAAATGATGAAGATACGGACGACTACGACGGTCATTATGATTACGGTAAAGCCGAGATAATGACGCGATATGATAAACTGATAATCGTGATGACGACTACGATGACGATGGTTACCATGGCGACAGTAATAATAACCCAAAAATATCAAGAACCATTAAAATCAAAAACGTAAAAGGAATAATATGCATTTCTCTTTTTGTTCCTTCACTAAAATTTTTGTAAAATAGTTAATATTAATCTTCGTGGTACATGATTAAGCATTAAACTCCATTTATTATACTGAAATCAAATCATTGTATATTGAATATAGGCACTGCAAAGAATTAGTATCTCTGAAAGCATCTTTGCAGATAATGAACTTTTTAGTGAACGGATCTAAAAATCAAGCGTTGACAGATGATGGAATGAAAATTAATAAATCAGAAACAAAAGTCACCATAGTGTCAAAAGAAGAGAATTCAAATAAGTATAGAAGTACTACAGACAGACCATGCACCGTTTGGGGATTACTGGGAAGAAAACAAGAGACTGAATTGAAAGATAGAAACAGATTAGATAAGGCAAAATCTATTATGCGGTGACCTTGTATACAAGAAGGTATCAACAAATATAACAAAAAATTGTAAGTCTGTAAAGGAACGTATATACGTATATTTATTGGGTCATATTACGGATTACCAAGTAAGATAAAAATAAGCTTGTAGTGGAAATGAAGTATCGAAAAAGAGCAGTAGGAGTTACTAAAAAAAAAAAATAGGATAAGAAATGGTCGAATGAGAAAAGTACTAAACATAGAACCTCTAAAAGAACTTATCGATTAAAGATGACTTGGTGGCGGAATTCTCTATAAGGAATTAACGGAACAGTACAGGGTAAAGGATTTGAGAAGCAAGAACCAAGGGAGAAAAACGAGAAGAGGCTGGAGGAGAAATGAGACAATGACTGATTGTAAAGAAGAAAGAAGTATTATGGTTGGATGCAAAGGAGCTTGCGCAGAATACCAAGAACTGGAACGCGTTCATAAAAATAAAAACATTAGTTTAAGTAGCTTAGTACTGGTAATGATCCCACGTACAGATTCAGCCACCCGAATGTAAACAAAATCCTCAACTGTGTTATCTATCCAGCGCGTGTTTTCACATGTACGGAAAGTAATTACTAAATTTTATCTCATAGAACTGGAGTCGGATAAGCAAAAAATTACAAAATTTGTATTAGGTTTTCTAAAATGTTTGGTTATTTTTCTTGACGCCTTATTCAAATACTGCAATTGGAATTCACTTTTATTTCAGATGCATTCATCAGAACCTATGGGGATCAGGGTTTCACGATTAGTATTCTGCCAACTTCTGTCCTGTAGGATGTGAAATTTCTTCGATTGTTTGCTTACGAAATATATAATACAGTACTTAAAAATAAATGACCACTAAATCATCAAAAGTATTATCATTTTCAAACTTGAGCATTTCACGGTTTTAGAAGACCCTGCCTAAGGCAATTACCTTCGTAATTAAAATTTACTTCTGACCGAAGAGAAGCTGATTATCTGATAATGTTGTAGGAATATCCTACGCATCAGACGAAAGTACTCATGCTGCATGTTTTTATTAGTAGTATCATTCAGCACAGTAAAAGATTAGTTCAGCCTACACAATGCAGCCATCTAAGATATTTACGTAGGTACTGTCTAAAGCCCATACTATACGGACCGAAAAACCGCGACCGAATGTCGCCGGCAGAAAAGCGTGGCTATTAGAACCCATGTTACCTTATGGCGCATACTATACGAACAGAAATTTCCGCAGCGACATACGCGTTAACAAGCGGAGAGGCGGAATATACGCCAAGCGATGCGCTAATTCGGCGAGCTGAAATTCCGCGTGTCTGACTATACGGGCAGAAACAGCGCGCCAGGGGGCTTTGGGTTGAACCACGTGTCAAAACAATAACAACAAGTGGATGATTTTGATTGCTGTGTCTAGCTGGTTTGTAGTGTATTCTGCGTTTTAGTTTTGGGTTTATGAATATGTTCGATACAGAAAAGTTTATTGTGGAAATAGAGCAACGTCCAGCTCTTTACGATGTCAGCTGTAAGGAGTATAGCAATAAAAATATAAAGGCAAAGTGTTGGGTTGACGAGGCAATGGAGGAAGACTGGGCTAACCTTTCAACGGAGTTGAAAGATTCAAAAGGTAAGCAAAGGCTACTCTGTTTTCTTAATCGACCTGCGTACAATATACAATTTTTAATTTTCAAATAGTTTTAATTTTTTCACATTTCTTTTGAAATTACATTATTTCAGTATTTGAA
This sequence comes from Magicicada septendecula, assembly GCA_034769895.1. NCBI lineage: Eukaryota > Metazoa > Arthropoda > Insecta > Hemiptera > Cicadidae > Magicicada > Magicicada septendecula. The sequence goes on from CM068367.1 coordinate 688,664,500, forward strand.
ACATAACAAGTTTTATGTTTAGGTTTATACCCAGAATGCTTATGCATAGTTTACTTGCCAAGGCAGTGCACCAGGCCCGTTGAAATAAGCAGAAAACATATCGAATTTCAATTCCACTTGAACGTCCGCCTACAACAACTTGATCTGACAAGGTTTCCAATTCACAATTCAGCGTGTCTTCAAAAATATAACCGTCCCTTTTCTTTACAAAATTATGCAACACACAGCATCTCTGTACTATAGTAGTCGCAAAATCAATGTCAACCAAAATACAGGAATGTAAGACGCGCCATTTATTACTTAGGATTCCAAACGAACACTCCACGACCCTTCTTGCCCTGCAGTGTCGGTAATTGTATATTATTTTCTCAGCAGTTAGGTTTTTGTTAGGGTAGGGACGCATAACTTGTCTAGTTAGTCCAAAGGCCTCGTCTCCCAACAGAACCAGGGGGAGTGCATTGGTAGTTTCTGAGGTTGCATTCTGAGGTAACGGCAATGGTCGGTCTTCAGGTATTTCAAGAGTATCATTTTTGACCCTTTGATAAAAAATCGAGTTCTTGAAAATACTAGAATCCCCTTCACGTCCAAATGCGCCAACGTCAATCGCAGTAAAGTTGAACTTAGCATCACTGACAGCTAGTAACACAAGCGAAAAAACTTCTTGTAGTTGTAGCATTGTGATCCAGAGTTTGGTGGACAATTCAGCCTGATATGCTTGCCATCGATTGCACCAATGCAGTTAGGGTAGTTAGTCAAACTCTCAAAGTCTTTGGTTATCTGTAATCACATATCCTTAGTTGGCGGTGGCATTCTTTAGGTTGTAGTTCTTCCCAAATTGTTTCACAAGTTTCTTTTACTATTACACGTACTGTTTTCCTAGAGACGTGGAAATCGTACTCCAAATCCCCAAATGTCATCCCTGACGCCAAATACCTATAACAAATTACCACAATATGTAGTGAAATATAACAACTAACAACTAAATTGTTTATTTACATTTCTTGTAAAAAGGATGTACTTTGATTATAAACGGAGAAAAACTAATTACATTTCATAAAGTACAAATGTGTGACAAAACCTCTTTCATAAAAAAACCTCTTGTGCCCTTTGAAACGAAGATATTTAATTGTATATAGGGATACGAAACACGTAAAGCAGTCCATTTATACAGTTGTTTATTTTCAGCTAAAGAATTGATGAAAAAATGGAAAGCAATTCGGGACAAATTCGTTAAGGAATATAAAAATGAAAAGAAATGCGAAACTGGAGTACCAGCAAGTAAAAAGAAGAAGTATGCTTATTATGATCAGCTAACTTTTCTCATACCACATGTTAAAGGGAATACACGTACAAGCACCAATATACCCGCTGAAGATGTACCAGAGGAAGGCTTAGACGAAACTCACGGTGAGCAATCTGCAGTAGTGGATGGAATTGTCAACATTCCAGTCGTACGACAACAATCCGCAAGTGATACCGCTGAACGGCAGAAGAGACAAACCAAAGCCAAAAGTAATCGGAATGACATTGCAAAAACTATAACATCTACATCCAAATCTTTGACTGACATTCTAACACAGAGTATCCAGATGAGGAAAGATGAAATGACCTCTGATAAATATGGAAACAAAGCTTTTTTTATTCTCCTTTGTTCCACTAATGGACAACTTGCCTCCAAATGTCGCTATATATGCAAGAATGAAAATTTCTGAGCTGTTCCATAAACTCGCATATGAGGGTCTTGCTTCACCCCCTTTGAACCTACCAGGACCATCGAGCAGCAGCTCCAGCACAAATCCATCTCTAACCACATCTCATTCACCATCATCCATCTCATCACCACAAACTCCACAGCAAGAATTTAATGTGGAGGACAGCGAGTTCAACTTATCTTCTTATTTACAACTTTAAAGTAAATCATACTGTGCATTTTGAACAATCAATGAAATATTTCTTGTAATGAGTTTACCTTAACATTCAGATCTCACTGAATTTCAATGTAACTTTCTGGGTTTATAATAAAATATTGGTAATCATTCATAACCTTACAATTCATTTCATCCTAACTACAAGTGGTTGAAATATTAGACAACTAGATGAAATTGAACACATAAAAAAATATAGGGCTTAATAGTTGAATGTCTTATTATAATTATAAATCTGTTCAATAAATAATTCATATCTTATATAGAAATTGGGTAATTTATTATTATTATTTGGTACATTTTGGGTAGATGTTTCAAATGTTTACAATCTGGCCAGTAGCATATTAACAGAAATCTTAGATCAAGCAAAAACCAATATAGGAGTTATTATTGCAATATCGCAATTCACAATAAGATTGCAACCGTTCACAGGTTCAACATTGCAAACTTTTTTTACTACATTTTTTATAATATAATAGTAGTGTCGAGCCCAAATTTGTGGCAAAAATTACCTCAAGGTTATGACGAGCCTTTCAGCAACTTCTGTGCTCCTTTTCATATTTGTGTTCTGTTTCGTCAATTTATCACAAATCAAAAAGATCAGTTCATCAAAGGAACTTACAGACATCCTGTAGTACTGGAAAAACTTATCTGGGTATTTCCTATGATCACTAAACACAATGTGGAACTGCCCAGTAGTCAACCGATTTGCTAACAGTGGGTGGGTTGACCAACGCCTTTCCCGCTCGTCGCTAAACATCACATCATGCAGACAACTCAGCAAATGCAATGCACCGACACAAACAATCTCTGACTCATCCATTTTGATACCGACTTTTAAACAAAATGTCACCACCAAGCGTTCCGTCTGCCTAAAAAACGCTCGTATAGTTTGACACGCCGAAATTCGGCACTGATTAGGCGCCGAAAAAATCTGCTCGTATAGTCACGTCAAAGTCGACCGGGAAGAATCGACTTTTTCGGTTCGTATAGTATGGGCCTAAGCGTGTTCAGACAGTACAATACTGACAGCGCTGCTTTTGACGATGGTGGTGTCGATTACTAACTAGTCACAGAACAATAAACAAAGGAACGGTAAAGGATTTAGAACAATCTGTAACAAATGTATAGTGAAAAACTGACGGAGGGAAAGATAGGGAGACAAAAGTCGTAGAAAACAAACTGAAAGAATGTTGACTGGGGTAAAGGTGAGATACGGAGAGAGAGAGAGAGAGAGAGAGAGAGAGAGAGAGAGAGAGAGAGAGTTTTATGATACCATTTAATGTGTCTTGTCTGTTATAAATTTCAGAACTCGCATTGTTACAGTTTTATAGTACTACCTATTGTCCGTGTGTCATTATTACTGTTGTCTGAATTTATGGTTACCATTTTACATGTGAAAAGACGCAGTTCCCAAGTTCAGATTCTCAGTGCTGGAAACAAATTTGTAGCTACTGTATCTAAACTCCAGATGTTAAGGTAGGGCTGTCTACTACGTATATTCAATACGTAAAAGCTATTTTATTGTAAGAGAAACGCAAAAACGGAATAAAGAAATAAAACTTGACTGTTATAATAAACGTCTGCTAACCAACTAGTAGCGTCGTTACAAACTATAAAGAACGACTTTCTAGGACGTAGCACGCTCGTCTAGATGCGCCGAGATTGCTTCTGTGAGCCACTTGTGTCTTTCATAAACTTATATAGGCCCTAATTGTAGACGAAATTAACACTGTATATACTGACGACATTTTGAGAGCATGGAAATCTAGAGTGACCTCAAGAATACAGCTTAACAAATCAATTTGTACGCGTTCCCTGCTATATATGCAGATAACATAGTTATAATTAAAGAAAATTAGGATGATTTACAGTGATCCATGTTTCAGTTACAAGAAGTAGCAAGAGAGTACTCGCTGTCAATTTCAGTGAAAAAGACTAAAACAATGGTTTTTAAAGGTAAATATATACTGAGGACTACGGTAGTTATAAACAACATAACTTTAGAACGCGCGAGCCGTTTTAAATATCTTGGATGTGTAGGAAGCTATGAGTCTAAATCTGATAAAAAAGACGAGATAATTCAATTTAGGAATATCTGTGGTACGATTTTAGATATCTTAGAAATAAAACAATACACAGCACACGAATTAATTTTTATAAGGCAACTGCAACACCCACATTGACAATGTGAGTCAGGTGTGGGTCGTGACGAAAAAGGAACACACCTTTTTCAGATTCAGAGTGATGAAATTCAGTTTCTTCTAAATACTTTAAACTATACGTTGCAAAATAGAACAAAGAATGAGGATATAAGAGCAGAACTAGAAGTAAAAGATATAAATGCAATTATTTCGACTTATAGAAGGCAATGGTGTGTAATTTGCAAAGGATGGCGGACGAGCGATTACTAAAAGCAGCTCTGAAATGTAAAGCAAGTCGTAGAAGAGACATGAGTCGTCCGAGGATGAGTTGGGTACAGGATTATATAACTTAGCCCTTGTAGTGAAGAGGAAGAAGAATAAGGAGAAGAAAACTAACGTTTAGTGAACTGTATTAGAGATTCCCGATTGTGTTTGTAACAGGCATTATGAGCCCAAATATTATGTGTTAGTTTCAATTGTAATAATACAGAAGCTTGGTCTCGTTCTTAAATTGCCTGCCGCAGAGCTGTTACAGAAAGTGTCACAGACAGCCAAAATGCCTACCGCGAGTTAGAAAATGCTTTATAGTTCTTGTAGGTACAGTCATCAACATCTTCATGATGAATGCTATTCGCCGATGAGGGTGACCTGACAGAGTGCCGGACTCAGAGACCGACCTATTAGATTCGCATATTCTGAAATAACCGGAAAATTTATTTATGTCCAGAAATTTATTGATACTGTTAGAGGTTGGAAGTTATAGCAAATCTTAAGTAATCCCGTGACAAGACCAGTGAAGATGATTTGTTCACGCGCTCCAGTTCGAAGCCACCAAGTCAAAGGTTATCTATCAAAACGAAGTTATGTCTCCAAGACTTTATAAAACGCATTGCCGTTCCAGTAGGCATAGAAAAGAAATAATTCAACGATTTGTTATGAAAGATTAACGGAGTCACAAAGCTCCGAATGAAAGTACAGGTCACAGACAGGAGCACCGAGTGTTCGGCTTCAAGCACATAATTGGGACACTATGAAACAGAGAACCCACTAACCGGATGAACAAGATCCACGTACAGTACACACTATCATACTTCAGAAAAACCAGTTGGAAATTGATTGTTAGCGCTTTTTTTCTAGAATCCTTTTGATTACGAGCCCTCTTATCCAGTGAGTGCCGTAACATAGTGAGCAGTCTTCGTCGTAATTGGTAGGTTTTTATACTGTACGCACTGACATTGAAATAGCTGTGAAACTGCTATCGTTCACTCACGGTTATATCGACTCGGGTTTGGCCATGAAGTGTTAGTTACAAGAATTGTTGAAATCGCTCTTTTGGCAAATCGTAGTGGCTTCGTGAAGCCATGGACACTTACGGGTGTAGGCCTATAGTAGATTTTAAAAAATCCGAGGATTGCCAAGAAAGTGTGAGTACTTCACATACCTGGGATGACAAAGTAATGAAGTATTGTATTTAGCTAGTGACGATCAAGGGGGATGAAGTGGTCAGATTAGGCGGTGTGTGCCATGACGGAAGCGACGGAAACGACTGTACTAAGATACTAAGCCTTCTTCAGACATCCCCATAATATTCAGAACTTGACCTTATATTGTAAATTCATATTTATAACGAACCCGGATAAACAAAATTATTTACCGGAGAGAAGGGTTGTCTATTCATGATGTAACAGTTCGTCCATAATTATTACTAGACGAATACATGTTTTGTAAGCATTGTAAGATAAGGTCATAACTGGCCAATATGAGTAGGGGGGGGGATGGGATTTCACGCTGTGCAATATTCTCGTTCATTTCTGTCATTCTATCAGCCATTGTGTCAACCATTACATTTTGCTTGTAAACTAATTGTTTATCAGGCGTATGATAAGATTTCTTTCAGTTTAACAATATTTAATTTTCAGCTGAAGCAAATGTACACGAGGGTCGGAAATCCACGGTACCCTACCAAAGTTGACTGACGTCTCTGAGATTTAGACTGATTACGCCACAGATCATAGATACAAATGATGATGGTGATGATGATATTTTTTAATATGATGATGATGATGGTATTGAAGTAATGTTGTTTAGAAATGTTGTGCTCAAAAACGTGGCCAAAATTGTGTTTGGGGGGAGGGTTCAGATTGACAGGTATGGAATCAAAGATGAGAATCATCCCGAGATGTTTCCTTCCAGGAAAATTGGGATTTTCCCCAGATTTTCCCCCGGAGCAGGATAGAAATGAAGACACTAAAATTGGGTTTTAGGGCATCCTGAAACGCTAGAATTAAAGAAGAAGAAAAACCATTTACAGTGTTTTTTTTCAGTTTTCAATAAATGTGAATATTAAAATTTGTATTTTAATTATTCAGTCCCTATAATTTAAGTCGTAATTAATACTACAAAAGTCTGATAAAGCATGTCACTATGTTAAAGCATTATTTTTTTGTCATTTAAAATCAAAACCTTTAAAACGACCTTATGTTTCTATGAAGACAAAATTTGCTAAATGACACCTTGTATGCCTATCGGGAAATAACAAAAAATGTACATAATGTAAATGTGATTATCCTAAATCTCATCTTTCTGTGAACGATACTGACTGCTTAATCGTAAGTGTTATAATAGATTTCGTCATTTTTCAGTTTTTCGGGTGGGGGGGGTATGGATCCTTTGAACTTCCCCCCTGGCTCCGTAACTCAAACTGACTCTGTTACATGACAACTACAACGCATCAATGGTGAATCCAGAAATTTATTATGGTAGTGTACTTCAGAAAATAATTATTAACTCTGTCGTGGAAAAGCCAAAGGAATAAGGACTGTCGTATTCTGTTTGATCGGAGTTATATTTCTTACAGTCACGAATACTTACTTATTATGAAGTTTTATTTGTAATTACTAATAATTAAATTACTACCTACTTACCTACTAATTATTCTTGAATATTTTCTAATCACAGTTCACAAAGGCTGTTTTATGTTTTAGCTTCCTTAGTCCCCACCCCCCGGATTCGTCACTGACTATGGTCACTATAAGACTGTGATAATCGTGACTCCGTTATCACATAAAAACCGTCAAGTATGGACTTACGCCATAGTTATCACTTAAAAGTATAGGCGTTTCGGCAACTAAAATATGTGGTCGCCTGAAGGAATACATATAACTCCTGATGAAAATTATAGCACCAGTGGCGTAACTAGGAGCTGCTCCCGGGGGGGGGGGATTCACTTTGATGACAGTCAAAATTAAAAAAAAAACTTGTAAAAGTCCATATATGGGACATCAATTAATGAGGATTTTAAACTACAGACTCTGTATCCTTCCTTATGGAATTATGGACTCCTCTTGCAAAATTTGGAATATCTTCAAAAATTGTATAAATTATATTTGTAAAAAGCTTTACATATTTATCAATTATGTATATTTGCGAAAAATTGAATATAGGTCTATATAGTCCTATATGCACATAAACGTAAAAGCAAGGAATAAATTATATGTAATTTAAGCAATATGGTTATAAATTTAACTAAAAAAAAAGAAACACATCGCCACACAATACAGAGGTCGGAATTTTTAGTGTGTACTGTAGTAATAATAATCATAATAAACTAATAATAATAAAAAGTAATGATTGTCTGCTTTACAAATTATTATTTTAGTAAAGAAAATAGTAGAGTAAAGGTTTTCGTGATTTTTCAGATACTGAAAATTGTCTAACAGTGAAGTTGATTAAACAATGAATGTATTTTGTTCAAATAGTAAGCGAGTTCTGCAGTTCAGGGACCTTACTAGTCCTAATAGATGCTAGTGTAGCATGTAGTATATTGGTGTAGAAATCATTAAATTTAATAATTTTTATTAGCTATAATTTTTTTTAATAGCTGTTATTAAGCCTGAATACTGGCATAAATTTTACTGTCAGAAATACTGAGACTATTAATTAATGATTAGCGTGATAGTACAGGCTTTTAACATCGCACGGTATACATGTATAACTCAACTGACCTCGCTAAATATTGCACTGCATATTTTTATTGAGTGTAGAGCATACCGTTTTGTTGGCTAGGCACTCCTCATCCCTCTTTTCTACGCACGTACATATTACAGTTTTATTTACATCAGTCCGTTCACTTTCCTTTCTAAAATTATTCATGCTCTCTCTCTCTCTCTCTCTCTCTCTCTCTCTCTCTCTCTCTCTCTCTCTCTCTCTCTCTCTCTCTCTCTCTCTCTTTCTCTCTCTTTCTCCCCCTTTCTCCATCTTATTACATACCTTCTATGTAAGTGTCTCCCTCTTGCCCCTTCTCTCTCTTTTTTCACACAATTTTACAGCAATTCACCCGTAAACAGAAACTGCATTAACATGCCCACTGAGGGACTTCTTGTTCCTAATTTATGTTCATTTTTACGGCAAAATGTGTGAAAGTTCAAAATTTTAGTTCTTTACAATGTTTGAAAGATTTTAAACAAAATTAACCTATAAACACGCCAAAATTACTTCTCCGAATAAACATAAAGTGTTTGTTACTGTCACATAAATGTACTTATGCCATTACAAATATCATATTCCTCTCTCTCTCTCTCTCTCTCTCTCTCTCTCTCTCTCTCTCTCTCTCTCTCTCTCTCTCTCTCTCTCAGTCAACTTAAAATTCAACTTAAAAACTCTGTGTGTCCGCTTTTTTTGCTTAAGCATGTGTTTGTCAAAGCACATGTTGTACGGACTCGCACGCATGTGTGTCCTACTTTAAATTCGTTTCAAAGTAAAAACGGAATTATTATGGTTGAAATTGGAATGCTACTTTACAGGTACGCCACGGAATTATGCTTTAAACAGTGTTGTCTGAACAATGTGACTATAAAGAAATATAACAACTGCTACCTTTACCATCATTTGTGCCTTTGCTATCCATGCTTCCAGAAACTTGTACTGTTATTTCCTGAAGTTAGATTTGAATTTTAATAAATGTAGGCTAAACAATATTTTACTACTCGTTTAAATTGATTATAGTTGCAAAGGAAAACGGGTTGTTACAGTAGGCTTAGTGTGAAATTTAGTTTAAGCGGGTACGTGTGGCCAATGTGCGTGCTATTTATGAATAAATACCGCATCGCGTCACTTGAGGGCTGTGCGAAATATTATGTATTATATTAATATTCAATTTGCTGGCACTTCGGTATTTGGGTGGTTTGTCAAACACCTAGTCAGTCTCAATTGGTCGTTATATCACAAAATCTCATTTCACCCAAATTAAAAACAAAATTATTACATAATGGTAAGTACGTAATAGGGAACAATGTCTCCTAGGTTATATTTACATGTGTCCAACAACTCGCATATAATATCTAGTTTTATCTGTAATTACGAGTTTCGGAAAGTGTTTTCAAATTATAAACGGATAAAAAGAACGCTTGTAAATTCAGTATTTCGGTTACTGGGTACGTAATGATAGTACGAAATAAGAGACGAGGATTTAACGCCGTAAAAACATCAATCAACAGAATCCTATAATTATACTGTTTCGATTGGAACAAACAGTTGAAAAAAATTCACTCAGAGGTGCCCAAATATTCCAGAGCTAACAGATTTTATCGTCATTATCTCATCATTGTCGTCTTCATCATGATCATCATCAACGTTGTCGAAAAAAGAATATTGCTTTTAGTATTAAGTGATTCGTTTCTAATATGGCAATAGGTTCGTGTAGTCATGCTACATGTATGCTCTTGTGTGGTCTTTCAGAAGTACAAATTACGATATATAGTAATTACTAAAAACATGTTAGCGAAAAACTAGACTGAACGATAAATACGAACGTTTTAGAGCATAAAAAAAATTGTTTTGCTTATGCAAACTACAGACTACTGTCACCGCCTGGGAATGCCCAATAGAGTGTACTTATGTGAGAAGTATATTAGAGAAGAAAGAATAGAGAAGGTAAGTCCTTGTGAGTTACGTTTCTGAACAGTACATCTTGACTAGAAACATTCTACCTAACAACTTTTGTAGGCAGAACATCAACGCGCATAACCGCCCCACTCATAATATCGGCTAATAAGTAATTACGTTTGTAGGTAAGCGTGTAAAGGTTTTTTGTAATAAATACATATAAAATTTGTTTTAGAACATTGCTTACAGAATAATCATATAATCTGCAAGCTTATTGATACCTATGTTTACATAATTCTTAGACTTGACTTACGCAATGTTTATTAACGAAACGAAATCGGTCAAATTTTTGATTAACAAAACCCTGTGGTTCATTAAAAAACTTGTCCCGAGGTCTACCTTGCAAAATGTTCGTAAATGTGACGTTGAAATGCAGCTAGGAAGTGTAAGGTTCAGTAACGCAAATTTTCGTATCTAGGTTATATTCAAAATATAAATGTTGGCACCAGAGGTATAAGGGTTCAGAAAACTAATTTATCAGTGTGTGTGTGTGTGTGTGTGTGTGTGTGTGTGTGTGTGTGTGTGTGTTCATTCTGTCTTGCATTCTACCTTATGCACACGCACGTATACACGCGAGCACAAATTTATTTAACGCGCGTATGAATACATGTATATCTGTCTGTGATGTGCGCTTGTTTGATATTTTTAGATACATTTATCAAATTAGTGCGTATTAACCGATGTTTTTGAGCTTGTAAAACACGCACGACGTATCCGGAAGCCTTAGTTTTTCTCACGCAGTCCGTTTATAAATGTCCTTTCGCTAAAGGTAACATAAATTCGCCTTACAATACCCGTTTTAAACAATTAGACGCATATTATTTGGCAGTCGCGCCTCGGAAACTCCGCATCCAAATTGTGCACCGAATATAGTGCTAGTGACCCAGTATGCATAGTCCGGATTAACGACGTTAAGTTGTGTGCGCAGATAAGGTACGACACGCGCAGCCTTGAAGCGAAGATTCACACGTGTGTATATTTGTGTATGTAGCCTATGTTTGTGTTTATGCCGCTGTGAAACGCGTAATATTTTTTTTTTAATTCGGCAATACCTTCTTTTGCGAACTTTCGTCACATTTATTCGGAACGTTTCGTCATAAGGTTTTGTTTTCTAAACTTGCACGTTACGTTTGTTGTACAATTTACCTCGTCGGCGAATGACTGTAAATCATAATGCTAACTGCAGTAATTTTAATTCTGCTGCAGTAGACGATAAAATACGACAAATTTTTGGTAACAAAATGTATTACTGTTAAAACATTCAAAACCGAGCCGTTGCGCTGCGGTCGATTGCTTGACTATACGTTTCGGCCACACCTCCGGACGCCATTCTCAGTTGAAAAAACATTCGAAAGGTGATAAGCCGAACACACCTCGCTTTACATTTTAAGCAATCGACGACGGCCCAACAGCCCTGTTTTTAATGTTTTAACATTGACGAGTAAGGGCATGTCGCACATTTGCGGCCGATCGCTGGTGCGTGATCGAAAATGGGAACCGGTGAGTTTCCATAGAAACTACATCTTTGTTATCAATAACGTAGTACACATATAAAACTTCGCTTATGAATGCGACTACATTTAACTTATAATCTGTACATTGGTAAATGAAGAATGAATTCATTGATTGGTGAATGAACATAAATATATATATTTTTTTAGATTTATTGAAGCATTTTCAATGCCCTTCTCTGTGCATTGCATTTGTGCAATGCCTGTAAATTTTTTATAATGTTGACTCCTCCGGCCGTGAGACCCGTCGAAATAGATGTAGGCTATAACGGTTACCTAACTGTTTATATGTTATGTAGTGTCTGTTAAAAACGCATAGCCTATACATGAGTTTTGACTCTTGCGTATAGACTCCGAAATCTTAAAAAGACGATCGTGAAAAATTGTACAGTATACTGAAGGTTTCATATTTGTAGACCAGTGGGTACGACACTTGGGCACTAGTCTCCAGATTCCTGATTCAATTCTAGGACTGCACCATAGAAATGAGCCAGACCACTTTGCTTCTACTCTGCAGGGCTCAAGTTAGTCTGCTTATGCCTTCTCTAAAAGATCTGGATGGTAGGCCTACAGAAAGGAGTATGTTACATTATTAAAACCGTAGCTCTCCTTCACAAGATTTATTCATGTTTCAAAGTGAAATGATTTTATTATGATTGCTAACCAAGTTAGAAGATAGACAAATACGTAGATACACAAATAGATATATAAAGAGAGAGGCGGAGAGGGAGACAGACAGACTTAAGCAGAGATAGAGGGGGGATAGATAGATAGACAGGTTGACAGAGTGTGTGGTAGAGAGAAAGTACTCCATCATAATTTGGAATATATGTTATTTACCTGAAAAAGTATGTTAAAAAATATTTTTGACAGAACATACGAGCATCACAAATTTATACAACTACATCTTTTTTATGTGTATGCGATCATTCGAATGTTTATTTATCTTTGATGTTACCATTACTTTAAATTAATTTATTCTTAATTTTCTGAAATCTGACAGGGTTGGGTGTGATGAAATGGATGGAGTAAATATATCATTACTCGATTGTTTGGTTTACAGTTACAAGGTTAGTTCAAGATAGAAGAAGGTGTGTTTCAAACAGCTTTAAACAACCAAAAACATTAAACTCGATTTAACACGAAGATATTCCCGTTACACGTATATTCCATAACACGGTTTGTATGTTACAGTATGCGCGCGCGCTGTGTGTGTGTAAACTTGTATGCATCGTGTGTGTACATCATGAACTTAATGCCAATCGAACAATGTTTCACAATAAATACGAAAAAGTCTTCCCCGTCTCCCATAAGAATCAGTAGTTACCGTGTCCAATTATCTCCTCCAGTTTAGTTTTGTAAGTTCTGATACTCACATGCGCAAGCGAGCGCGCGGCGCTACACAAACGTAGCTTCATGCGTAACGTATTCATAGTAGCTTTTGCGTTCTGGATGTTGAACCTACGAAAGTAAAAATAGTAGTTTCGGGAAACTGTTTGACATCCTCCCAAATTCTTCTGCTAAATTCGGTAAGATGACTAGAAAATGTGAGTGACCACTTCGTGTGAGGTGAGAGGTGAAGTACATTACACCACGTCCAAGCAAAATACAATATAAACCGAAATCTATTTTTATTACAAGACCTTCAACTGTAATAAAACGCTTTAAAAAAAAGTAGAAATAGGCAGTTGTAAACGTATCATACGTCTAGGAGGCACAGACCACGTGCGTTTGATTTATAACGATATTCAAACGTTTCGAAAGAAACGGGTATAAAATTAGAATTATTATTTTTCTTGGCCTTAATCTTGTTAAAACGACGGCCGGCTACGCAACAAACTGCGGAGTACACGACAGTTAGGCCTTGGCGCGCTTCCACCGCGTGTTTCGTTTTCATTTGGCGTTAAACAAAAATTCTGGCGACGACCGTAAAAAAAAGTTGGGTCAAACATCTAGTCGCACACGGGCACGAGCTCGCACGCTCACCGCCGTGTTGGGCTTGCATTTGCATCTACTGTACACTGTGCGTCGCGTCACTAGTCCAGCGTTCACGAATTTTGTTTTAATAATTCATCGTTTTGGTAATTAATTTGTTGATGACAAACAAACGAAATTGTTTTTTGTAACCAGTACAGAGTACGAGACTGCTTAAGAGAAATGGATACAAGCCTGGTGTTGCACTACAGTAAGATTAGACAAACTCTGTGATTAAAAAAAAAATAAATAAATAAAACGCTGTAGCATAAAAAAATTTAAAGGTTCCGTAACTCCGTAAAATTTAGGCTACGTGCTCAGAGCGTCCGTGCTCTGAGCGCCAACGATGAAATCGTGCTCTGAGCGCCGATACTGATAAGCCCGTGTTCTGTGCGCCGAGCTTATCTATACATCATTAGACGCGGTAATACCTGGCTGCATATCTCTGTCCGTCCGTTGTTGTCCAACTCCGTAGCCAAAACTAATTGTCCTACGAAATTTTGTACAAAATTCATTGTATATGGACATTATCACACCACTAGTAAGCTCTCGCAGCTGCAGAACTCTGTTTTCAACGAAATACTGCACATTTATAATTAAGTTAGATATATGTTAAAATTAGGCAATTTTTTATATTAGAAAAATTACGAAACCTCAGCTATTTTATTAGTAACACTACAATTTTAGAGCAGACAATCATAAAATAAATACTATAATTTTGGAAGTTGTGCATTGGATTTTTGAATTTGTAACCATAATACTTGAATAATTTAAGTATAATAATTTAGTCATAACTTTTCAGTTTATGTATGTTTCCATAGATATATATATAGGTGTGTATCTAACATTGTTCACAAATACACATAACTGATAACGAAATATACAGTTTTTTGTGACATGGTTCACAAACGTTTGAAAGCGATCAAAAACGAGTGTTGAGACATACTAATTCTGTCAAATTACTACACATAAAATATACAGAGACTACAGATATAGATTTTGTATTTTCACTAAAATTCTTCATAACTTTACTCCAAATTAAACTTTTACAATTTTATTAAAATTTTAAATTCTATTTTCGGCTTGGTACTTCCAAAATTAGCTTTTTGTTCTGATGTACCCTTCACACGCTGATGTTGTTCCTCCGCACACAACCAGAACGTAATATACTCATTTGAACTTTTCACCTTGTACTAATATCCCTCGTGAAAAAGTAGAGACTTTACTTTCTTGGAAGTAATGACTCCATTTACATCAAAATTTCCGACCGCGCTTGGAAAGGGCTGCTGTTTTCCATTCGCGTACACGTGTTCCGAAGCCGAGACTCGTTCGGCCACGACTTTAGCCCTAATACTACTGTGTCACAACGATGGCAAACCGCAACTAAAGAAAGGAGCGAATAACAAGCTCATCGAATGGTCAGCAGATTTCAGATGCAGCTTAGTGAATTTTGCCTTTCTTATCAATCCGCTTACATTGCACATCCTCTGAACGCATATATACAGCTCAACTCTCCGTCTCATAATCGTATTTTCATTTTCTTAATTACACTTGTATTTAATCACTTTCTTTTATTCTCTTCTCAGATTTGTTTGTCCCAACCAAATAAGAAATCCTGAGATGATACAGAGGATTCGCTAAAGATGCATGTGCAAAGGCACCATTACATGCATAATAAAAAAAAAAGAAAGTTGCAGGCTTCTAAAAAATGTATAAGGTAATATTTACCCATTCGCTTTAAACAGCAGTAGACCTGAAATACTGAACTACTTTTAAGACTTCCGCGAAAATAAGTAATTTTATTTCTTATTGTCACACACACACACACACACACACACACACACACACACACACACACACACACACACACACACACACACACACACACACACACACACACACACACACACACACACACACACATTTGTAGTTTGAGAATAAAGCTGTGATTTCTTGTGATTTCTTTAGTTAAGTGTGATGTAGAATTATTAAATAATATTAAAAATACTAAAATAAAAATAATAATAAAATCCTTAATTTAGTAGTGACCGTCGATCAATAAATGTTTAACGATGGAAGGTTTAGCGAGAATCGGTCAATAAATATAAAACAAATTTTACATTGTTTGTGTCATCATCAGGACTTGTGTACGGACAATAGAGAAAAAGCAAACACGTAATCGCCAAGTAGATCACACCCTTCTGCCTTCTAAACACGTGGTAATTACCTTCACTGGTGAAACGAACGATGTATAAAATGTCTTGTGGTTTGTGTTTATGAATAGGGCGTATGTTGTAAGTACCTTACAGTTGTAAATGCCTCACTCATAATATTGTCTAGTACCAGTTAGTTTCAACGTATGAGTAATTAATAATGACACATAGGCCTATTCGATTAGTTTTAAACTCGGTGCAGTTGTCAGACCGCCAGACCGTGTCTTGCATATTTTACGCTTACGTAGAATCCAGAGTGTATGTGTACGATATATACTTGTGTGTGTGTGTGTGTGTGTGTTTGTTTTAGACTGTGAGAAAGAGTGAGAGGGAGTGGGATAGAGTAATGGAGAGAGTGTGAGAGTGTTGGAATGCAAGATGGAGGGGGAGAGAGAGAGAGCATGAGAGGGGAAGAGTGTATTCTATAATATTTTACAATATGTATTCAGCTATAACATATTTTTACACATGAATTACACATCTGTACCAATTCCAATATAAATTCAGTGATCACTGCATCTATTATAAACATAATTACGGGATTATTATATTATCAATAATTTAAATTGTAATATTGTATTGATTAGGTGTTTGAAATATTATAATTAGCCTATGTCTATCTATTTATGCAAAACAATATTAATAGATTAATATTTAAACAACATTGGAAGTATAATATTAAAATTATATAATAATAATTATTATTACTATTGTTATTATTATTATTATTATTATTACTGTTATTATCATTATCATTATGACAAGCCCAACTTGCACTCAACGCGCAGTAGAAGATGAGGAACAACTAATATTGTTATTAGAAGGAACAACTTATTAGAAGGAGCCCGATAAGGGCGCAATAGGGTCCATCCTGAAGTAATATGCTAAGTGTTTCCAGGATGGATATAAATGCCTGAATTAGAGATGGGTTTTTAGTGGATGGGAGTCCTATACAACAAGGGACACACGGTTTCCCTTGACGGTGCATAAAACACTTTTTCCCTACTATCAAGGGTCTTTTCAAGAAAGTGTCTACAAACAAGTCTCGCAGCGTCACGAGCCCGCCAAGCTCCCCCACCAACGTGCCTGCCAGTCCCTACTACTACAGTAGCGGTGTGAAGAAGGGGTGCTTACCATACCACTACTACTAACACATTTATCGTTTCTGTTTGGAGTCTACGATTCTACCTTTACGCTTTGCAGTTAGTTACATTATTTTATTTTTCAAAAGTTACTCTTTCGTTAGTTATTTACATTCGTTTCTTCTTACATACGCTCATTATTTCATACGTTTATTTTGTGTTTTTTTTAATTCTTTACATTCCTTTCGTGTTTATTATTTACGTTATTGCTATATACTTTTATTCTTTATATTGCTTTATTCAAAATGAATCTGATAGAATTGCTAACTGTCGCCTGAAATGAGGAAAATGCCGTCCGTTTTTTTTTTTCAAAACAAAGGATTAATTCACAATCCTAGATTATGTGATTAATGTAATATAAATAATCGTGAAAATAAACTAAAAAACCCTCCCAATAAAAATAAAAAAAGAAACAAAATAAAAAGAATTGCAGGCGTGCGTGCGTGCGTTTAATAAAATATAAATAAAAATAAAAAAACAAAAAACTGAAACAAAATAAAAAGAATAGAATTGAAGCGTGTGTGCGTGGGGAATTAAAGGCACGCGCGCGTGCGTGCGTCATATGAATGTGTGTAATGTATGCTAATCACCCCTCCTTCACGCCGCTACTGTAGTAGTAGGGACTGGCGGGCACGTTGGTGGGGGAGCTTGGCGGGCTCGTGACGCTGCGAGAGTTGTTTGTAGACACTTTCTTGAAAAGACCCAAATTATAAATATAAAAAATTTTAGAAACGAAAAGTTACTATAAATTTTAAACTATTTTACCATTAACTCTTAAACAGTAATTTATAAAGATGAATAATGCCTGGTCAGAGTATGACCTAGTACAGACAGCTGGCATACATATGTGATTTACAGTCACAGTTTTCATTATGTAAGCAACTCCTGAAGACAGGATAAGTGGGCGCTACGAGCGGCTAGCACGGGCTCAGAACATCTTAATTATGTATATAAATAATTATAGATGCAGTAATCTTTTAATGTATATTGGATTTGGTACAGATAGCAATACATGTGCATAGCTGAATACAGATTGTAAAATCTTCTATGATGTAGTCCTTTATTATTAAAAGTTATTATTACTACTGGTATGGAACACACTTATCAATAAATTAGAGAATTGTGTACAAAGTAACACAATTACAAATATTACAAACACAAAATTACGGTAAACCAATGAATTTGACAATGGATATTACTTATTACGTATATTGCTGTAAAATAATATTTACCCAGTACAGTATATGGTCTATACAGAATATTAGTATACTGTAAAATAAACTTCGACATTCACGCTCTTCGCCCTTTCACTCACCTGCTCACTCACTCACTCACTCACTCTCTCTCTCTCTCTCTCTCTCTCTCTCTCTCTCTCTCTCTCTCTCTCTCTCTCTCTCTCTCTCTCTCGCACTCACTACTCTATCCCACTCCCTCTCACCCTTTCTTTCTTACAGTATGACGCGCGCGCGCGCGGACACACATACACAAACACGTTCACTCAAATAATTGATCTGTTGTGTTTGGTATTTCTTTTGTATTCATACACAGGTCCTGATGATGACAATAAATATTGTATAGTATAATTTAATACTAATGTTACTTTAATTATTATTATATAATTTGTATTATTACATGGGTCATCAATCGTTTAACACAAACATCAATCGCGTAACACAAGTAGTTATGTCGAATTTAATAATGACTATGACTCAAGAAGCGATTAAAGGTTTTGTCAGGATCGTTTATTTACCAGACATTTGAGTTGACGTTTAGACAAAATTTACTGTCATCACGAGTAGGCCTACTTAAATACGCTCAATACAAAAGGGATTAATTGCCATACACCTGGTGCTGTATTTTGTGAATTTGTGCGTATTTGCTACATAAAGATTAATATAATTACTCATACGTAATGGGTTACTCATACCATTGTTATTATGCGTATTCATATTGTACAATTATAACAATCCGACACATGTTGATGGTCATTATAGGCTACATATTAATTAATTTTGTATTGCCCGTATACGCGACCCCGCACATGGTGGTGATGGTGATGATGATGACGATGATAATGATGGTAGTAAATGTTGCCAAAACGTTGAGACTGTTTTAAAACTGTTTGTTCGGTCACGTGGCCAGAGCGCCCATGCTATGAAAGCTGTAAATGGACTACTACTTCAGCTTAATAATCCAGCATTAATTGATCCCCTTTGTGTTTTAAATTGACATAGACAATAAAAATTGTAGCTGAAAATCACATACAACATCGTAAGCTGTCTGTTTACATTAATGAGACAAGTCTTTTTAAAAAGAGTGCGATGTAGAAATGCACCAAGATTATTTGAAGGTAATTAAACATATATTACTAAGTACTTATATATTTTTGCGTTACACACAGGTTGGTCTACGGGTTCTTAAAAATACGTGTTTAAGGGCACATATTGTGTATTTACATAACCGTAAATAACATTACATGAATTTGTGTAAATTTAGACTAATGGTTTATAATCTATTCGAGTCAGTAGTGTTATAGGCCTAGTTGTTCGGTCACTGATCTCTACCACACTACCTGAGTGGAGTCATAGAGTGTTGAAGAGTATTGACTAACCGCTTTCCTTATTGTTATTCGCACTCTTTCATTAGTTGTAATTTGACATTTGGTTGTACGCACAGTACTGTTACTTGTGGTCAGTTTTGAAGTTTTTTATCTAAATGGAGGTTATTACATCAACTAAAGGGAAACCTCTGATTCAACGTGAGGGCTATTAATACAGAGCTAAGTTCAAACAAGCATATTTCATTCTAGTTGTGTACGAAATAAAAAACATCAGGTTAACGAGGGCTCATCAGAACAAGGAACGGAATCATCGTGGCTTCACAGGAGCAGTCGTTGTGCGCCAAATTAAACAGAACCAGAAGTAGCAAATGCATTAAAAAAAACAGCGCAAGACGATGTTCATCAGGTTCCGGGAGAATTTCCAATCAGTTTCTAATGAGGATCTCGATATGGTAAAAAAAGTACCGAAACACAATACCGCAAAGTGAATCGTTGTAAAAAATTGAGAAAAGCTCTAGGAACTATGCAGAATCAGGCTAACAGTCAAGAATTCTTCCTCAACGACTCTTACGAAACCTCTTACGGAACACAATTTTGATCACCAATTTTGAAAGTAACAACAAGATTGGAAAGGGACAGAAAATTTTTTTTGAAGATTTAAACTTTTCATTACCTTGCCGGAACTTATAAAATTTTATCGAAACTGAACACCCAATGTATAAAGGATACTAGAGTTAAGCCACTGAAACGACTATTTATCTCACAGTGTGTTAGCTTACAAGATAAAAAATACGAAACATATCTTCAAAAATTTACTGTTCTGAAGGAACTGGTATAATGTCAACTATAAAGAATGTTTCTGCAGCAAAATTCAAAATGTACGCTTCGTCGGTAATTATAAAGAAGGTGAAGAAATACTTTCGACATGCAGGATGGTTGCAGCCATAGCTGTCAAGTCTGTTTAGATATTTCAGTACTGCTGTTTGTGATTGTGGAAATGTGTCCGAATTACGCATGTTGGTTTTGGCCTATGTCGTATCGTAAGTGGTTGAACAATCAAGATGTATTGCTTTATTTATAGAATGTTTTTAGAGAAAGGTAGAAAAGTTCTACGTCCTAGTAAGAAGATATTTCTACGCCCTCTAATATATATTTATTAGAGGAAAACTTAAAACTGCTAAAAACTGAAGCAGAGAATTACAGCTCAAATCGTGATTTTGAGGTAGGTCTTGCGGACAGAAAAGAACTTGACTAACTGAAATTCTCTTTATCAAATCAGAAAAGAAATAGAAAGGAAGAAAACACGACGTTGCAACTAGCTGCCTAAAATTTAAATTTGATAATAAATAATTTAAAAAACTAAAAACTGAAAGCAATATTTAAAAACTAATTTGAATATTTAATTTTAGAATTAAAAAAATATTTTAAACACACCTGCGCTTAACAACTTGTTTAGCTTGAGCGAGAAGTTCTATACAATGATCTTTGTGACAAGACGCACCGGTACAGAATATTAGAGCAATGTTTAGATTTGCGTGAACTACAGAAGTAGAGGGAAAATAAGGGTTCTAACTCACAAAGGAATGCCGCCTTTCTTAAAAAACAATAAAAAACATGATCTAAGAGATGACGCCGCCACCGCTGGACCCGCAGCATCCCAATGGACCGCAGCATCCGCGAATTTCCGCGAATAAATTGTTTATTTTTTTAATTTGCTTTTTTTATTTTTTTAATTAAATTGATTTGCATATCAAGGGGGTGGGATGAGGTTCAATGGACCACCAGCATCCGTGAATATAATTTTTTATTTTTTTAATAAAGCTGATTTGCATATCAGGGGGTGGTGGTGGGTGGGAGGTTCCAACTTGATGCATTATAGTGTATATTAAAATATATGATCAGAGTTACCAACCTTTGCATGAGTTCAAATTTGTCGTGTGTTATAATGTATATTAAATCTATATGATCAGGTTTACCAACCTCTGTATAATTATTATAGTGTATAGATATTTTATATGAGCAGGTTTGTCAACATTTTCTGTGGCGGGGGGAGGGAAATTCAAATATGTGTTATATAGTGTATATATTAAAATATATGATCAGGGTTACCAATCTTACATTATTGTGTATAGAGCAGATCTGCCACATTTTTTTCTTTTCTGTGGTGGGAAATTCAAACTATATGATCATGATTGGTACTCTCTCTCTCTCTCTCACATTTGAATGTAAGTAAAACTATCTCTCTCTCTCTCTCTCTCTCTCTCTCTCTCTCTCTCTTCTCTCTCTCTCTCTCTCGTCTCGTTGTCAAAACGTAATGTCCAAACCGTTTCTCCTCTCTCACATTTGAATGTAGGTAAAACTATCTCTCTCTCTCTCTCACTCTCTCTTGTTGTCAAACGTGTGATACATTATTAGCAACACGTTATAATGTATATATATACCTATATGTGTGTGCGGTTAGTCGATTGTGACGACGACGAAATCAAGGCGAAAAATTCAATCATTAAGCGGTCTCCCTTAATCATATGTTATGTTCAAACCGTTTCTCCTCTCTCACATTTGAATGTAAGTAAAACTATCTCTCTCTCTCTCACTCTCTCTTGTTGTCAAACGTTATGTTCAAACCGTTTCGCCTCTCTCTCTCTCTCTCTCTCTCTCTCACTGTGTACATTGAGTAGAGTAGTCGATGTGATGATGAAATAATTTTAGCGCACAGTCTCTCTCTCACTCACTCTCTCTCTCTCTCTCTCTCTCTCTCTCTCTCTCTCTCTCTCTCTCTCTCTCTCTCTCTCTCTCTCTCTCGTTGTTAAACGTTATGTTCAAACCGTTTCTCCTCTCTGTGGGTCATTACCGTGCATGTATATGACTTTAGAAAGTTTATATATATTCGACAAATATTAACTGTGTACGTACTTACAACGCTCTCTCTCTCTCACTCGTCGTCAAAACGCAGTATTCATTTTTCATTGTATTAAATAATTAACAAATATTAACTATGTGTGCGTGTGTGTTGTCAACTACTTACATACGTGTTCTCTCTCTCTCTTAACATAACGCCCAGTGTGAAGCGTTTGTAGAGCAGGTTTCAACTGTGCAAGGTTTCATACCGTTTCTCCTCTCTCTCTCTCTCTCTTACTGTGTACATTGAGTAGTCGGTGTGATGAGTAAATAATTTCAGCTCTCTCTATATTTGGCAAATATTAACTATGTATGTGTGTTGTTGTCAATGAACTACTTTATTTGTGTACTTTACCTGTGTGTGTGCTGTTACAGATGACAAATCCATACGTTAACGGCTTAACAATCTTCAATACGCTCTTCTTCATGTGGTACAATACTACTGTTTTATGTTGCAGTTTACACACATAGGTTCAGTGGTGTATAGCGAAATAAATTAAAATTATACACACATGAAAACGGTGGTTGAAATTCATACAAATCTTCTGATGTAACAGTTCCCACAAGTAATACAGTTCACACAAAAAATTAATTGTACACATGTTCAGAGGTGTATAGTGAAATAAAATAAAGCCATAATTTGTTTAAATGATTAAATATATTTTAAAATTCACAATAAAAATATGATTTTTTTTTTTTTGAAAAGTTTATAAATTCACAATTCATAAATAAATACATTATAAAATTGATATTTTTTCGAAAGTTTATATATAATTGTGTCGTACTTGTAGGAGAAGCAACCTGCAACATAACAATACAAGCAGTATAAAAATCATGTTAAATATCACACACACACATGTATAGTTGGCGGAATGCAAGAATCAACGCTTTACGCGAGTAACTTCTTAAATTATGTGTCATTCTCTCTCTCTCATAAGTTAATGTCCATTCATCAAAACTTTGTAATTAGAATCTGCACTACATTCAAACACACGCACACAGTGATAAAAATTGTTTATTAAAAGTAGTTTGTTACCTTAACGAGGTACTATTTCCACCTGCGCTGTTTGGTTCCTCATGCCTCGAAACACGAGATGTAGGTCGCTGGGGTTTATATGACGGAGCTCTTCATCTGTAAAGACGCCAGCATATCTCTTAGGTAGATATACACGATAGCGGTGCTCACCATCTTCCAACGTTACAAGCACAGACTTCCATATCTAGTGTCCACATGCACCATGTTAACGATCGGATACTGCTTGTTCACTGTTAATTCTGCACACCGTTTGTACTCAGTAGCAGAAACTGCATTGAATTTTGTGATAAATGACATTATTAGAAATGAACACGTCTGTATCAAACGAGGTGGAACTAAACAATGACTACAAAGAGACTAGTGGAATGTAATGGTGGTGGTAGTTATCAGGAAATTTTTCACCCCTGAAGCTTTGCATGTACATACATGCAGAATTATGGCTGTTACAAAATATATATATTAGGAAAGCCCACAGACTACTTTTATACAGAAATAGTTATCGCCTGCAGGCATATACAAGTTTACCTAAACGAAATTAACAATGCTATGAGACACTCACATTAAAAATGTTTGTATAACAGAAAAACCATTAATTATCCACTCTCTAAGTGCGTACACATTATGATTTGTACACTGTGTGGAAGAAGAATTGCAATGTGTAAGACATAACGTACCGGGGAATAGATATGGTATGTTTTTAGGGCAACCAATGTCATCAAGATTTATTATATGACAAAGATTCTATAAATTGTTTATCAATTCTTTTATAAATGGTCTTATAGTCGAGCTTGGCCTGTTGACTATTGCTTTTAATTTCGCAATTTCTCCAGGTGTTAACCTTTTCGGCGAAAAAACCATTTATGGAGAAGACGGTCCTCCTCCTCCTGTTTTGATGACATGTTTATTCTATGATCCATCAAAGCCGTTGATAGAAGTAGGCGTTAACGGTTCAAAAACAGCTGTAAATGTAAAATCAAATACGGTTTAAAAATAACATAGGAAAGACTTATATCAAAAACAAATTAATTTTTTGAATAGAGAAATGTAAAACACATTATACCTTATAATAATACATATATTAAAAATGATATAAAAAGAACACACTTATTTTACAGGTAACCAAAACAGGACAGCGTATTATCTATATAACGTTCTGTTTCAGATAATAATAGTTTGAATATAAAATGAAAAGGTACGTTGTA
>CM068367.1:688691547-688704047 GCA_034769895.1 Magicicada septendecula
TAAAATTGATATTTTTTCGAAAGTTTATATATAATTGTGTCGTACTTGTAGGAGAAGCAACCTGCAACATAACAATACAACAACATTAAAATCATGTTAAATATCACACACACAGATGCACACGCAACGCGCGCACATACAGACGCATACGCAACGTAATCACACACACACACATACATACGCATACGCAACGTAACCAAACACGCAACGCGCACACACACAGACGCAAACGCAACGTAATCATACACATACATACGACGTGCACACGTTTGGGTTGAATCATGTACATGTAGGTCCAATAAAACAGATAACAGATGTAAATATGCTATAGTCATTGTAAGACGTTACAATCCTTGAAGTGTTTAATAAGTAAATTGTATGTATGTATATATTGTATATATATTGTAGCGTGACAGATGTATGCATAATATTGAATGGCAATTGATCAATAATGAAGTTATAATATTTAAATTTGGAAGAAAGCATTAAGTCTAATATAAATAGATTAATTCATAGCAACTGTGGAAAGAAATCATTATTATAAGGAAAATACAAGTTCAGGTAAAAGGAGTTACTAGTGATGAGTCATCCAAGACCAGTCTCATAACCAAAGGTTTTCAAGGTATAACCCAGGAAGGTAAAATAGTAAATAACAAAGCAGTACACAATATGACCAAACCCACAACGAGGGAGAATAAATAGAATAGAAACCCTAAAATAAGCCAAGATCAACCAATACAGGTTGTGTATTTCTGTAATAAAGAAGAAGATGGAGAAGATCCCAAGAAACCTGATGGCAACAAGAAGAAGATGGAGAAGATACCAGTCCCAGAAGGCAGGAGAAAAGAAGACTGAAGAAAGAAGAAGAGGGCAGCATCCTGAAGAAGATGTCATGCTCTTATAAAAGACACCCAAATCCCTATATCCCCAAAATAAATATCTAAAAATAAAAGTATAACGAAATAAAAACCACATGTATACAAATTTAAGAGAGAGGAGTGTATAAAGTAAAAGTTTCCTGTGAACTAAGATGAAACAATAATATAGTACCCATGGAACAAATCTCCATTGAAAAAACGCTAACCAATTTATTATGTTAATAAGACTATACGACCATTTAGCATTAACATAATATATAAGTGAAAGTGAACCAGTGATAGTTTTGGGTATTATAAAAAATGAACCTTGTGTTTCATTCTTGGCAATCACAAACATTGGATGCAATGAAATATGCATTTTTCAATGACTTAAAATGTGTACTGTAACAATATATTGTTCATAAGTCATGAATCTGTTTAAAATAACATTTTGTTTTACATGAAAAAAGAAAAACAGATTTCATTATACTTTTTGAACAATTCATACTATTTATTTGTTAATGACAGGGTGCAATTACCCAAAGACAATGTATAAAAGACTGTATAAAAACTGTAGAATCCTACTTATAATAATAGTTAGAAATAAGAATATAAATATAAGGTTTTTATGTATATAGTACAAGAATGTTTAAAAATGTATTAGATATAAGGCCATTTGTTTGGGTCTGAAACAACTAACATCAGAACTATAAAAATAGTTACCACTTGTAAATAGTAGAGAGTAATTAAGATGTTAGTTAGTAAAAAACCTTTTTTGTAAGCCATATTTCCATGTTTAGAAATAAGGATTGTGTTGCAAAATGTCTGACTTGAAGACAACCATTTATTTAAAAAAAAAAATATTCTTTATTTGTTTTAACTATTGTTTGTATTGTAACCAATACTAATTGTTTTTGTGTAATTTAAAAACATGTTTAATTTATAATACTATTTGTAAAAGTCAGAGAGGGTATCACACATCATATATTGTTTGTAAATTATTTTGTAAGAAAAATTGTTAAAAAATCATAGGCCAAAAGAATGGAAACCAAACTTCATCAAAACAGAGAAATTGCTCAATTAAATGCAAATAAACAAAAGGGGTTTAGACAAAATAAACTTGAGATCATGCCATATAATTGCACATACCATTTAGAGAGATTTTAATAAATTATATTCAGAATTATGAATAAAAATAAAAATGACTAAACACAGAAATTTAGACATGGGAGTCATATATTTCAGAATAATGTTTCAGAATACAACTAATTCAATTAATTACCAGAAAATAAGGGAATAGGAACCTTTTAATACAATATAGAATTATTAATATTAAATATAACTGATAAAATGGCTGAATTTATATAATGACAGGAAGTAAATTTTAATGTTTTGACTTCCAAACAGTTTGTATACCAAACTGAAAGTAAAATTACTATTTTTTGGACAGAAAACACTATAAAATGGCATTATTTAATCTGAAAATAACCAGAATGAACTGAAAGATTAATTTAAATCAAATCTAGTGAATAAAATTGACAAATAACCAAAGTTTAGGCATTCATATAGTGAAAATATAAAAGTGCACACAGGATGTGAAAAAATATTTGAACAATGTTAAGGATAATATTATATGGGCTAAGAGTTTAATTGAAACTGGAGGAAACAGTTAGTTAATTATTGGTAGTTGAACGGTTAACATGACATACATTTGATAACGTGGATAACCTAACCTATAATCGTCATACAAAGCGAGTGTATAGTGCGTTATTGTGAAATCGCGAGTGACTTGTAAAATACTTCTGAAACTATCATATTATAACAGAAACAATCAAGTAACACTCCATAACACAGAACCATATAAATCTACTCCGAAAAACACCATAAAACACTAGAAAACTGTATAATACATTAAACCAAATTAGTGACGGAATCGGAGAAAGTGTTTGACTTATAATTACACAGACATACTAAATACAACCCAGAATCACTACACCAGTCACTACACAACATATAACAAGAGATTTGCAGACACAAGAACAGGAATATTGCGTCAAAATACATTATTTGGAATGCAGCAGGAACGAGCAACATTTTGATCAACTTGACGGCGGCCATTTGCTTTGACGATCTCAGTGCCTTCTTCTTTGTTCAGCACAGCTGTTTGGTGAAAACAATTATTATATTTACAATTTATTATTCAATGTCTGTGTTTATTAATAACTATTAATTTGATTGTAACGTTATACTTTTTAAATATTAGCCCGATTTCTCTGATTTTGATAATAACTGGCTGTTTAAAGAACCCTATATAATTTTTATATCATATACTTGTAACTTTTTTTCGATATCCTGAGAATCGATACTAATCGATAAGAGTCAATATTGCTATTACTTAATAAAATATTAATACTTTTCAATACTTAATAGTTCTTTATTTCTTCAATAATACTAATTACCAATAATATAATTCTAATTGATAATCTACAAGAACTTTACCACCCGTAAGTGAAGATAACCTAAAAAATAAAAAGGTAAACAAGTATCGATTGGTTTACAGACAGTCTTATGAGTGGTGATAGCTTATTTAAAATATACTAAAACTTTAATAAAAATTTTCAGAAGAGCATTACACTGTTAAAAACTTCACAGCCCTATATTAATTAATTGATCCTAATTAATTAATTAATAAAATTAAAATAATTTTTTTTATAAACATAATTTTTTTTTAAATTTCCTTCAAAACAATAAATTTTGTTTTGAAACTTTCGGCGAAGCCGAACATATATATTCCTTCATCAACTTTACGCTACTCGACCAGTCTTGCTACCATTGGGACTGGACCAGCTGGGAAACTTAAGGAAGTGTTTCAGGCCAGTAAGACGTCGAGAGCCACACCAATTAAACACCTTACAACTTACAGATTCACACATCAATCTTATTTATTTTATTACAAATTGGCTAGTCCAAACAGAGGGGCTTGATTACATCGGAGTCACATACTCCATAATAGCTTTTATCATCAACACACATACACTTATTTGTATTTTATTACAATATCACTGAATAATAATAATAATATAATCGTTCTAGTGTTATCGTTTGCTGCAACAGGTAACGCAGTTTACAAATAATTACATATAGGTTCAGAGGCGTATAGTGAAATAAATTAAAAATCCATTCATCAAAACTTTGTAAATTAGAATCTGCACTACATTCAAACACACACAGTGATAAAAAATTAGTAATGTAGGTTGTTACCTTAACGAGGTACATGCAGAACTAGTGCTGTTACAAAATATATATATAGTAGGAAAGCCCACAGACTACTAGAAATAGTTATCGCCTGAAAAAAAGAAACCACACATTACGAACTAATATGTATAAACACAAATATCGTTACAATAATAATAATAATACATAAACTTACGTTTACTGCCGTCCGAACTGAAGTGTGAGGAGGCAATAACTATAGATATCACAGTAAGAATTTTGTTGTTGTTTTTTTGTTGTTAACCAGTGGTGTAACGAGGAATTTTAGCAGGTGGAGGAGCAGAGTCATCGTCGTCGGCATGTATCCGATAATGACCGTACGCAAGGGTATCACGACCATTGTCAAATATATAGCGCTTATCATCATACGGTGACAACGTTTGCTTATTTACACGCATCGTGTACAACGTATGATGATCGCTACGTAAACACAACGCACTGACAGAAAACCGACAATGATCAGTGAGACACTTGCGATACATATCGTGTCGCAGACTCCTCTTAATAGCA
Source organism: Magicicada septendecula (assembly GCA_034769895.1). Taxonomy (NCBI): domain Eukaryota; kingdom Metazoa; phylum Arthropoda; class Insecta; order Hemiptera; family Cicadidae; genus Magicicada; species Magicicada septendecula. Next base: position 688,696,188 of record CM068367.1, read on the forward strand.
ACTCGAGGCACACCTTTACACACACGTTTTTGACCCGCATTGCTAGGATCTTCGTGGGCCACAAGGAACGAATAACATTTCGCTCTGAGACCTACGAATTCTCTAATAGGACGACCACACGTTTCATCCTTGAACAGTCCGACAACCTTTTTGTTCTTAAGGCTATAACAAGGATGAGACGTGGGGTAATCCGAGGTGTCAAAAACGTGCAAGTCCTTCTTCATATCTGCATACAAGTCTGATGTTTGAATACTATACATCAGACTGTCTGTATCAGTCATTAACAATTTAACGTTGCGGCCGTACTTGGCGACAGCATAACGATAATGAAAGTCGTACATTATTGTTACATTATTGTTTTGCTAACGTCAAGCACCGTGAAGCCGACATACACGGGACGAGAAAGAACGATGGATTTTTTACGAAGTGAGAGCCCCACCAGATCGTTCGTATAACGAATCATACGTTTTAGCCTAGGTGTGGAAACTAGTTTTTGAAGCCGTCGTTCATTCGAGACTAGTTCAAAGTCTATATGTTTCCGTACGTTCTCCAGCGACTTACCGTATACGGCGTTGTTCATCAGTTTGAAAAGGTCTTTTTCAAAGCTGTTGACGGCTGCTTGCCTCTTGCGGGTGTTGAAATCGATAAACGGTTTCAACCAAGCGCTTTGCTTAAAACACAACACCCTATGAGTCGCTTTCAGCTCTAAACCAAGACTTAAATACAATTTCAAATTTCGATAATGGAGAACGTAATTTTGTTTGTCCTCCAAAGTTGTTAACAACTTCTCTACGGATGACACTGATTCGTTATACGATGATCTGTATATACTCTCGTGTAACCGTTTGGAAAAGGGAGAAAGGATATCGTGTGTTATGCGCTGGCGCACAGGTGCAAGCGGGTAGTCGGAATGCAGGTTGTGTAAGGTATTAGGATAGTGTAGGTCGACTTCAAGGATGTACCCGATGTCAGCATCATCACTCACATTACGTACGTCCAAGGACTCGATTTCGTTACGATCGAGCCATCGGAAGTGTGCGTAAGGGAGTGGTTGCGACATGGCTGCACCGTATAAATTGTTACAGTCCGTATACAGAATGAAGGAGGTCGGTTTCGAAACATCGTACTGATCTGAAATCAAAGGATTGTTAGCGACTGCATGACGGTTGGATATCATCGCGCAGCCTCCGCGAATCCCAGACTCGAGGAACAGATGCAGATTTATTTCTGTCAACAGTTCTAATTCGACCCCGGTCATTTTTAGCATCGCGTTCCAAGCGAGTCCGGGAAGCGAGTAAAAATGACATGGGTCCAAGCAGTAATCGCGTAAGGCCATATCTCGAAAACTTTCAAAGACATCGGCCAGCAGCATTACGTCTGTCAACAAATACAAATCATGGTAATCTCCAAACGTACGCAGATTGAATGCACTCCACACGTTTTGCGCGTGCTCGTAATCTGCGTCCGAAATAGATGATTCCATCAACCGGTTATCAAAGTGTTCACGAGCGGGTAGACTTGTTTCGTTGAACCGATCAATACTGTCAACGTACTCGTATGGGTATACCCCCTTGCGTACGAGCAGATTGGTCTGTTCATCGAAACCCCGTCTAAGCATTTCCTCTCTGAGCAAAGGAAATTGGCTCCCGGACGCGGACAGATTGGTAACGAGTGTGTCCAGAGAGCGATTAAGAAATTGAAAGGAGTCTACGAAACGCAAGGGACCCAGGGAGAACGACACGTAACGCTCACTGGATGTTGCGATGCAGGATACGCGTTCGTCCTTATATTTCCCCAAACCTTGCATTAAATGGTGACAGTCGTAGCCACGAAGGTTGTGAAAGAAGACGGGGATATGACGAGGCATCTTGTAGCTCAGATTACAGCTATTATGGGCTGCTCCCAAGAATTTCCCCGTAAGATGACAATGATTGCGTACCTTGTCATCGTCTGTCAAAGGGCGCTCACACAAATGACAAACGGTGGCGTTAGTGAACGCAACATTGTCATCATCGGACATAATTAATTGTACGTTATGTCGTACCACCTTCATCATATCCTCGACGTCTTTCATCAACCACGAGAAGAACGTGTCTACAACGTTTTCACCTCGATAAACTTTAGCCTCTCTCCAAAGGCTGTGCGTATGATCGACGATAGCATAGGAGAAACCTGACGGGATATGCATCGCTTCGTATGATGTGGACGATACAGGAGGAGAAGTTATTTTCTGACGGGCACCGCTGCTATCGACGGAGTAGAATTCACCTAACTCGTGCACTGTCGTCGGGACGTTGTTACCAGGTGAACACGATTGAAGCGGAGTGATGAGGGACTCGAAGTCGGCGTAGACGGTGAAGGGTACTTTAAGACAGTGCGCGTAATTTTTAAAGGACATAAACTTCTCCTCCTCCGTGGGCATTTTGGTTTTCTGCTCGCCGTAAGGTGTGCAGTGGGGGAGATGATCGGACAGACCATGTTCTGTGGTGAAACGATGCAGGCAGTAGTCGCAGTAAAATGATTTATTGCTGTGTTTTGTTAGGGAAAATAACAATCTACTCATGTTACTGATAAGACAGTAATGTTTTCGGCTATTTGTATCGGTCAGAAGCAAAAGATTAACGTGATGCGACCTGTCCTTATTCGGGGTAATTCTCAGAGGGTAAACCTCATTTTTTGATTCATTTTTGATATTGTCTTCTATATCATAGCCGAAAACGTTTATAGAAATGTTAGGATTCTGTGCTTCAAATTTGGAAATGGACTTTAACGAAACAGGGTACTCGATACCGGACATATATAATGTGTTTATGAATGGGATGTATTTTGAAGCACGGTCTCTATCTCTTACTTGAGGGTGTATGTGGGCTAGAACAGACCACAGAAAACACATTTCATCGTGGGGGTTCTTGATGTTGACTACTGCCTTGGTGAGTGAGAGTTTTCGCGGGGTTGGAAGGTAGGAGGACGCTGCTAGAGGCTGGTACCGTCCAACAACCAGTTCCAGCTTCAGTACAGCATCCACCAACCATCCGCTCCCGTCACGGGTAAAATTAGATATGCTATTGAAGATTTTATCGTAGGATTCATCGAGTAGACAATTCAACTCGTCGCTGTCGTCCGCGAGCAACGTGCGACAACGTCCGTGGAAGACGACGTCTTTCGGTACCTCTTTCTCCTCACCACTGTCACCATCTACCACGGTTTTGGTAAAACGTATCCTGCACGCAATATGCCACTTGATATTGCGTAAACGTGCCTGCTCTGTCTGAATATCCTCAAGCAATAAAGGACGTGCCTCAGTCATTACGAATACTACGTCATGATCCAACTCGTTGACGTTCACTGGAATGTAGTCGAAAGTTGTGATGCACCCTCGGACACTACTGTTCCTCTCGATATAAAACCGAGTCACAACTGAAACAATAGAAACATGAGTATTAGTAACCAATAGGAATGATAAATAACATGTACACACAAATTCATGTTTGTAGTAAATAAATAACACTCGTCGGGGTAATATGTCAGTTTATTACAAACCGTGAAGATGTCGGCTACTCCTGATTTTAGTATTGAAAGTGAAAGAATAAAATCATTCAAGTATTGGGAAGTGACGTTTATCAGCCCCGACGAGTTAGCGTTTGCGGGGTTCTACTTCTACCCTAGAAATTTCGATGTTTGTGGGCATAGTATGTCATTCGTAGACGATAGAGTTAAATGCTTTTGTTGTGGAATTGAATTAGTTGATTGGAAAGAAGGTGACAAACCTATGAAGGAACATGAAAAATTTTCATCTACATGTCAATTTCTAAACGATGTTAAGAGTGAGACTTTTCATACACACACCAATAGACATAGTATGACTCAAACGTTAATTCGCATCAGCAAGTTTGCACACTACATAATTACAAAAATAATTTCTTAACTGTGACAATTGGTATTGAACTTTTTACCTTGTTCAGTCTGCTCCTCCCCACGTTCCTGCTGAAGGTTAGCCATGATCTTCAAGAGAATGAATGAATACTGAAAAACAAAAGGTACTGTTATAACGCTGGTATTATGTTAGTGTATCTTAAACGTTTTATATATCAATTTGTAGCGCATGAACGTGTGATAAGTAAGACGTTGTTGCAAGCGAGTGTCGATGTGTGTGTGTGTGTGTGTGCAACTGTACTAAAAAGCTGTTATGCGCATGCGCAAATAATTCAAATGCACTTACGTAGATGACTGAAAAAGAGATGATTTACATAATACATGTACGCTTAGACCAACTATTTGATAGATCAAGAAAATTAAGTTTATTTTCGCACGCACACACGAACACACACAGACGCACACGTAATCACACATCCGACGTGCACACACCAGACCCATACGCAACGTACGCACACACGAACACACACACACACACAGACGTACACGCGCACACGTTGGCATGAATCATGTTACGTTGTGTCGCACTGACCTGATATTTATAGATGACTTCCATACAGATTTAAATAATACTTTCATGCTTACAATGTACACAAACTTATAAAGCATCAAACTATATATATCATTCGTTGGGTTGTAATTATTATTAAACAGTAAATATTTGCTATGATTTTAGTAACATATAACAGCGTCTTACATACCACTCCAATCTATATATACTGTTCTGTTTCAGATAATAATAATTTGATCACACACACACACACACACACATGTATTAAATTCAACTATATATCATCAATTAGAAGTGTAATATAACAAATACAGTAATTGTAATTTGATCATACACATACATGTATTAAATTCAATAAATAATGTTTTAATGCAAATAATTTTTACGTTTAAATAAAATCTGTACATACAATAAATTATGCTCACCAAACTAGCGAATGTTGACTACACACACAGGAACTTGTGTATACTGAGACGTACAATAATTCAAGCAGTCTTTCAACTATTAAAAAAAACTGTTGAGATAGATTTATCAACGCACGCAAGCAGTCAGTGTGAAACCGATAAAATTCAGTTATACCTAAAAATATATATCTTCAATTAGAAGTGTAATATATTTCAGAAAATTGTAATTTGATCACACACACACACACACACATGTATTAAATTCAAATATATATCTTCAATTAGAAGTGCGTTAAGAATAAAAGTACGTTAAGAATATATTCAGAAAACTGTAATTTGATCATACGCATACGCTTACACACACATGTATTAAATTCAAATATATATCTTCAATTAGAAGTGTAATATAAAAAATACAGTAAGAATATATTTCATAAATTGTGATTTGAACATACACATACATGTATTAAATAATGTTTTAATGCAAATACTTTTTATGTTTAAATAAATTATGCTCACTCACCAAAACTAGCGTATGTTGTCTATACACATGAACTGGCGTATACTGCGATTGCACAATAATACAGTCTTCCAACTATTAAAAATGTCGTAATAGATTTATCAGTGCACGCAAGCAGGTCAATGAGAAATTATCGATAAATTTGTTGAGTATATATATTGGTCTCTGGTGGTAGGGGAAAGCCGGTGTTTGTTTGGAAGTGAATACTTTCTAATCCATAATTACTTGTGATGGTGCAACTAATGCGTCTCATGTGTCATATTAGAAAGTGAAAGGAGGATTTAGCGAATACACACAATGGTTTATTTCGGTATAACCCTCTGAACATACATGCAATTAGTTGTATAGTAATCAGAAATGTGTGTGAGAGAGAGAGAGACAATTTAATAGTTTGAATTGTATACCACAAGGTAAACTATATTTTTTAAGTCGTGTGTTGTTTCCGAAAATTATTATTTAAACTGATAATTGTTTTATTAAAATCTCGCGTACGTGTCAAATTAATTGTCGACAGCGACTCTGCTCCCCCTCCTGCTAAAATTCCATCTGTTAAAAACAAAAGAATTCTCACTGTGATATTGTTAGTTATTCTCTCCACGCTTCAGTTCGGTCGGCAGTAAACGTATGTTTGTGTATTATTATCATTATTGTAATGATATTTGTGTTTATAAATATTAGTTTGTAATGTGTGGTTTCTTTTTTTTATAGTATAATGGAAAACGCTGCTGTAATAATTGACTTTCACTGCTTTTATGATGACAACGGCAATTATATAGTAAAGGAGTTGTCGGTTATGGACGTAACACGTTTTGCATGCAGACATTGGATTTTCGCCCCGCCTGCTACAGTCGTTACGAATTCGAAATACACTAGAACCAACTGTTGGTTAACGACAAACTATCATGGCCTAAGATGGAGTGAAGGAGAGACACCGTACGACAATCTTGTTTCAGTGTTAACAACGTATACGAACATATGTAAATATGCGTTTGTGAAGGGTCTTGAGAAAAAACGTTTTTTAGAATCGAAAATAATTCATTATCATATAATAAATCTTGATGACATTGGTTGCCCAAAAGACGTACCATATCTATTTCTCGGTACGGTATGTCTTACACATTGCAATTCTTCTTCTTCTACACAGTGTACAAATCATAATGTGTACGCAATTAGAGAGTGGATAATTAATGATTTTTCTGTTATACAAACATTTTTAATGTGAGTGTCTCATAGCATTGTTAATTTCGTTAGTAAACTTGTATATGCCTGCAGGCGATAACTATGTCTGTGGACTTTCCTAATATATATATTATGTAACAGCCATAATTCTGCATGTATGTACATGCAAAGCTTCAGGGGATGAAAAACATCACCTGTTAAAAACAACAACAAAAATTCTTGCTGCAGGCGATAACTATTTCTGTCGACTTTCCTAATATATATTATGTAACAGCCATAATTCTGCATGCAAAGCTTCAGGGGATGAAAAACATCACCTGTTAAAAACAACAACAACAACAACAAAAATTCTTGCTGCAGGCGATAACTATTTCTGTCGACTTTCCTAATATATATTATGTAACAGCCATAATTCTGCATGTATGTACATGCAAAGCTTCAGGGGATGAAAAACACCACCTGTTAAAAACAACAACAACAACAAAAATTCTTGCTGCGGCGATAACTATTTCTGTCGACTTTCCTAATATATATTATGTAACAGTCATAATTCTACATGTATGTACATGCAAAGCTTCAGGGGATGAAAAACATCACCTGTTAAAAACAACAACAACAACAACAAAAATTCTTACTGTGATATCTATAGTTATTGCCTCTCCATACTTCAGTTCGGACGACAGTAAACGTAAGTTTATGTATTATTATTTTTGTAACGATATTTGTGTTTATACATATTAGTTCGTAATGTGCGGTTTCTTTTTTTCAAACGATAACTATTTCTAGTAGTCTGTGGGCTTGACTTTCCTAATATATATATTTTGTAACAGCGCTAATTCTGCCTGTGTGTATGTACATGCAAAGCTTCGGGCGATGAACGTGAACTTTCCTGATGACCACATCACCACCACCATTACTTTCACTAGACTTCTTTGTAGTCATTGTTTGGTTCCACCTCGTTTGATACAGACGTCTTCACTTCTAATAAATAAAGTCGTTTATCACAAAATTCAATGCAGTTTCTGCTATTGAGTACAAACGGTGTGCAGAATTAACAGTGGACAAGCAGTATCCGATCGTTAACATGTTGCATGTGGACACGAGATATGGGAAGTCTGTGCTTGTAACGTTGGAAGATTGTGAGCGCCGCTATCGTGTATATCTACCTAAGAGGTATGCTTGCGTCTTTACAGATGAAGAACCCCGTCATATAAATCCCAGCCTACATCTTGTGTTTCGAGGGATGAAGAACCAGACAGTGCATGTGGAAATTGTACCTCGTTAAGGTGACAAACTACTTTTAATAAACAATT
>CM068367.1:689306547-689462767 GCA_034769895.1 Magicicada septendecula
CAAGCTTAGGGAAGTCCAGGTCCCGGACTGCTACCTCCATCTGGTTGCTAGCTTTCTGACGGAGAGGACCTTCTGCGTGAGAGTTGGCGATTCAGTGTCTTCCGAGAGACGAATCACAGTCAACGTCCCTCAAGGTAGTGTTCTCGGCCCCCTTCTGTTCTCAGTCTACGTCAACGACGTGCCGAGACAGCCTGGAGTCCAGGTAGCCCTCTTTGCGGACGACACGGCCGTATTCACGGCCGATCGTCATGTAGAAAGAGCCGTCTTACGACTGCAGTGCCAGCTCGACTCGCTCGGGGACTGGACTGAAAATTGGAGAGTGCAACTCAACGCTACCAAGAGTGTAGCCGTCGAATTCTCCAAGCGACAGAAGCACCCTGTTAGGCAGTTACGTATCGGCAGAACGTACTTGCGCTGGTCCAACGAGGTTAAGTACCTCGGATTACACCTCGACCGTCGGCTCACCTGGCGTACCCACGCTCAGACAGTTCTTAAGCGAGGATCGTCTCGTCTGAGCTTACTGTTTCCACTCCTGATTAGTTCAGCCATGACCAGGAAATTGGTCAAGATGATCGTCGGCGCGTATTTGCTGCCGGTCATTACTTACGCTTGCCCGGTTTGGGGTTACCTCGCCGCAATGCATAAAAAGAAGTTGCAGAGCGTCCTCGACAGGGGTCTTCGGCTAGCGGCCAAAGTCCCCCGTCGCTTCTCATCACGCCTTCTAAGGAGAGGACTTGGTGTCCGCTCCTTAGACGAAACATTCAGGCGGCTTGCACGCAAATTTTATGCACGTGCGGCGAGGTTCCCAGACAATCCTCTTGTGGCTGGGCTGGGGGCAGGTACCGTATACGTCCAGGTGATTCGTGGAAACGCCCTCGGTGTATACTGCGCTAGTGTAGGCTAGCACAACAGCCGAGAATCGGCCTGCTACAGAGCACACGCCCTACTTGGGCAGGGCCACGAGGCAGGAGCTCCACAAGGTAGCTCGGAACTCAGTTACCGAGCGGTTCGTCTCTGCGACGCACAACCGCACAGCCCAGAGCGTCGGCGTCGCCGATTCATAGCGATCGCAGCATGCTTCTGAATCAAGACGGACTCCATGTGAAGACGAGGGAAATACGCACTCACCGCCGACAAGAGCTTCGCCTCATCGAAGAGGATCCGATGGTCGGCATTGGCGAGCGCGTGCTCAGCTACGGCAGACTTCTCCGGCTGTCCCAATCTACACTAACGGCTATGTTCACCTACGCGTGTGCAGACGCTGCGCTTCGTGGTCCCAATGTACACCTGACCGCACGAGCAGGGAACTCCATACACTCCGCACGACGACAGCGGGTCTCGGACGTCCTTCACCGGCCTCATGCCGACTGAGCAGCCTACTAATGCGATCCGTCACCCCATGGATGTAGGGCAACGCCGCGAAACCGTCAGTCTCCCGTGACACCACCTCCGACCTGGCTGTTCTTCTCGGCCTGCTCGTCTCACCTCCCCGACGGACCAGATCGGAGGTAGTGTCACGGAGCTGTCGTCACTCTCAACACTTTCACGCCCATCTTTAAAACGCTTAAACCACTCATAAACCTGTGTACGACTCATACAATCTTCCCCATAAACTTTTTGTAACTTTTCAATGTATTTTTACATGTTTCACCAACTTTTGACAAAATCTGATACAAATTCTTTGATCAATTTTTTTCTGACATGGTAAATGCACCAAATGAGATTAACACACAACACAACAATGAGCGTTTGTAAATAAACTATATTAGATGTTATTACAAAACTTATACCGGGTAATCAGTGTTCTGTAAAGTAAACGTATGTGTCGCTTTTTTGGACCCAAGTCAGCTGACTTTGTATTGTCAGTATCAATCCTGATACTTTTTCATCACACCACGTAAAAGAAATAACCGCCTTATTTTTATTTGTTGAGTTGATAAACTGCTTTTATATAATGACTGCTTATATAAACTGCTCTTATATACAACATTTCTATAAATGTTTAGATCTTACTTTTCGGACGATCGACGTTCGCAAAAAGGTAGTAGCGCGCGTTTCCCACTACATTAAACTTTATGAGCTGCCGTTTGCCCTAATTTCTTAAGTTTATTTTAGATTCCAAGTTGACATGTATTTTTATAAGTAGGTCTGTTTAAATTTTTAATACTTTATTTCAAAAGAAGAAACTTTAACAATGTGTTTTATATAAACGTATTGTTACTTACTTACTATAAGTGAACGAGCGAAGCGAGTCCTTAGGTTTAACTCGACCGTTTACCATATCTCTGTCTGTCTGTTTATTTGAACGGATCAACCGATTTTCATAAAACTTCGCAGATGTGTCCATAATTTTACCTTACAGAACCTTATTGTTTTTCAGATTGATTCCCAAAAACAGGGCGGGAGACAAATATGTGATGGGTCAAAATTATGAAAAAATCCGAAAAGTCAACGTGAGGTATAAAATTAAAGGAAATTTTAAATAAAATACTAATTAAGTGTTCGTTTCTGAAAACTTTAAAATTTAGGGGACGCCGGGGGCCCAAAAGTGGATGAAAATTTAGATAAAATTGCAAAATTAATGTGGCGTATTAAATTAAAGAAATTTTTAACCAAATTATGACTTTAGTAAAGTTTTGAAAATTTCAAAATTTTAGGATGCCAATTTTAGGGCCCATAAAGTGGGGCAAACGTCTGACAAAGTTCAAAGTCCATGTGGTATATCAAATGAAAGAGAATTTTAACCAAAATCTGAATCGAGTGTACAGTTTTGGAGCTTTCAAATTTTTTGACAACATGGTCCAAAAATGAGTAAAACTATTTGAAAAATTGTAAAAATTCGGCTGGTTGTCCGACACAGACACAAATGTGACACACATCCGATTGTTAGGAATTTTTAGCTTTTACTGTATGGTAACTCTACAATTGTTACTTTACTAAACAAAAGGTAGGGTAATCGGAATTTTCGTAATTTCCATGATAATTGGAAAATTATCTATTAACACAATTTATCCAGTAATGAATATTCTTCGTTTAAAATAGTGAACGAGTTCTGCAGCTCAGGGAGCATACTAGTATTTTTAGTACTAAAATAAGTCGAAAACTATCTTACAAAAATTAAATAAAAACTCTTTTAAAAATGTTTTCATAAAGTAGCAAAGAACAGCTGAGAGTGACGCCACACTAAAGCACAATGATTGGTTGAACGGTATCCCTTGCCGTCCTAACCGCTTGTCTGGACCGCTTGTTCAACTATCAGCTGTAATGTAACCGTGTGTAAACCGTATGTTTACGAAAGTAATTGCACGGTGAAGGGCGCTGTATGTCATTAAAGTATCTTTTATGACAAATTTAAATTTTGTTTTGTTAAGGTAAATGTCAGGGTTGTGTTTCGTTAACAGAAAACCGTTTCATTCCCATTCATCATATAAAATTTTCGATAATAATATAAGTAAGTGTCATCGAGTTTAATCAAACGAAATCATCGTTGTGTGTCTGGCGGTCGGAGGGATTGCATTATACGAAGTACCACCATTTTGTGTTGGTCTGTTTGGTACATGTTTATATGTGAAATGATTAAAGAAATTTCGCTTAAGCACGAAAACACGTAATAACACGCAGATATTGACACGCTGCCGCATCTTTGCTGTCGAAGACCACGCGCCGGTATCACGCTCCGGTATAGGCCTCTAGGTAGCTTTGCGCAACGCTGGCTACAATCACTGATAAGCCGGATCGACGTTATGTAATTATATGGTAATTCGGTTGTGTCAGGATTTCATTGTGTAACTCGTGCTAGAAAGTTAACTCATGAGCGCTACAATAACCTTCACATCGCGTTCACAATAAATTACTTAAAAAAAAAGTTGCCTATTAACTACATTACCGGTCATTGCTGTCCACATTTTGTACGTCACACACACGCGCGCGCGCGCTCAGACTCACTCACACATTTTTAGTGTCATTTACAACGTCAGTGGTGTCGAAAATAGCTACCGATCATTGGCACGCATAACGTGTGGTTTCTGACGTGTGTTCTTTTTAATATTGAAGCACCAACCTTACGCTGTGAATCAGGGGTCATTCCCAGCTTTCAACAAAGGGCAATAATTTCCCTCGCTTTTGTCGTGCTGTTATTATTTGTTGATACTAAAAAATGTTGTTGTATTAATTCGGTTTAATTAGACGTGAAATGAACCATTTTTAACTCACCAAAGGAAATGTGGATTCTTTGTTGGGAATCATTCGTAAGTAACTCTAATTCTTCCACTACAATTTTAAACTAATCGTCATTAGTGTGAACCTAATGCGTTTAAATCGGCAATGTTTAGCGTTTCTTAAGTCTTTGAAGTAATGTAGGGCTAAATCCGTACACACGCGTGTGTCTCTTTTTCGAGGAACATAGAGATGCTCATCGTAAGTCTTGTTACCGAGACATCTCTTCTCAGACATGCTCCTAACGAAAAAAGAAAATTCTGTAACCACATAGGCCACTATATATACTATATAGTATCTATTATATAGTATATATGTATTCTGTAACCACGAAATATACTATACGAATGTTTGTACATTAGGTAGTGTTTTTTAGGAAAAAATTAATATACTATTTTTTTTTAACAGACTTTAGTTTAATAGATAATCTCTTAGTTTTAATGACAAAATGCGCACTTTTTTGCTAAATATAAATTACTGTACAAGCTTTTTAAAAACAAAAGAATCTTTTGATTTATTTTTAATACCCTAGTTTACAAATTGAATAATTTTGTCTTAAAATGGCATTTCTATACTTTGAATACTATTTAATATAAGCCTACACTAGGAAATGAAATACACGTTTATACGTGTCTGAACTTGAAGATTGTTTTAAGAAAAAAACTGTCCTATACTATAGTTCATGAATTAAGATAATATTTTCTACTACTGTACAACAACATCAACAACAGCAACAACTATTGCTACTACTACTACTACTACTACTACTACTACTACTACTACTACTACTACTACTACTACCACCACCACCACTTATAATGGTTTGCAATTACTAAATTAGTCAAGCATGTTTACTGTTTATGTGTATTACGACGGTTACACTTTTATTAATAATAAAACTTTATTGATTATAAATTGAAATTCTATTTATTAAAGTTTCATAAGAAGAATCTACTAGATAAAGCTTCAAATATTTGAGTTCAACAACTTCTTGTAAAAAACTTTACTTTTGAAATTACAGTGCATTACTATTCTAAAACCCACAAAATAAATACTTGTTCGAATATACAAAAATGTATTAAATACTGTGTAACAGACTGGAAGTGTTTCCGATCGAAAATGCGTGCTGTTAATTAAAGACCGTAAAAATAAATCTTGTTTTGCTTTTTCTCGTGAAAAGGAAATCTTGATTTGCGCCATTAATCTCAATAAGTAGCTGAAGAAACAAGGATGTCAGCGTACTGAAGGTCGCGGGTTCAGGTTCGAAGCCTTATTTCACGGACACGGAGAAACCTTGGACTGTACAATACCACATGCTGACGCATGCGCAGAGCAGACGACTGACTCGCTTTGCTATCCTCTTCTAGTAGAATGCCAGTAGTTTGTTATATATTTTATGTGCGTGTTGTTATTAAATGATTAAGTGCTTTATGTACATCTTTGTTGTCCTTTCTTATGTATACTTTTTAGATGAATAATTCCTTGTGCATTTATACGATTTGTTTACAAAAAACTCCTTTAAACGGTCTTCAGAAAGCAATAACTATGCTGTTTTTTTTTTTTTTTTTTTAATATTTGCCACAATGGTGTAGGAGGTTTTGTAATATAAGTTTTCCATTATAAAAAAGTTAAGATTTTTGAAGAGGACAAAAATACTCAGCAAACAATGAGCGAATCAAGAATGTTAATAATGACATCGAATTAAAATCTTCTCAGCTACTTAGTGGTTTTAGATATGTGTATTTTTTCTTTATAAATGAAAATTATTACTTATTTAATGGCATCAGCAAGTAAATAAATAGCTAGTTTTTACGTACTATGACTATTTAGCCAGGACTTATGTTCTTAAAGAGGATAAAAAGAATCGCAGAATATTAACAAATGCATTTTAATTTTTAATTCGCGATCTAGAACAATACGAGATTATGTCTTACTACGACACTCCCTTGCTTATATATTTCCTAAAAAGCCTTTCCACGTGATGATGTTCACGTATACTGAAGGAAGGTTGTTTTTTGTCAATTTTTTGTGACGAAAATGCCCCCCAAAATTGTCCCTTATGTCCTTTGATAATATCCGTGAATCTTAATCCTTTCTTTTGTATTTCTCAGCGTTGTTGTCTACCGTACCGTAGTTTTTTTTTTTTTACAAATGTGTTAATTAAAACCGCATATAGGGAGGGGTTTGTTCTGTTAAACGTACCCACTTCTTGCGTAATGTGTTGGAACCGTAAGACTACTGAAAGCCGCTGGGAAGTCATTCACCACACATTTACAAAAAACATTATTTGAATCTCGTTATTTATTCGTTTACTTATATTTCCTAAACCCTGTTATCTAATTAACGGTTACAACAAAACAATGACAGTTCGATACCATTAAACTTAACAGCTTTCTTGTCTTAAAAAAGTATACCCTATTTATCGATAATTATATTATTATCATCGTGGATTTTAATAAACCTGAAATATGTACGCTTCATAATTTACCTTGATTCAAACGAAATGTCATACGAAAGATATTAACGGGTTAAGGAGGTATTTTTAGTCGCAAACATCACTGTGAATTCACAATTACCAAACAACTTTATAAACGTAACTGTCTGATTAAAAACTAAAAATGAATGAAACATTAACACAGATTTTGAAATGCAAAGAACCTCTTTTTTAAAGCCGAGAATAGATTATTTTAGTAACACAGCGTTTGTTCTTACATTTCACTAACTTAGCAACGTCTCTAAAGAATTTGTCATAACTTTTTAATTGTCTAGTCTTTTTAAGTCTGTCCTTCTCGTCCGATCTAAAACTACCAAAACAATTATCGACGGCAAAACATTGATATCTGTACAACTCATTCCAACCTTAGCCCTTCTTCTTACGTCATGAGTAAACATTTACATTATAATTTATAATAGGCACAACACCGGCGTGGTGGGTGAGTGGTACACTCGAAACCAGTTCTGAGAAAGGTTTCTGGAGAGCAGTGTGTACACAAGTCAGCGATTGTACGTTCGAATACTGTACCAATATTTTGGCTTTAGATTAACGTGCGCGTATTATGTCACGATATTCCCACTCTGAATATAGTTACGACTTTGTGTTTAATGATTCAACAAAGCAAACAACCGACGAATTAAACAAACACACGTCAGTTGCTGAGTTTTTTTTTTAGAAGGAGTGGATTTAGCCTTTGAGGCAGTGCTGACAACGTTTTTAAAGTGAGGCTGATAGTTGTAAATAATTGAATATTCTGGAAGGCCATAGCATTCCTTTTTTATGACCAACGTAATTTATATGACAAATATTTCATTTTAATCATTTGTTATCTGTATTATAACGTTCTGTAATGTGAAAGTGTTTTAGTTATTGAATAGAATAGCTTAAGTAAGGTAATTAGTAAAATTGATAAAGCTGTTTATTTACTATTTTTATGAACATATTAAATATTTCAAACTGAGTTAAAGTTGTACCGATGAAAATGTCATTTCAACGGTATTTCAGTAAGGTCGACGGTTTCATAGGAATGAGGTAACAATTAAATGTACATTCATTTATTTATGTATTGGTCAAGAAACTAATAGGGCTGCCACACTGTTGGGTATGCAAAAAGAACATAGTACTCTTCTTAAAATAAATTAAAAATTCTTACGTGGTATCATAATTATTTGTTCTGAAGTGACTAACTAAACGTTATTCACTGACTAACGTGTTCTGAAGTGATTATTTGTTATTTTAGTGGTAACTAAAATTTGTGCTGTCAGTGATTTATAAAACGAAGTGGTAACACTAGGAAGAAGCGAATTATATCTAACAGATTTTCGTGTCTACCCTCTGGTAAGGCCGAGGGGGCTTGAATGTGGACACAAGTTCGCCACTTCTGATATGACGTGTTTTAATTCTTTGGATACAATCTGGAACGAACTGGGTCATGACCAATTCGATTCTGTGATCAAGTAGGCAAAGAGTAATACTCCGTACCAAGACAGCCAAAAGGATAATAGTCGGAAGGCCTTGATGTAATGATGTGTCCTTAATCGCTTGGTACTTTCCTACATTGTCTCCCTGCACTAGTCAGATTGCACCGTTATAAGTCTGGGTTGCCATAATAAGTACTCATAACCCAGCTTATCACCTTCAATGGAGCCGACCTATCGTGTAGTCGCCATTCTGCTATCGGTATAGCGTTGTTTAATGACGTGCAGAAACATGTCAACAACGTAACAACACTGTGTAAAAAAAAGTTTGATAACAGTTACTCTGATACGACTGTCATCCTTTGGTCGAGTTAGTATTGGGTTGCATGAAGAAATAGGCTGGTGACGAAGTAGGCCTACTTTTGGAGACAGTACCGCAACACGCTATAGTGCAACAAATCATCTGTAAGTTTATTGCCCATCGACGAGTATAATTCAAACTTACAAGTGGATATTTTAATTGTACCTAAGCTGATTTTATGTAAATTTGTCTTTAATGGCCGTTTGGCTGCGACGTACTCTGAGAGAACAACTCCTAATTGCGTAAACTTGAAGCGCGTAATACGTTTTCGTGGTAACTTTGTCGAAATAAAGATGTCGTGGTAGACGTTAAAATGAAAATACAGGAATTTGTTTTAAGTGTTGGGATCACGACTCTATGTGTGTGCGTGTGTGATCTCCACAATTTAAGGAGTCCAAGTCGAATACCTAAATATTTTTTTCAAAAATAGTGCTCTAAGATAATTTAATACGAAAACTGTGATAATTTCGTCAATAAGATTTGAATCCTAAACTTAAAAAAAATTATTATCGGTATGGGTCTCTTAAAGCAAGACAGGTTATTTTATTTTAATAAAGTCGTACATTTACACCCTGTTACAGACTGTTGGCGATTTCTAATTTACTTATATTCAGATTCAACCAATGATCAACAACTTTATTTCATTTCGGACGGTTAACGTTGTTTTCATTGTTTAATATTCTACTTTCAACTGAACGTGTACTTCACTGTATGCTACTTTAAATACCGGTAGATTTAGTAATTTTTGTCGGAACGTTTTAACGTGATTTTCACTGAAAATAAATTATAACATCTACCAAAACAATGAAACATAAAAAAGGCATCTTTCAGTTTTTCTAATGAAGCATCAAATCGAGGTTTCGCCACGGGCGCAAAATTTCCTTCGCACGATAACCCTGTGTGTGTGTGTGTGTGTGTGTGTGTGTGTGTGTCACGCTAAGCCTAGGAACAGACGCACGCAGTCACTTAGTCATGTCGACGAACATTATGCAACGATGAACGTAAGGCCACAAATTATATGCTTTATCTGACTTCCCTGTTAGTCATTAGCGATGCAGCAGCGACAGGACAGCACGATTGTAATGACTGTAGTTACAGTTTGACATTGCTTCATTTGCGTCACAGTACGCAGCTGCCGTATCCACGTTTACGCTTGTGAAATACTAATTTCTGTTTAAATTCCACTCAGTCATCGCCGCGGTGACTAATGACCTCGTTTTTAACGTGTACCCGAAACCTATCTCGGCTCCCAAGTATTTTACAGGGGGGTTTTATCAGGGATGATACGTGTAACTAACGTTCGAATCCCACCGCAGGCGTCATAATCGCCACCAACTTGGTTCAGGACATAAGACCTGTTCTGTTTGTGCCCTAAGAGTCTCTCTGATAAGAAGACCCAGAAAACCTCTTTATTTACCCGTTCGAAGTGGGCAGTGAACTGGATTGTTACAGAATTGATTGTTACCTCACGATTTTTGCCGAATCTTTCCACGCTTACGACGAACAAATGAACTATTTTACCATTTAATGAAAGAATCGTATTGAAAATCGATAAACAAAGAGGAGTGAGACAGGGATGCCTTCTGTCGCCTCTTCTGTTTAATTTACATTCGGATCAAATTTTCAAAGAAACCATTCGTGATCTACACCTCAGGATTAAAGTAAACGGAGTTGGGGTTGACACCCTCAACTTAAATATGCTGATGATACCTGTCATCTTGGTTAAAAGCATCGAGGGCCTTAATGCGAAGTTCATGATCTTCAGTCGACAGAGTCATGATTCCGCATCTTTCTATCGTAAGAACAAGGATATTGAACGTGCCGCTTCATTCAAACATTTTAGAAATATAATCACCGTAGACCTAGACCCGGACCGCAAGGTTAATGCAGGATAGAAACTACCCGTGGTGTCTTTAATAAGGGCTGTGCTGTAAAACGAGGCCTTACTTTTGCGGCAATAACATGAACAACAAGCTACGTCAGAGGATGGTCAGATGTTCCGTTTTTCTGTATGGAATGGAGGTATGAACCCTCAAGATACCTACAGTGAGACGTCTGGAAGCCTTGAGATGCGGAAACTCAGAAGAATGCTCCGGATCTCTTAGGTCGACAGGATCTCCAACTCTGAGGTCCTACGAAGAGCTGTACTCAGCGTGAGCTGCTAAACACCATTAAAAATAATATGGGAGTGGACTGGTACCAAAGCGCGAAGGAACTTTTTCGCTTGACAGAAGATAGAGAAGGCATCGCAGAGTGATCGCTAATGTTCGGCAGACGACAAGCCACATAAAGAAGAAGAAGATACTATAATACTATAAAGGAATATTCTAAATATATTACAAGTGGCTGACGACGACTAAAGGCATAGTTGGTAGACAACAGTGTAACAAAGAAGTGAAGAAAACAGTACATAAAGCTAACAATGAGAGAGGTGTGAGAGAGAGAGCATGTGGTAGAGTAAACAAATGTCTGGAGTTTTCAAGGTATAAAGGAAACGGACAATGATGGCAAATGAGACTAGAATGGATCAGAAAAAAACGAAATACATTTGCAAAACCCATTTGGTATTGTAAACCTACAAAAACCGTATGACAGCCTACCACTGAATAAATTCTGTTATGTGCTGGAATAAATTTTGGTTTGTTAACGGTATGAGAGAATTGTACGAAAACATGCCACGTTCAGTAAAGTTTTGGCAACGGATGTTGCAAGAAAGGAGATTCACAGATAGGCTTAGAAAGGTTTGCTGTATTTACCAAAAGTATTTAGCATCCATCTAAAAGCAGTGTTAGAAACGCGTCTGACGAAATGTGGACCAGTGGGTAGAGAGGCTGGAAAAGACAGTCTTGGTTTATAATTACGTGACAATAACAGACAAGTGAAGACATTTTGCACATAACCAAGTGATTTAGTACAGGATGAATTGATAGGCCTATAAGTTTCATGCTGCGGAAGGTTGATGAAGAATGTAGAAACCAGGGACTGACAATAAAGATATTTAAGTTGAATACCTAGTAGAAGAGAATTCAGGAAATAACGAGTAGGGACACTGATCACTAAAAACATCAAAGTGTAGAGATAACAATTGATGGTCATAATACAGAGAAAATAGCGAGTAAAATCAATCGAGGGATGCTGTTTTACGCCATTTAAATGGGACAAGCTACTTTGGAGTAATAATACGGTACTCAATTATGGGTAATGATTAAAAGAAAAGCATGCAAAATACGAGCTATGGAAACGAACTGCTGGAGTAGGTGCTGCCAACTGTCAAGAATCGACAGAATAACAAATTAGAATGCGTATAGGAATCAATATCGATAGTGTGCAAGAGACTAAGGTTTGATTGAGACGAGACTGAGAGACTAAGGTGTAAACAAGAGTAAACATGGCCATGTAAGAAAGAGAACTAAAATATGGAAAATGAATGGAGCGCAAACGAAGAAAGCTGGGATGCGAAAGGTGGCGTCAGCCGTAATGAAAACTCGCATGATGACACTCCAAATGGGCCGTGTAGCGAAAGTAATCTAGGCCGACTATACTAATTCGTACATTGATTTGCTGACAATGAATGTCATAGGCTACACCAAGACAGTTTACGGTTTCTCATGAAATAGTGGTAAAAGAGTATAACTACGTTTGAGAATAGGTGCATCTATCATGCAGTTAATTAAAACTTGTGTGATAGATGATTTTGTAGTCTGATAGTAAGCTGTTTTCTATCACATGTGTTAAGATTTATGTATGGAAAAGTCTAATCAGACGGTCGCACGTATCGTCCAGTTGAATCAGTGGAATAAGTAATTGTACACCAGAAAAATCGTTAATTGTAACTTTAATGACAGTTTAAGTTAACAAAAATAGCAACAAACACTCGTCTACAACAATTCTCAGAGTTTAGATTGTCCAGCACACACACACACACACACACACACACACACACACACACACACACACACACACACACACACACACACACACACACACACACACACACACACACACACACACACACACACACACACACACACACACACACACACACACACACACACACACACACACACACACACACACACACACACACACACACACACACACACACACACACACACACACACACACACACACACACACACACACACACACACAATTAATATCACTTAATTAACTCTGTCGCAAAAAATAGTACAAGTCACCAGTTACAGATATTCGCAAACAAAAATTCACAATTATCAGTTTACAAAAAAGGGGGCGTTTGGTTGGTCGAGAAGTCGGGCTCGAGAATTTATTTGCTCTACCTTACATATCTGTCATATTTAGTATTAAGTAGAATTACGTACGTATAATTTGCTTAAGCGTAAAAGAGAACTTAAAGTACTCGGTGTTAGCAAAAATATAATTATAAACTGGGTACACACTTCTACAAGTAATTCTACCGGCGCCCATGCTTATGGGTCCCGTGAAGTGTAATATCATTCAAAGTGGGTCCCGGACTGTAAAAGGTTGAGGACCACCTTTCGAAACTGCCTCTAGTCTTCTTGATTGTTAGCAGCTCTTGTAAACATCGCTGCCAGATCTATGACATACATCCAAGCCGGCTGTTTACGTTATAGGCGGAGGACTAATAAATAGCATGAGAATCTGGAAAGAACTAAGTTGCCATTGGAGGCAAGAAGATATAAAGCAGAAGGAGGAGAAGAAACGAGAGAAACTATGCATAGTGCAAGATGGGAATCGTAACAGACAACGTACCTCATACACGACGTAGAGAAGATAATTACATGGACACATTTTAATATACTGAAAAGAGAATTACAGAGATAACAAACAGTCGTAAACATGCAGTTAATATCGTCAATGTGTGTACGAATGGATAGTTAATTTTGAATGACAAGTCATGGCGGTATAAAAACTACTGCACGAGTAATCAAATCTAGCTGCAAACGTAACCTTGTACAGATTTGGTTATTGACAAGACACAATATCCTGAGTACTACCAACGGAGGTGAATAGTTTACGAAAGTCGATGGAAGAAAATGAATGCTTGAAGAGCTGGGCACACTTCAGTTGGGGACAAACATAGTTTAGGCGCTGAAACAGATAAATTCAGGTATGTTTAAGGTAAAATGTACCCGGATGAAAAATGATGCGGGTCCTGTAAGACAAATTAAGCCTCATAATGAGCAAGAAAAAATACATTGAGTTTTGAGAAATTTATAATAATGTGTGAGAGGGTGAGAGTGTAAACAGTCCATATGAGTGGAAGCAGAAGATAATTCTGTTTCCGATGACGTTGAATTGTTCAAGATAAAAAGGAAAAAGGTTATCTTACAAATGTGTAGGAAACATCGCTTCCGACTCCGAACTCAACTTCAATTTGAACCTGTAAAGATGAGTAACAAATAAAGTTTACAAAGACTGCAGTACATAATAACGAGTTATGCTACATTACAAGGGACAGCGTACGCTGATTTTAGATTAGAAGTTTGTAAATATATTTTCTAGGCTGATATTGATTTAAGTGGATAGGTATCTAGGATCTACTCTTCTTTTAAGCGGTGCATTAGGAAAGTGAGGCAACAGAAATAACTTGTCACGAGAAAAACTTTACGATTGGTAAATGTGAGAGAATTTTACGTTAAAAAATGGGAAAATCAGTTTACTCTTTTGTGAAGTGACGGCACAGCTTGACCCCATTTTCCCAGCAAGACGGGTCGAATGAAAGCAATAATTAATTTGAATAGTCCATGTATTTGTTACACAACTGTATTATTAACAGACTTGTCGATTAGGATTGTGGTGTTGGTGATGACGATTAAGGCTATGGATAATACTGATGGGGCTGACGAAGACTTGATGATGTGTAACAACTTAGTTCAACACTATTCATTCAGTCACATTAAATTTGATATCGTATTTCATACAAATCGCCGTTGAATAAAAAAAAGGAAAGGTAATTAATTATATAATTTTGAAATCTTGTATAACAATAGTTGTAAGGGCAATGACGTATGAGATAAAAAATTATATTGTAAGATTAGTGTCGTTAATGTTGGTCACGACTCATTCTCCAGACAGAAGGAGGTCGGAGTGGCCGGAGGGTAATTTCTACTTGGGCCGATGCCAACAGATGCATGAAGGTGAGCGTTTGTGTCAAATGTTATTAACTGTAACCGTATCGATATGGCAAACAGGCCGTACATTTTCGGTCGAAGCCAATTTATCAGATAAAAATTACTCTTCAGCGACGTAAATTGACGCGTTCCACAATGAAAGTGAATAATTCCAACGACAGGAACAAATCTCATCTGTCAGAAACGTGCGTTCGGATTACGGTATAATACGGCCTTTCGCTCTGAATGCGGATAGTACGTTTATGTCGTCATTTTTTTGTATTTTATTAAGCACTTTTTTCCTGAGCGTTATGTAACACTCCCTAAAAATTGAAACGCATATATTTTTAAATCCTTTTT
Source organism: Magicicada septendecula (assembly GCA_034769895.1). NCBI lineage: Eukaryota > Metazoa > Arthropoda > Insecta > Hemiptera > Cicadidae > Magicicada > Magicicada septendecula. Next base: position 689,321,512 of record CM068367.1, read on the forward strand.
CTAGACTTAATCAATATATTGGACAACAGAACGCTCCCAGAGTTACCGGAAACCTGTACTACATTATTATCTAAAACCAATCGGGCTTGACTACTGTGCTGGTGGTAATTTTGTATGATTATCTTTTTTATTGGAAGCAGTTTCTTCAAATATTTATAATCGTTTTCGATCAGAAAAAATTAGAGGAAAAATAGTGGATGCTTAATGTAGATGATACTTCTCTCTGAATGAGGTATTAAATTTTCAAGCAAATAAATATGTATTATAATAGCATTATAATATTAAAGTGTATTATATATTATAATCATAATTAATTATTACATTATATTATATTATAAAACAATAAATTACTTCTGCAAATGTATTTTTCTTATTTTTGTCAATATATTTGCATAAGTAATCTATTATTTGATAATAAAATATATAACACACAAATACTGCCCGAAACGTCAAGATTTAATTATAAAGAAAAATTATTTATATATGTAGAAACAAAAGTCATGAAACATCCCAAAACTGGAAAATAAAGACGGTAGAAAGCTACTGCAAATACCTTTAAATGTCTTGGGAGCTACATTACATCAGATGGGAGATACATCAGTATAGAATTGCACAAGCAGGAAGAGCATTTTTCAAGAAAATATCTCTTCTGGCGTCCAGAAACGTGTTCCTGGAAGCCAGGAAGGAATTTATAGTTTCGTTTGGAGCGTACGCACATGTGGCTGGGAAAGCTGGACTCTTACTAAATTATAGATAAGCTACCTACCTTGAAGCTTGTGAGATGTGATTCAGGAGGAGGGCCTTAAAATTCCGCTGACGGGTAGAGTACCTACAGTCAGGCCCCGATTTCAGGTACCTTGCACCCTGGGCAAAGCATTCTTATAGCCGCCCCCTTTCATTTTTTTACTTTTCTCCCCCACCCCCCACCACACCAAGTTATTGTTGAATGTGTAAATTTTGGTTTTTTCCCCAAGTATAAACTATTAGTATCGATAGCATTTCAGTATTGCAAGTGATCTAATCACTACGTAGGCTACACACAACAAAAATTAAAACATAATTTCTTGAAAATAAAAGTGCCGGCGTGCATTGAACGTAGTTTCCTTCATTCCTAGAATTTTAACAATAACCGTCAACTGTCTACTGTCTTATAGTCTTAACGCGTATTGTTTTTCGTTCCTTGGCGCCCCCTTGGACCAGGCGCCCTGGGCATTTGCCCAGTCAGCCCATTTAAAGCCCGGGGCCTGCCTACAGTCTGTAAAATGAACGGTGGGGGTCTACCTGAGGTGCTCTCACTGACGCACGCACACTCTCAGCTGGCCCGCGTGCCACAGGTATGATTCGCAAAGTGTGCCGTCCACTACATAATTACAACTTTGTAAATTTGGTTTTAATACCAAACGAAATTACCATTTTTGTAACCTCCACGAAATTTTAAGAAAAATGAGTCTAAACACGACATAATTGTGACAAATCTCTGTTTTCAACACTATAAAAATCTGATCAAGTGACTGACATTTATCGTCAATGCAAACAAACCTATAATAATTTTTATAATGATTTTGAGAATATGTTACAGTACACGACTGCCCTACAATTATAATTGGTGATGTTAGTATTTGTATAATAAATAAGAATAAGCATAACTCGTTAACCATACAATTATGTAAGAAAGTGTAACCACAAACATGCAAACTTTTAACAGGATTCATAACAGTATAATGACCTCATTATGACTGTAAAGGACAGTGATTGCTTGTTGATAGTTGTTGTTTGGTATCATTTTCTTAGAATTTTGCACAGAAATCAAAAACAAGAAAGGTTTTGCAATTTTTTAGCACATTAACAAAATGCTCTTGCGCTTAGAAGTGTCCAGTATGTGAGTCACGGCTGCCACCAAGAGCCAGGTATAATCCGCTGCGTGTGTGTTAGTGAGGGGGGAAGTCGGTCTGGCCTCTCCCAACCGCCACCGTTCATTTTACAGACTATAATTGCGAGGTTTTCAAGAGAGTGTGTGAAAGAAAGACGCTGACTGGAACCAGTCAGCCGGAAAGGGGTAGCAGTATGGTTGGTCACCTGCTATGCCATTCAAACTGGTTCACCACTCTGATCGAGGGGCCGTGGATGAGACAAAAGGAGGAGGAAGGTACGTGGTGATTAAGAGACTGTCTACGGAAGGAAAGAAATTCACGCCTCTGGATTGAGGATTAGAAGAAGGAAATATATTACAATAGAACAATGCAGTAAATTCACTTTATACATTTTATGACGTTAATAGATAGGTTAAAAATTGATTTTGTTAATTTTTGTAAATTAGCTATACCATATGTTGTGAAATAAGAGAAGGGTAGTTATGTGCTATTTATCAAAATGCCCATAAATTTATTCTCTTTCATGTCTACTGCAATTTTAGTGTGCGTGTGTGCTTGTTATCGGATGGAAAAGAAGATTCATAGAGGAAAAAAGAGGGAGTATATGATGAGACAGATAAAAAAGATAGAGGAATATAAGAGTAAAAGGCTGAGCCGAGATATGTACAGAAAGGTGAGTGATATGAGACAGGAATTTCAGCCTAGAACAAATGCCTGTAGGGATAATAATGGTGGCCTTGTGAGTGATACTGCTGGCGTAATCAGGAGATGGACAGAACACATTTCGAAGAGCTGCTGGGCTCAGTTAGGGAGGCTTCGATGGAGGCATCTGAGGATGAAGAGGAAGCAGGAGAATTCGAGGATGATAGAGAGTAGTTGGTGCCATCCTATGGCGAGGTGTATGAAGCTCTAGAAAAGCTTAAAAATAACAAGGCAGCAGGTTCCGATGGTTTACCAGGGGAACTATTAAAGAGCGCAGGAGGAGATTTCATAAAGGAATTTGCGGATCATAGAATTTTCATCTCATAGAGCGAATATGGCTGGAGGAGGTAATGCCTGATGAGTGGAATAATGGGGTGGTGTGTTTAATACATAAAAGGGTGATCCGCTCATATGTAAAAATTATAGGGGCATCTCTCTACTTAATACAGCATATAAGGTATTGTCCAACATCATATTTTCTAGGCTGCTTCCCTACGCTGAGGAAAACATACAAGACCAATATATCAATATATCAATGTGGATTCACTAGGAATAGGTCAACAACAGACCAAATATTTACACTAAGGCAAATCCTGGAAAAAACGTTGGAATATGGAGTAGCCACTCACCATCTCTTTGTGGATTTCCAGTCGTCATATGATTCAATCAACCGGAAAATGCTATATAGAGCTATGAAGGAGTTGAATATACCATCTAAGTTAGTGCGTATGGTTGGAGTAGCTATGTCCAATTCTAAGTGCCAAATCAGAATACAATCAAATCTATCTAACTCCTTAAAAACATTGAATGGGCTGAAACAAGGAGATGCCTTAGCGTGTCTGTTGTTGATCGTAGCTCTAGAAAAGGTCATCAGGGATTCAGGAATTCAAACTAGCGGATACATATTTCACAAGGAGGTACAGCTTCTGGCATATGCCGATGACATTGACGTCATAAGTAGGTCTGAATCTGGCTTAAAGGAAGCCTTTCAAGAACTGGAGTTGTCCGCTAAGGCTATGGGCTTGGTTTTAGACCAAAGCAAAACTAAATATATGGTTGTAGGTGGCAACACTCGCGCCCTGTCCCTGCGCATTAATGATTACGAATTTGAAAAATTCAAGGTTTTACATATCTCGGGTCATATGTGGACTCTGGAAATGACTCCTCTAGAGACATTGAAAAACGAATATTATCTGCATAGTTGTTACTACGGACTAGTGAAACATTTTAAATCAAAATTAATAAGTAAAAAGACAAAAGCCACGCTCTACAAGACCTTGATCAGACCAGTTCTGATGTATGGCTCGGAATGCTGGGTGCTAAAAAAACTAGATGAGCAGAAACTGGCCGTGTTTCAGAGGAAGGTACTGAGGAGAATCTATGGGCCTGTGAAGGAAAACGAGATTTGAAGGTGACTGCATAATCGAGAGTTGTACGAAAGGTTGAAAGATCTTCCGATCGTGCAATTCATACAAATTAACAGATGCATGTACAGAGAATAAGGGAGGATAGAATCCCAAAAAAATCATGAATTATTTGCCGATGGGAAGGAGAAGGAAGGAAAGACCGCGTACAAGATGGCTGGACCAGGTTGGTAAGGAGGCAGTGAGGCTGGGTGCAGCAAACTGGTGGACATTGGCCGGGAGTAGAGACCAGTGGGGACGATTTCTTTTGGTGGCCAGGGCCCGGACTGAGCTGTAGTGCCGAGGATGTATGTATGAATGTGTGCTTGTTATTCGTATTTTTCTGAATAACTTCTATAATAATTAACATTTCGGAATGAAATTTGGACAGCCTATGCGTCATAATTAGCGCTACACTTCTTTATATGTCAAACGCTCAAAACGTACAGTTTTACTATATGTTTAATTCTCTTTTCTATAATCACGTTATCATCAAGACAGTAATACAATTTTTTGATAACATCTCTACATGCTTCTGCAAATTCTAGGGTAGTCGTACATGACGGGAAGCAAATCTTTGTGAAAATCTATCACTTGTTGCTAATTTCAGCCAATCAGGAACTCCAATTGTCATTTGGTTTAGTCTCTGGTCTAATGCAGATCGACAGTCCGCTTCTAAAACTCGTCCCGTGAAGACGTACTCCCTGCGCGACTTTTTCGTGTCAGAACAAGTTCTTCGGTAAGGTGACGCCAGTCCGAGATATTAGCTACGAGTTTTCCGTATGCTATATCAAAGGTTAAAAGAAGTTATTAACTGTATTTGCAGAGATCATTGATCAGTGCTTTACTCGCGTTAGTGCAAGATATCCGCATATGTCCAGTAGTATTCGACGGAATACTCCTGTATTAACGCGTGAACACTTTAAGATAGCTGGAAGGTGTTAGTATAATACACCATATCTTTGTTATGAATTAACTCACTGTTCTGAACCTGAGATTTATCAATATAAACTATAAACGGCGTGCGCGTGTGTATCGCAGGTGACAACGCATCATAGAGGCCAGCGGTCAGCGTATAGCGTAGCAGCCGTCTATTGATCAGCAGAATAAGGAATTTTTCAGACAAGTATCATTTAAACAGATTGTTCAAGACGAACATTTAATTTGTACATAAAAGACATATTAACTCAGTAAATCGTTTTGTGTTTTATAAAGAAACTTACAGACACGATATAAATTTGTTTTTAATTTAATAAATTGTCCTACCTTCAGATAATAAACTCTGTTGCATATTATTATTATTATATTATGCGTCTTTGCATTCATTTTGCTTCGTTGCAATATGTACAGATATATACATTCATAGAAATAATCATATTGGGGGGGGAATTGGGGGGGGGGCTACTGTCTTTTACAAATATACAACAGCATGTGCAGTTTCGTTCGTTAATTCTATTAAAAGAGCGCGAAAATTGGTTTCATTGTAGGCTTATATCAAGATGAAAATAATTTTCGAACTGGAGAAATAATTTTAAGACAATCATTTCACCAGTGACCAAGCACGGAAAATAAAGTTGGGGAATGGTGGTTTGATGGTGACATCGTAAAAGGGAGTTAAGCGGGTAACACAATCCGGACTGTTGGGACGAATAATTTGCTGTCTGCGTGACGAAAGGACAGTGTGAATACAGGGTAACCTACAGCGACCGACCTAGTCCATAGTCAGCTTCACACGTATACGGACGGAAATCACTACGTACATCTATACTTCCCAGCGGATAATTTAATTTTTTCTCCTACTTTATTTTTTTATTTACTTAGCTTAGTCGTTCATAACAAAATGAGCTAACAGTAATACATCAAAGACATCCAAATCACTGTCACTAATCCTTGTCTTTCAATATGTCACTGTCCTTATTTTTTGATTGAGCAATCTTTGTGCAAGGACATGCTGGTGTGTCAATGTAAAGCGAGTGTCAGATGATAGTCCATGTAAAGTAGAACTGTATACGAGTAGGCCGCTAACAACCGCACTCGGAGTCGCAAGCACATGCGCATATATACAGAGCTAGTTAGACAGATAGGGAGAGAAATAAAGAAACAGAGCGATGGGAGGAGAAATAGAGACTTACTGTAGCAATAAAGCACACATGGAATAAGTACGTTAATTATATAATCTAATGTAACTTAGAGTTCATCGTAAAATGATAGTGGTAAAAATAACGTCTACAATGATTAAAATTATTTACAACATGCCATATGGGGGGCAGTAAAAAGTGTAGCATTCAACAAACAATATGTGACTTACGAAAGACAACGGACAGCGTACAGTATTTCAAGAGGGCCATTTACCTACAGCGTAGTTAGCTTTCCACTGCGGGTCAGCCGTAATTGTTCAGAAATCACATTCACTTATACTATTGTGTTTGCAACAACACCTGGACTCCACGTATTGACACTTTGATCTAGTTTTTTCTCTCTCTACTGCTTTCGGTTTATTCTGTTTATACCAGCGCTCAGGATCTGTTCCTTTTTTCAACACTGTTCTTTTCTCAGCAGCTGTGAGTAATAAAATTAATTTTGAAGTGCTGTTTAAAGGAAGACGTTAATAATTATTTTTATTAATAGGAAAAGTCAAGTCATCGACCGAAATGAGTCTTTAAAAAACAATATTTTCTCTTCCTACGCAGTACTTCCGTCTTTTGACTCCCAGCGAGATATTTAGGTTCTTAAGCGGGTAGACTAACCGGCAAATTAGAAGGCGGGCTGCGATATTACTCATTTCGCCTACTTTTTGTGAACTATTCGAGCCTAGAAACGTCGCTATAGTACTACGTATATCTCAAGTCCTAAATTATAGACTTCTTATCACCGTGTTAGTTATCCTAAGTTTGAAACAACAATTCAGACCCACGCAGTTTTACCCCACGTTACATCTGGTCTGTAAATGTTTTAGAACTGAATTTTAACACGACGTAGGCAAAAGGGTAGTAGCGAGGTTGACCGACGGCTTGTCATGCTGACGACTACTCTACAGTAACAAGGCTAATTCAAAGGCATAAGCCAGGAACAATTTAAATGTATCCACTAAGAGCATCATATACCTTCAAGTATTAGTGCCGAAGCACTGTTAAGTCTTAGCAATCTACAATTTGCAGTGAATTCTCCAAGTAAGCAACTTGTAATGTAACTCGTTCTGGGGCGACGAGGATATCGGTCTTAGTGACCACGTTGATTCTGTCGGCAAGTCGTACTACGACTGTATTTGTTCAATGCGGACCGTTTTCGCTTTAGACTGACATGAATCGTACGCCATCGGACCAACAAGAAACCGATTATGCTATCCGGCCATTACCAACAAGGTTCAAAATTATATATATATACACCAGTTGACTGAATATTAAAAAGATATATTGTGCAATGAGTCAATGTCTTCTAAATGCGTCTATCGTTTTTAATAAATCCTGTAATATTACTCTAGCACGAGAATACACCAGGGGTGAGACAGGTATTATGTACAATTGCAAGCAAAGTGCAAGGTTAATCTAAAGACGTATTGTTATGTTTAATTGTCAAATTCCTAATCCGTTTTTAGTCTAGAGTTATTTCTGATCATTTGATCCTCGTTATTGTTTCTCGACCTTGCAAGCAAGAGAGGTCTTGACAACCGTAATATCGTTAAAAACCCAAAGATGATTGGCCTACCTCGTGGCATGGAATAATGCAGATGAAGTCTTCGCCTTGTGACAGATGCCACTGCAGCGAATGAGACATTTTTTAATTTGTTTGTTTCTCAGTTAAGAAGCAAGATCGTTGAGGTATTATCTTGATAACCTATTTAGGGAAGTTTGGAGATAATTATCGGCCAAGACAGGATTATAATAGCTGGAAAAATTATAGTAGCTAGTGGCTGAGACACAGTGTGTAAGAAATCACATAATAGGGAAACCATTGCATGTCAACATCTTCGATCTGTTAATGGAACTATTATATTTTTGAAGTTTATCCGTATGGTATAATTGTTTGTTTTTCGCAGATTTGTGTGGACTTAAATGTTTCAGCTGATAGTATCTCTGAGATTATTACCATATTAAATACGAATCAAATAAGTGTGTGCGTTTGCTGCATTTGATTGTGGTCTAAATAAAGACCATGTAACAGTACCGTTAGTCACTTCGGCAGATGTGTTCCTGACGCGTCGATGGAACTTGGCATCAAATCACGTTTGTGAATGCAAACTGCTGATTAGAACGTATTTTGGAACGTAGAGGCAGACATAAAGCAACGGTTGTGCTTTCGAATTTAAGGGGAGCCGCAACCATTAAAGAGGGAATTTTTAGAATTTTTTGAGATTTTTCAAAAATTTTATTTTACACTAATACATTGAAATCTGCGTTTGAATCATTTTGAGCAGTTTTTTGTGATTTTTTAACTTTCTTATACAAGTTTTTAATAATAAAAGATTTTTTATGTTGTTTGTAAGTGCCCTAAAACAACATTTACGTCAAAAACATTTGTTGAGTCTGCAGTAGGAGAAGCCATCTTTCACTTTCACTACAATAACGCAGTTTAAAACATTGTCTGGAATCTCTCTGATAAGAAACACTGCCCAGCATGCTGAGACAAAATATACGGCTTAGCCTGAAATGGAAACGGTTAACATCAATGTATAAACATTATAGGAAACTATTAAAAGCAAGTGAAGTAAGAGAAGAATAAATGAAGAAAGTCAAGGAGGAAGGTCATATGGTAAAGGAGAGTTTTAATTGTGCTTTAACCACACTGAAGGTTCGCTAGACTTTAAGTGTGATTTGCTGGAAAAGGAAAATTCTAGATTTCTGAGCACATAAGTTCCAATAAAATGGAAATCTATAAATATAAGACACTTGAAATGTTTAGCATATAATCTTGATGTTATTTTAAAACTTTTCGGAAACACTAAACCCTGTATGTACAGAATAACGTAAATTACAAAAATTTATAAAAGTACACAATGTAAAATATAAAATTTAAAAATAAAGTCAATGTAACTTTGTTTGTTTTTGTGTCATCATTGTTTCCATGCCCAAAAATCTTTGATAGGTAATTAGTAATACAGTGATTTCAATTTTTTATTTTTAATTGGATGAAAAATGCAAGATGGTCACCTTAAGTAAGTCTGATATTACACTAATTACAAAAAATAGAAAACGCAAATATACAATTTATTTCGAAAAATAGCCAAATTCTGATCCTTTCTCTAACAATTACGAAGATAAATTAACAACGGGTATGATGGGAAACGGCGTTGCTGTATGAGAGTAAGAAAGTGACTTACAATGGCGACAAATTTAATACTGTCCCTGCAACCACGCGGAAGGAATCGCCCGCAAAAGCTCGAAGTGACGCACAGTACCGAGACAAACCGTCTGTCTTAATACCTGTTTCCGATGATGAAACCATGCATATATTTTTACTCGTATTCTAACATTACATTTGTAGTTTTTACATTAGTTTTCTTTCTTTATTTCTTTGTTGCCACCGCGATTTGAATATGTTTTGTTCCCTCACCATGTTATATAACAAACACACTACGGCTTCCGTTTTGCGTCGTATATTGCGATAATATTCGTTTTTGGAATACACCGAGTCTTTGTAAGTATTCGTTGAATAAACATTGTGAAACAGTTGCCAATTTGGTTATATTTTTCTGTTTTCATGTTGTCAGTTGAGCCTTGCTTTTTAGATTTAAACGTGTAGTTTGAAAATTTATGCAGATTACGTGTACAACAAATAGTCAAATAGAAAGCGTATATCGAGTTGGAAATAGTGACTAATATTATCAGTATAAAATTATGAATCATCTTCTTTCTCTCTATACATCTTTTCCCACTCGATGTGGGGTCGATGCTGCTGACAGCTTGACCCGGTCGTACATATGTTCCACCAACAGCTGATTTTCCCTCAGCACCGGGACCAACCATCCACCTCCGTTTAGGTCTGCCTCACGTTTACTCACTATGTACCTCCGTCTCCAGCACCATTATCTCCACATATGATTCTTCTCTTTTCCTCACGTGACCATGCCACTATAGTCTTCTTTCTTGCATCTTCTTCTATATTATTACTACCTTCGTTGTACCTGTCCTTATCCACTTTGGTTATAGCATACATCCACCTAAGCAATTTCATTTCTGCTACATCAAGCTGTTTCTCTTGCGCTTTCCACGCTGGCAAACTTTTTATTGCCACTTCGTTTAGATTTCCGTCTCCAGTAACCTCAACTTTTCAACTTTTTCGTGACTTAACTTCAGTCTCCAGTATCTAAAATTTGCAGTTTAGTCTCCAGGTATCTAAATGCCGTCCAACTTTATCTCTTGCATCTTGATGTTGTAGTCTTGATCCTCGCTAAACTCAAATATTCCGTCTTCTTTCTGCTAATATTAAGTCCTCTTACTTCCAAGATCACCCTACACTGTTCCAGTTGTTCTTCCACAACATGTCTCCTCACCACGATATCATCTGTAAACATCATGAACCAGGGAGATCGATCTATTATCCCACGATATATTACATCCATAATATATCAAACAGATACGGACTCAAGGTAGAACCGTGATGTAAACCTATTTCCGTTGGAATCCATTCAGTTGGTCCAACGCTGCTTCTAATCTGTGTTCTTGCTCTTTTGCGGATTTCTTGGGCAAACCGCACGTACTTCTCTGGTACTTCCTGCTTTTCTGTTCCAGACTTCTTCACGTGGTACCCGGTCTTACGCCTTCTCGATGTCAATAAAGACGAAGTGCACATCCTTCTGTTTACCGATACTTTTCCATGTTGCAAAGACTTCATCTGTAGTTACTTTCCATAAATCCAAACTATGGTATAAAGTTATGATGTCTTCTAATAATTACAGAGAGCATTAGAAACCTTGAAATGAAGACAAAGTAAATAGAAGAGTGCGATTATACTTAATCTTAGATCAACTTCAAGTAAACATGCGAGTGCACGTAAGGCCAAAGGCATCTTCCAAAGTAATGTTAATAGGTATCGTACAGGAATGTGTGGTAAACTCCCCCGATTAACTTTTTTGAAAGACCACGTGCTCTAATGCCCATGTTGACCAGTAGCGGTAATTCCAGTTGCCACTGGATACATAAATACATAAATGATACATAAAGATACATAAATGTTTATGTATTGTGACTGTCGACATAACGTAGTATCGGGTTACTATATGGATTTATTTACTTAACATAAAGAGCCACTTTGAATAAAATATATTAAATATATTCCAGTAAATAGTCTATAAGCAAGAATTTAATTAGTATATTTTTTAATTTTAAAAGCTAGTACAAAATTCCCAAATGGGGTCTAATTATATTTAATCTTATTTGAATTGGAGAAAAACCCCAAAGCTAGAGATGGGCACCGTTTAAAGATATATGTTTCATATACTTAATAGAGATTTTTCGATGTCAATCCTCATTATTTTAGTATTGATTTCACTCTTCTTACATTATTTCATTTTAAACTATGTCAGTGTTCACGATCCCAGTCACTAAACAATATGTTCTTCAGACGTGCTTGAACTAAAACTGACTTAGGAACGATAGGTTTCCGTTTACTTATTCCAGATTGAGGTAACGCAGTCAAGCGAAATAACACACCGAACGCGGGGAATTTATCACGTGGAGAAACCGAGGGAGTTTACCTGTACCGGTACTACACACTCACTCACTCTCTCTCTCTCTCTCTCTCTCTCTCTCTCTCTCTCATGGTGCACGCCTGCTCGCTGTTTCTCTATATCATCACAGTTGTCCTCTTTCCACGATCTCGTGGGTCTTCTACTTGGTATCCAGTGTAATAGTTTTATGAGCCAACGATCGTCGGGCATTCGTTCCATGTGGCTACACCATATGCGTCGATTCATGCTTATGCTGTCTAATACTGTTTTGTGTACACGAATTTACCTCTTTACCTCCACTGTTTACAGATTTTGGTGTAAAGTTAGTCTGATTTATCTCCCAAGTTTCGTAGTCATAGGTGCACTATACTTTTTGTGAGATGGGGGGGGGGGTTATTTTTCATAACCCAATAGTTATCTTATTGGCTTTGTGGGTTATTTTCCCCTCCGAATCTTAGAACTCAGTTGGCCCATCACCATTTTCTGAGTTCACTTCCTGAGCTAGTTTGTAATCAGCTTTTGCAGTAACTGGTAAGCATTTGAATGTTTTACTCACTCTTAGGTGAAGTATATGTTATCGACAGATAACATCTTACTGTTGTTTTGTTTGTCTTTTGTATGAATTTTTTGTTGTTTGTTAGTTTCATGATTTACTGCTTTTTTCAGGTACAACACTTTAATTTTTAGGTAGTAATACTTGAAGAACTCTCCTGTCACAACGGACGATCGTACTGTGACTCCCGCGATGTGACATTACCAGCTTTTAGTGTAGCGTTCGATGTAATTTATTTGTTAGCAATCGAAACTTTGCTTTAGTTTTGTAAAACTTTAATGATGGACGAATTCCGGAGCGTATTTTTCCATGCTTTCATATTCATCATTGCCTAGTTTTGAAGAACGTTCCTCTGCTTGACGATTTCTCTACAAGTACAAGTACTTGGCCCTACCTATAATTAAACATCATTAGATAAAGCACAAACGGAGAGAAACAATATACTTTACTTTTTAGCTTACACAAGATTACACGTAACATACCGCTTGACTAGATTTCATCAGTATAAGAGAATGTTGAATCTTATCAGAGTACGGTGTCTAGATTTCGGTTTTGATTGTGTAAACTTCTGTAATCAGAACTTGGAATAAGCGCTTACATGACAAAACGCAAGACGCTGATACAGCGAAGGCTGGTATAACCGTCATTACTGAACATAAACGCGAATGGTATAAAAGTACCAGGTTTTATCTTGTGTTTCAGGATTAGAGGTCATCTTAAGAATTACACTGATTCTATAGCCTGAAAACATTAGTCTATTTGCTAGTAACTAATTTTTAATTTATTTTTGACAGTTTTATTGAAACTTTAACAATAATTTTATTTAAACTTTTTCAAGTTTACTGAAACACTGAATAATATTGTTTTAAAATTCATTTAGGGCACGGTAAGATTAAAACGTTTAGCGGTACGTTAAACAAAACACTTTAACTTGGGTAAACACACAGCTAGGGACTACATGTTAATTACAGGTTCGCTGCCGTGCTCTATGACGTAAAGCAAGATTTTAATGAAGTAAACACAAAACGATAATTGGTTTCTAAAAAAAGAAATGCCGACTCATTATTTTTTAATAAACTATTTATTGTGTAACTTTGTAATTATTTACGCAAAACGTGGCATTGATTAAGTTCGTTAAAGAATTTCATTAGTTGGTACCATTCGTTGAAGTAGTCTTCGTTAGCGTACGGTTTCGCTGTATTCTGAACTCCTCTTCAGCAACGTGCTCCGAAGATTTTTTCCGCTTTTCCTCACTTGATACCCTCGACTGATCAAGTCGCTGAACCGTTTAAGTGAATGGTTGGTCCAAAGAAGTTAAAAAACGTTGCTTTGTGTACCGTTCGCATTTTTTATTAACCAACGTAAGAAATTGTTTAGTTTTCATGTGGTCTTGTCCCATCTGTTTGTTTGTTGGGTTTGTCTTGCAAAATGTATGAAGTTTATTATCGACTGCTTTTATACCAACAAAGCTTTTTTGTAATATTAATCCCAATGGTAACAGTAGGCTGTAACGTTCATTTGCAGTTTCATTTTGGTTCTACTGTTCTATGTTCCTGCTCTTTGGATGGTTATTTTCTCTCCATAAGTCACGTATAAAAAGTTTTATCAGCTCCTTTTATCTATCCAAATTAAAAATACATTTCAACTGAGAAGTCCGTTTATAGCTCTATTAAAATTCCTTTTTGGCTACGTGATTTCAACTTTCCTTTTCTGTTTTAATATTTAACAAGACTTTGCATTCATATAATAGACTTAGAGTGACATGTACTTTATAGAATTTCAACGTTTTCATGTCTAATTCCATTCCGTTATCTACATGCACGTGTATTAATTTTGTTGTATATGTTGACTTGTTACTGTAATTAACAAATTTTGTAGCCCATCAACCCGAGAATAGCATTTTATAGAATGATAATCTTAATATAATTTGGATCTTTTTGCAACCCACTAAATACTATATTTTTGTGTACAGGGGGACGCTGTTTCATGATACAGTTTATTGAATAGGAAGACACGGTACTGAAAGTTGTCCTTAGTCGCTTATAAAATAGTGCACTTTTATGGTCTAATCTTCTAGATTCTGTGGGTTGTTATTTGGCTATTGTTAGTAGGCTAATAGTCGTGTAAATTCTAAATAATAATACAAAGGTCTGCTTGAGATTGCATAAGAATGTCTCTACAAACTGTTTGGTATATAATACATTAACACAGCGTCTAGACAATTCTAAGATATCTGAACAACACATAATTCTAAATGGTATTGAAATTAACCATATTGAAATGGTATACAATAGTATCTATCTCAAGGTTACTAGCAGTTCATTATTTTTTGGAGAGCTGTTCATGCCATTACTAAACCAGAGTTCTGGGAAAGCAGATTATTCCACTAGTCTTGCAGAAGAAGCAAAGACTAAGAAGAAGCAATAACATCCTAAATGAATTCCAGGTTTCGTACAAACCTAAAATCATATAATAATAAAGGAAATAATAATAATAGTAGTAGTAGTAGTAGTAGTAGTAGTAGTAGTAGTAGTAGTAGTTGTAGTAGTAGTAATAATAATAAACCCCCCCAGATAATAATTTTACCCCCCAGAAATCCAACCCGACGCCCGGTCTACAACATCTTGGCCTCATGGGGTGCGGGCAACGGCTGTTACACTTTAGCCGACAAATAGGGCACTGGCAGGTGAGTTTGACAAGGTTGTGTGTACCGCTTGAAAACACACCGTAACCCACGGTGGAACCGATCATGCCAGTGGGTGGATGGTTCTACGTTAGCGAGTCGCAAAAGATGGCCTCAGGGCCTCAGGGAGTCTGTTACTTCCCCACTACTCGTGGGAACAAGATTAAAGGTTCTCCAAATATTTCTCGGGTTGAGGGGTCCCTTAAAATCCCTCGTCTTGAAGAAAGCCCTCCTTGGAGGGTGAAGAGAAGGAGACATTTCTCCACAGTTGAGACAGTCTGTCGCTGCACAGTTGAGACAGTCTGCCGCTGCACAGTTGACACATTCCTGACATCGTATGCCGCTGCGCCGGCGGTGCCGAGGTATCTTGTTATAAGACGGAAGGAAGGTCAGTCCCTTCCTTATTAAAAAAGCTGTAAGCGGTTGCGCGGGATCAGCCGTCCAGAATATCAGAAAAACCGCAAGTGGACTACTCGTCGAGACCCTGAACGATGAACAGGGTTCGCGGTAACTGAAAATGCAGAAGGTAGAGGACATAAAAGTGGAAGTCGTTCCTCATACCACCCTGAACACCACGAAGGGGGTGGCAGTGTGCATGGATTTACTGAACTGCACAGAGGAAGAGATTGCAACTGAGCTCACCCCGCAGGTCACAGCATGTCGACGACTAATGGTGCGACGGGATGGACAAACGGTCCCATCTGCGTCCCATCTTCTAACCTTCAACAGGACAACTGTACCAGAAAACTAAGAGCGGGCATTCATAGACTGAGTGTGAGAGAATTCATCCCTCAGTGCAATATTATCACTGCTTACGTTTCGGGGACACTTCATCAAGAAGTGCTCGGGTCAAGACGTGCCTCTGTGGGAAGTCGGCTCATCGGCTCATGGTGATGATCCTTGTGCTGACCCAATGAAATGTGTCAATTGCGGTGGTCAACATTCATCTCAATCCCGCAATTGCCATGTTTATAAGCAAGAAGTAGCTATTTACGAGGTACGTACCCTGAAAAAACTGAGCTATTTCGATGCTAAAAAACTAGTATGCTCAGCCAACTCAAAGTCAGCTACGCACAGGCAGTAAAACCAACAGCGTCACCAGCCTCTATTGTAAAGGAAATGATACCTGCAGTAACACGATTCATCGAGCGTTACTTTTCAGTAATGTATAGCAAACCAACAATCAATAAAGACAGTGCGGCTGAGACAGATACGCAATCGGTACGGAAGGATAGTGTCGATGGGTCTACAAGCAGACCTATACTTCGTCCGACAAGGAGGGCCGATACAAACATTGTGGCTGCGCCTGCGGCTACCTCCAGTGGGGGCGAGACGGCGAGGGCATATAGTCCGCCAAGGAGGACCGACACAAACATTGTGGCTGCGCCTGCAGCCTCCTCCAGTGGGGGCGAGACGCCGAGGGGATACCGCTCCCAGATACACCAGACAGGACTTCTTAAAACCGAAATCGGGGATAAGACCTGTCCCGATGACCAGGAGATGAGCTCCGGATCGGAGTTCACCTCGATTGCCGGCGCCAGCGACCTCACCGACCTCGGTGATCTGACGGAACTCGGCAGTCTACAAAAAAGGTAAAAGAAAGGCTGGTCGTAAGGGAAACTTAGGAAATTACGAAATAAGCACGGTCCGTAGCGATTGATTCTTCACGTCCAGCATCGAGAACATCCTTCAGTGGAATATTAACGGTTGCAAATCGCATTACTGCGAACTGAAAATGCTACTTTCCAGGCATACACCGATGTGTGTGTGCCTGCAGGAAACACATTTGAGGCCATAAGATCATTTAATATGAGGGGATGTGAGTCCTTCCGCTGTGATGTGACTCCAAACATGAGAGGCAGAGGAGGCGTTGCTATATTACTTAGCAACAGATATCCCCACTAGACGTATTCCGATCGCTACGCTTCTACAAGAGGTAGCAGTCAGTTTATTACAGCCACTGAAGATGACGAATTGCTGCTTATACTTACCAGATTCCGCGTGGCGAGCAGAAAATGTACAGGAGCTACCATCTCAATTACTCCTTGTCGGGGACTTCAACGCCCACAGTCCCACTTGGGGTTGTCTTAGGATAAAAAGCGCTGGATTAAGAACTGAGGATCTCTTGCTAAACAACGCGTTAGTCTTTTTAAACACAGAAATGCGAATGCGACAGCACACATTTCAACGTTGGAAGTGGTACTTTCTCGGGTATCGATCTTTCGATCTGTAGTCCGGGTCTTGCTCCGTGTCCCGGATCTCCATGGGAGCTACCACTTCCCTATGCTAATAACAACACGAACGCCAAGGAAGGTTACACGCACGCCGAGAAGATGGCGCGTGGACTGTGCTGATGGCTTCCAGACCGCTTTTACACCTACGAACGTCTGTGGGAATATAGACAACGACGTACACAGTTTCACAGGTGCTACGGTCGTTCATCCAGGCCGCCGGTACCGGTGTGGAACAATGCGGTGAAAGACGCAATAAGAGAGAAGCGACGAGCAATAATCAGCTATAAACGAGCGCCGACCGAATATAATCGCATCGATTTAAGGAACTTCGAGCCGCCGTTCGTAGAAAAATACTCGTTGCCAAACGATCGAGCTGGGAAACCTACGTCTCGACTATGACACGGTCGACCTCAGTGACAGAAGTGTAGAAGGACTTCTTAAAACCGAAATCGGGGATAAGACCTGTCCCGATGACCAGGAGATGAGCTCCGGATCGGAGTTCACCTCGATTGCCGGCGCCAGCGACCTCACCGACCTCGGTGATCTGACGGAACTCGGCAGTCTACAAAAAAGGTAAAAGAAAGGCTGGTCGTAAGGGAAACTTAGGAAATTAAGAAATAAGCACGGTCCGTAGCGATTGATTCTTCACGTCCAGCATCGAGAACATCCTTCAGTGGAATATTAACGGTTGCAAATCGCATTACTGCGAACTGAAAATGCTACTTTCCAGGCATACACCGATGTGTGTGTGCCTGCAGGAAACACATTTGAGGCCATAAGATCATTTAATATGAGGGGATGTGAGTCCTTCCGCTGTGATGTGACTCCAAACATGAGAGGCAGAGGAGGCGTTGCTATATTACTTAGCAACAGATATCCCCACTAGACGTATTCCGATCGCTACGCTTCTACAAGAGGTAGCAGTCAGTTTATTACAGCCACTGAAGATGACGAATTGCTGCTTATACTTACCAGATTCCGCGTGGCGAGCAGAAAATGTACAGGAGCTACCATCTCAATTACTCCTTGTCGGGGACTTCAACGCCCACAGTCCCACTTGGGGTTGTCTTAGGATAAAAAGCGCTGGATTAAGAACTGAGGATCTCTTGCTAAACAACGCGTTAGTCTTTTTAAACACAGAAATGCGAATGCGACAGCACACATTTCAACGTTGGAAGTGGTACTTTCTCGGGTATCGATCTTTCGATCTGTAGTCCGGGTCTTGCTCCGTGTCCCGGATCTCCATGGGAGCTACCACTTCCCTATGCTAATAACAACACGAACGCCAAGGAAGGTTACACGCACGCCGAGAAGATGGCGCGTGGACTGTGCTGATGGCTTCCAGACCGCTTTTACACCTACGAACGTCTGTGGGAATATAGACAACGACGTACACAGTTTCACAGGTGCTACGGTCGTTCATCCAGGCCGCCGGTACCGGTGTGGAACAATGCGGTGAAAGACGCAATAAGAGAGAAGCGACGAGCAATAATCAGCTATAAACGAGCGCCGACCGAATATAATCGCATCGATTTAAGGAACTTCGAGCCGCCGTTCGTAGAAAAATACTCGTTGCCAAACGATCGAGCTGGGAAACCTACGTCTCGACTATGACACGGTCGACCTCAGTGACAGAAGTGTAGAAGAAGATCAGAGTGATCGCTGGCACATCAGTGTTTAAACCAATCACATGCATAGATCACGATGGTGAATTGATTTGCAACTCCGATGAAATTGCTGACACCTTGGCTGCGAGATATGCCGAGGTCAGTAGTACAGAAAGTTATCCTCTCAATTTCCTCCTAAGGAAAGATGAAGTCGAACGCGACCTTGACTTCGAATGCGAAGGGTACAAGAGCTATAACGTGCCTTTCACGATGAGGGAGTTACAGTCCGCTGTCCGGACTGCCGGCGACACTGCGACGGGACCGGACGATATTCCTTACAGCATGGCTACGGCTACATTACTGGCACTCTACAACGCCATATGGACGCAAGGGGAGTATCCAAAGTCATGGAAGGAGGCGATCGTCATCCCGCTTCTGAAAGCCGGAAAGGATTCAATGAAAACGGAAAACTATCGTCCAGTAGCGTTGACGTACTGTCTAGGAAAGTTATTTGAGAGGATGGTAAACAGCCGGCTTACCTGGTGTCTGGAAAAAAGCGGCCTTCTGACTGCACACCAGTGTGGGTACCGCAGATACCACGCTACTACTGATCAACTCGTTTATCTGGAGAACGTATTTCAGAACAGTTTAATCACAAAGAAACACATGGTTACAGCATTCTTCGATTTGGAGAAAGCATTCGACAAAACATGGAGATATAACATCATGCAAGAACTTCATGATTGGCGGTTCAGCGGTAACCTGCCAAAATTTATCTCCAGCTTTCTCAGAGACAAGACTTTCCATATTCGAGCCGGACAGTAGCTGTCGGCCCCTCACGAACTGGAAAATAGAGTACCTCAGGGATCTCCATTAAGCGGCACACTTTTTACCATCGCCATCAACGGGATCTTTGAGGGTATAGAAACGTCAGTTGGGAAGTGCTTGTACGTTGACGAACTTGCGCTGTTCTGCTCAGCCAAAACAACGGCGATGGGCAGGCATAAACTGCAAGCCGCTATAGACACGGTGGTAGAAAATGTAAACAACATAGGCTTTTCTTTCTCGGCAACTAAGACGACCTGTGTCCACTTCTGTCAAAAGCGAGGGAGGCACACGGACTCTACGTTAACCATAAATGGAGCCCGGCTACTCTATAAGCCCGTCATCAAATCTGAGCCTCACTTTCGACAGACAATTGACGTGGAATACACATGCGGACGATCTGGCTGCGAGGTGCAAATCCTCGTTGAACGCAATCAGGTGCATCTCCCATATGGGGAGCGGACAGATAAGTTTTATTGCATCTGTATGCCGCACTGGTGTTATCCCAAATGGTTTACGCATGCCCGGAGTACTCTTCAGCCAGGAGGTCGTGCTTGAAAAAGCTGGATCCTATTCACAACGCAGGGGTGCGCTACGCAACAGGAGCGTTCGGTACTAGCCCTGCACAAAGATTATATTGTGAAGCAGGAATGACGTCCTTAGATCTGCGACGTCAACTGCTGTTGCTGAGATACGTGGCAAAAATATTAGCTCTACCGAGCCACATAAAGCTCGTGTTGCTGGCGAACAACAGACTTGCTAGGATATACGACCGCCGTTTGACGTTCACCAGACCAGTCGGCAAGCATGCGTTCGAAATAGCCCGGCGCTACAATATCGAGGTGCCAGGAGTCCAGGCGTACGCTCCGTGCGAAGTCCCCCCCTGGCTGCTTCGCAAACCAAATTGCCGGCTGGATGTCGCCAGTAGAAGTAAGAAATCGTGCCACCCAACTGTACTGAAACTCCTGTTTATATCAGTCCTTGAAGAATACGTAGAGGAACACATTATTGTGTACACTGATGGTCAAAGACGGAGAGCAGAGTGGATCGATCAGGAGCGTTTGTCATCGAGGGTGCCTCCCACTCCTGGACGCTGTCCAAAGGGGGAAGTGTATACACCGCCGAACCGTACGCGGTGTGGCAGGCTCTTCGTTTCTTTGAACACCGAGGTGACACGAAATTTGTAATCTGTACGCATTCACTGAGTTTTTTTACTGCCTTGGATAGTAGGAGCACAGTGAATCCGTTATTGCAGCCGATAATGGGGCTATGCCATGCGTTAGAAGATCTTGGTTCATCTTTTACTTTTGTTTGGTGTCCGGGTCATGTAGGCATTGTAGGTATTGAAGAAGCTGACGCTGCGGCGAGAAACGCTGCGGACAGCCCACGAGTCGATGCGATTGTCATAAGACCTGATGATGCGAAACTAGCTGCCACAAGCACCATCATTAATGTGTGGCAGCAGACGACGGCAGAGCAAACTTTCTGCCGTGAAGCAGAGAGTCCGTAAATGGCAAGTAGCAGGCGATCGCAGTCGTCGTGAACAAGTTTGTATCACCAGACTGCGCATTGGGTACACGAACTTGACGTCTCCGTACCTCCTACAAGGACAAGAACCACCCGTCTGCACTTGTGGCGGACCACTTACAGTGAAACACATCATCAAAGACTGTAGTGCTCTTGCGGAACTGAGTCAGAGACATAGAGTAAAAGGTGACCTGAAAGAAGACCTCGGAAACGAACAGTTAGCAATAGACAGACTCTGCCCTTCCTAAAATCAGCCGGATTACTGTAGAGCTTTGAAAATATCGTTTTGCATCTTAATGTGTACGAGTTTTCACTGTCGTTGAGTGAACTAAAATGTAGGTGAGAAGGTAACAAGGTATCCCGACGGACACAAGGTATCGACATCAACACTCCTGGAAGAGGTCATTGTGCTAAAGTTGCCAAGCCCCAAACAAATATAAAAATATCGGTATGGAGATATGGAGAACTTCCATGTTCTAAGATTTATATTTTAAATCATTTTCGAAATGAAATATTTCCATAGAAACTAATTCTTTCTACTTACCGCTTCAGCCTTAACCACAGTACTGTGGTCACTAACGTACACCAACTCACGTTATCGCACTCGATTTTCACTGATGATGGAAGTCGATGGCACTGCCGAAACGTCTGGTTTTGCAGAAAACATTGGACTACGGCCAAACAGCCCGGGAAGGAATTTTAACAACAAACTACTTCTTTGTTGCCGATAACGTAGTACACATATAAAAATTATCCCCTCCCCCTTCAAGTATAATTTTAATTTATAGAAAATTATCCCCACCCCGTTCAACTAGCCTATTCATTTATAGCTATTTCATCTACGTTTCTACAGTCGATTATTATGATCTTATCAGGATACCTTATTTACCAAAATTAAGTACTTTACTCTTGTTAAAACATAAAACGTTGCAGGTAAACTACCCTTTCCCCGTAACCGATCTTCACCAAAATCAATAGGCCTTGAGACCTCTACAACTCAGGCACATATGTAAAAAATTATTTGATTCTGTTTGGAATTACGGCAGTTATCGTTCGTCATGAAAAAATTACTCTTGTTAAAACATAAAACGTTGCTAGTAAACTACCCCTTTCCCTTAACCGAGCTTCACCAAAAACAATAGGCCTTGAGTACTCTACAATTCAGGACTGTTTGCAAAACTTATTTGATTCTGTTTGAATTTGCGGCTGTTATCGTTTGCCATAGAAAAAATTCTACACACACACACACACACACACACACACACACACACACACACACACACACACACACACACACACACACACACACACACACACACACACACACACACACTTTTCGAAAAATGACTTTTCTTTATGTTTTGAGGGTAGTACAATCAGAATCAGCCGTTATCTCGAACACAATTTTTTTGCCATGACCATACTTACATTTCCTTATTGAACACGGAAGCAAAAAAATAAAATAAAAAAATTAAACCTATCATATAATAAAATAAAAATAATAATAATAATAATAATAGTAATGTTAAAATCGTTAAAATTTGAAAATAAACCCGTTCTGTTTTTATTTTATTCACTACACTAGAAATATGTTGGCTACTAAGAATGTAACCTATATCAGTAAGCCTAATATAACCAACGTTAGTGACAGATGGTGATGGATGAGCTCTTTAATTCAGTTAAAATCAGGTCAAAATCAGTCAGTTTAGTGTTTATATGTATCAAAAATTTTTAGGTTTTTTTTACTAAGGTTTTTATTTCAGTATGTTTCACCCTTTTCCTCAGTCTGCCTGACATAAGTACGTTGCTTGCGAATAAGAATATGTGAAGAAGAGTCAACTAAATATGTCAAGTTTGTACGTGTTGCAAGATAACGTACGCAGTGTATTTCACGACAAACTTACGTGGTTTCAGAAAGAATAACTCATACTATGTGATATGTAACTTATACACTGCGGTAATGTATTCAATATGAGTAATCAGCTATGTCAGTTACGTTGTCATTAACTGGCAACACGTTTCGCCTTCTCTAAAAACTAACCGTATTTATTATGAGTTGTGCTTTACTCTAATTTATAAGTTGTCATTAAGTTTTTTTCGCAGATAAAAAGTTTTTTAATTAAATTATTTATCCATTATTTTGTCCATTTGTGGCACAGTAGTTAGGGTCTAATATGGTTGCAGGTTTGTCAGTCAGGTTAAATTATTCTCGGAAAAATAAGTCATGGTGGTTATTATGAAAACTTCTATCTAGCTCACTGACAGCAAGAACGCTGATACCTCTAAAACTACTAATAGTCCAAAACGATTTATAAAACTAGCCATTTATGGAAAACACGATACTTTTAACGTACCACAAGACCACATCACTCTATAGCGACATCCTGGAACATGCTGAAAGGTGACTGCCCAGAACACGTTCAGGGGCAACATTCTGTTCGGTAAGCCCCCCCCCCCCCACGAAACTTAACACAATCGTGATACCATTTGCAGGTATCGAATTCGATTAACTCAGCCACGTTTAGAACGATCAGTCCAAATTGAAGGCCACTTAATAGACCGGACCACTCCCATCGATCTGTAAATTAAATTTGGATTTACATACAAATTCTTCTGTAGCACTATTCTTATCCAGCTCACGTTTCAATTGAAGTTAATTTATATTTGTCCACACACGTTTGGATCGCTTAGTATAAAAGTATGTTTGGCGATTATTGTTATTATGTTCATATTTGTGAGAAGTATTTACAACTTTAATTAAATGTACAGTAGTTGGTGTTAATATGATTTAATTTATCTTAGATTAGTACAGGCGTCAAGTGGAAACATCCAGTTGTTCAGTCATCCTCGTTCGTTAGTTGTTTTCATAACCCCTAAATTTACACATAATCGTGTTCTCAGTTCTTAATTATTAAGACTGTCTGTGAAATCGATCTGCCCTGTTAAGGCCACCCATAGAAATGAATGTGATTGCAACGCCGTAAATAAAGATGAACTAGGATAGGTGGCCGGGGTGTTTATCCACACCGAGTTCACCGAATGCATTTGTGGTTTTAGCTTGTAAGAGATCGCTACATAATAAAACGTCATATGATGTGTGCCTCACTTTTGTTAGCAGAAAGTTCTTCATTATATTCAAATGCTTGGAGTCGTAAGCTGTACTTCAGAGTATTAAATAAGGAGACATCGACACCTCCCCAGTCTTTGTAGCTCCATTTTTGTCAACTTATCAGGGCTTGTAGAGCTTTTAATTTCACTAGGGGAAAAATAGTTGAATGTAAGTTACTGGCTTCTGATATTCAGGCAGAAAGTCCTAGCCGTGTTTTGTAAATATTGACTCTTGGCCAAAATCAGATCTTGGTCACTATAAATATATTTTTAATTTTGGGTAGAGATATAATTGGTTGTATGTTTACATAAAAGAAAGTATATATTTTTTATATCTGTCCGTTTTAAGGAGAATCTGTGATACAGTCTGCTGTGATTGTGTTTTGGGTCTAACAATCTCGCTGTTATGACTCCTCAATAAGTAGTAGTCTAAAAGTAAACAGTTTATTCAAATTCTGAAGACTTGGAATCTACAAAATTGGTTCGTATGTTATCCTTGAACTGACGTTTTTAAGGAGACATGACCTTGAAGATAAAGAGCGTTTCCTTTCGTAAAAATTGTTTCAGTATTAATGTAGATATGTAATTTATTTATTGCAACCAAAAGTTTTTGAAATTCCGGTGGTATTTATTTATCTGTTTTACATAGTAACCTTTTATTATCTCATACGACGATTTTATGTAGCCTACATGTGATGTTTTCGCTTTAGGAGAAGTACTGTCTGCTGTCAGCAATTATTTTCTTTTTTGAAATGATCTGTGCACGCCGTTATTTGCAGAATTGAAAGAAATTATTTGATATCTAAAGGTGGATGTAGCAGTGTTGGAGTACCAGCCGTTTGCAATAAAAACTTAGATGATCCGACATGGACACAACGCAGCTCAGTATTCACAACAAATGTTTTATTTGTACAAAGGTAATCCGTAAGAGAGTTCAGCCTTGTTGTTCAGTAAACAGTGTTCTCCAGTTACTTGGCTCGTAACGCTGCACTCTATTGGTCACACGATATAATGCGCTATCCTTGCGTTAATTAGGCGATATGTTAAAAAAATTATGGTTCGGTATTAGAGGGAGTAAAATGTTTGAAATGCATGAAATTACAAAAAAAGATTGCATTATTCGGAACTTTACCTTTATTCCCCTATTAAAACAAGTTGGAGGTATAAAAAGTAGAAGTAGGCCTACATAGATTAATGAGTGTACCTCCGCGCGCGCGCGCGCACACACATATAAAAGTCAATGTACTAAATGAAGTGGAGGGTCTCCAAACCTATACTACAACCCTAGTGATAGAAGGAATATGTTTTTGTTGAATACATCTAGGTCTACACTTTAATCAAATAAAAGTGTGTAATAGTGGCTTATTATGTATTTTTTTTACAAAGTCGGACAATAAATAAATAATAAACAACAAAATCACTTATAAGAACACGTCTCTCCCCGTATTTTGTAATTTATTTTTAACTCAGAAGAAAAATATCAGAAACGTTAGCGTACACACAGATCGCTGTGATTCTCACATGTAAGTAGGTATGGTACAGCGAGAACACTGCGTGGTTCCAGTCCGTGCTTGCTCGCTCTAGTGTAAACTACACAAGAAGATAAGACTATTTTTATGTTCTGTGATAATCTTAGGGCAAACAAACGCACCCTCGGCGGTTAGGTAAGAAAGCAAGAGAGAGGAATTTCTCCAAGGACGTCGATTGTCGGAGACACTTAAAACTTAAAATGTTGATTAATTCTTGTGTTCACTGAACCAATAATGTCGATGGCAAGAGGCGGGTAAGGATCAGGTCTCTCAGCTGGTCTCGGTAACGTTTTGTGTTAGGTACGGTTAATTTTTTCCTCTTTCACTCTTACCTGTTTTGGACAACGTTCTGAATGTTTCTTACGTCTAATAACAATTTTAGAGTTGGAGATTTCAGGCGGTACATTTACTTAAATCGTTGGTTAATAAACCACAGTTAAGATTCAGTGCATAGTTGCTGGATTAGACCGTGTGATGGTGATGTTATTGTTTTGTTGTAAACCACTGTGATTTCGAGTGGTCAAATGAGGAAACGATTCATGAGTGCTGAGAGAGATACAGGAACGATTAGACCGATGCATTGCTCATTCCTCTAAACCTGTTGAGGTTATTCTAGTGACTGTTAGAGTAAAGGGAATATTAAATGTTCAAAAGTGAACGAACATTAATATAAGGAAGATTCAACTCTCTGATTAAGCAAGAGACATGTTCGTAAACTCAATATCTATTATTACTGTAATAATTATTGCAATAGTATGTTTACAGTAGGCACTTACTGCAGTGATCGAAGGAAACTTCTATAAGTTGTTTCCACACAGTGAAGACGAAACCTGCAAGGCTACAGGAAAGCTGAGTTTATTATCATCTACTTTCTAAAAACAATTGATAAAAAGATAGCGAGACGAAAGCTGCGCATACGCAATCCCAAGGTAACTGAAGGATATACGCCAAAACTGAACATTTCATATCTATCTTACATTGTTTTATTTATACTAGCCGTAAGCGTTTAATGAAGACAGAAATCCTTGGTGTATAATTATGAGAGTAATAATCCTGAATTTGTTCATTTGCTTTTGCTGAATTCGTACCTAATTCTACAGGGACGTTCATAATGCACTCTTTTTCCAGCTATAAGTTACTGTTTATCCTTAACGCAAAGAAACGATTTTATTTTGTCTGCCCTTGTGCCGATTTTATATTTTCTTCATAACAGTTCTCGTTTCGTTCCTCGGAGAGTTGTCACCGGCCATAAGTTGGCCTAGTTATCAAAGAATTTAGCCTATAACTTTGAATTTACCTCTCGTTGTGGACATATACAAACGTACCGTCACACATCAACGGGACGTTTTTAATTGATAAGAGTCATAGTGTCGCAGTTTACTTGTGCATTATCCGACGACCTTAATCTGTTAGTCAGCGCATAGTGAAGTGATTACACGAAATCTCAACGCTGAAGAGTTTTCAATATTCAGATCGCTTCATAATAAGAGACGTTCTCTCGTACTTGGCGCCGAGGAAGTCGATAAAAAAAAAACGTTCTGGCTTTTTAATTTTCGTTCTCAAATCCGCTGTCCTTTGCTTTATGTATGTGCGAAACGTCACTGCGATGTTGTAAAGAAACGCAGCGTCTAATCGCCACTAACCTAGGATAGTGGTAGATTCTTGCTTCATGGACGCGTTAATTACTGTGCGCTGGTGCGCAGTTAGACTTCATCAGTTAATAGATGTTAATTAATATGTGTTGACGTCGCGGCGACCGGTAGTAGTCAGCTGGTCGCCTCAAAAGGAATACCATCGATTAACATTCCAGTAATGTAATCCCTGAATAGAATTAGCTTTGCTAGAAGTTATCTGTTTTTATGGCATCTGTAAATAGTATAGGTACGTGAACTCAGATCAGACTACTCTCACCATACTGACTCAGCTCACAGGCTTCTAACATAGGTCAGGTAATACACATAATGTACGGATAAATATGTTTCAACAGACTTTTTAAATAGATGCTGTTCTCTTTAGTACACGTGCAATTGCACGCATCATATTCATACCTAGATTGTATCTATCGACTGAGGCATATTGGGATCATTTTGTTTTAATTTACATTTTGACAAAACACATTAAATCTGTTAGGCTCGAAACATAAATTTCAATCGACCACGTGTCACTAAGGATTTTCAAAAGGGTCAGTTGAAAAATATTTTGTCACAATTCACATCTATTTGTCACTCCTTTGATTGTCCAAGTCCTTCAAATTTTCCATAGTTTTAAATAGCCAGATTTGAAAAATTCAATCGACGCGAGTGCAATGGTGAAACTTCCACATTCCTGACTCAAAGCTCTGATAAATAACCAAAGTATTGACCCGTTAAGTCAAATTACCGTCGTTTTTTTAAGCTTTCAAATTTCAGTATAGAAATGGGATCTATCCTACACTCAGTATCGTTGCTCAGGTAAGACAAGACGGTTATATTCTTTCAAAGTAGTCCTAGTTCCTCAACGTGGTATCCCTCGATCTCCCTTCGATCACATCGTATTTAATTTTAGTTAATACGTGTAACGTAATATTACACTTTAATTAGCACATTCAATAACATTTATTCAGTAGTTGATAGCATTAGGTGTGTCTACTCCATGAACGAGCGTATGTTTTCGTGTATATGCGGTAGAGAGAAGGAGAAGAAGAAGAAGAAGAAGAAGAGAGGAAGAGAGAAAGAGTGAGCGAGAGGGGGGGGAGTTTAACTCGTCACATAGATGAACGCGCGCGGTTATGTGATTCACATAGGTGTAGTAGGCATAGGTTAGTATTTGTCAATGCATGTAATTCACATAACTTTCGTTCCTGAGCCTCACCGACAATTGCGTTACAGTTTGGTTATGATTTTTACTACAACAATTGTGCATTGTGATATGAATTAATAAATTTGATTTCACATTCCGGTAGCTGAAATTATTTACACCTGTTTTCAAAAATATAATACACGCGCGTGCGCGCGTGCACACACACACACACACACACAATGTGAAATTAAATATAAACTTATATAGGCCTACACATAAGTAATTTATGAAAGAACAATTCGTTCCGAATTTAGTAAGTTGCAAAAATATTTTTAAGAATAAAGCCGTGTGTGCTTGCGTGCTGTAAGTAAACGTTTACTGCTACACATTCTACATTAAGCTCTACTCCTCAAGTCTCCTAGCTGGGAAAATGAAAGAGATGTCAGCTTTATTTAATCATTTAAATGCCAAGAGGCTGTTATCAAGTATCGTGCAAATAAAACTCCACATACTTGGGACGACATCATAGAAGCAATCGCTGCAGACTGCGAGGCTCCTGATGCCAGACTAGAGGCTGGATTATATTACTATTACCCTTGAAGGATATAGCTAGGCTTATGTTCTTCGAGACTGGCTCCTAATAGCCTGTTAATTGTTTAAAGCTTCGATGTACCACAGATGGACACTGACTGAATTCTTATCTTGGTCAAAGAAAGAAGTTTCTTCTTCTGCTACCGAAAGGAGATAAGAATATGTCTATAAA
Organism: Magicicada septendecula; assembly: GCA_034769895.1. NCBI lineage: Eukaryota > Metazoa > Arthropoda > Insecta > Hemiptera > Cicadidae > Magicicada > Magicicada septendecula. Next base: position 689,350,761 of record CM068367.1, read on the forward strand.
TAAGAAAACCAAATAAAATAAGCTGTAATTGAAATATAATCCAAACAGGACACGATAGGAATAGAGGTCGAGGCAGCAGACGTGTAGGAAGTTAGGGAAGGTCGATGTGCGTACTGCCGATCTAGGAATAAACAAAGATAACAACAGCACTACGATATCAGTGTACTAATTTAATGTAATTACTTGTCATTATAAAATATCTTGCTGCTGCATAAAAACCGGTAGAACGCTAATTCTATGGCTTTAATGGTGTTTACTACAAGGCATTATTAGCGATGGTTGCGTAGGTCGTCACTCATTTTAATGAATAGAATAAGGAAGCCCATCAAATAACATAGATTGCAGTCAGAGGTGGTGCTTACACACACACGCACGCGCGCCAACTTACACACAAATCGGTTTACTTTTTATTTATCTTGTTTGAAATAAAATTTACAGAAACTTGTAATTAGTGATATACCAAATTAGTAAGCGTATTGAAGCCAAATAATTAAAATAAAGGTTTTACTTTGACATGGTTTTTCTTCGGTTAGTAGTTAACAAGCAATGCTGTTTTGGTAAGAAATATTTATTCAAACAATGGCGGATATGAGGAAGTGTCTGTAACATCCACGGAGGACCACACCAACATCGTATATATTAATGGTATATATATTCGGAGGAAGAATATATGAAGCGCATATGAATATGGGAAAGCGCATATGAAGCTATCATTTAGATGAAGGCAGTTTCAAAAACGTGCTGTTTGCTGTTGAACGCAGACAGTAGCCTACACTGTTGGACTCCTGACTGTGAGTGTCTATAGACCCGTTGATTATAATCACAGTAACTATGGTGATAACATACTTCCTTGAACCAATTCGATGTAAGGTAAGTAGAAATGTCATTATTCAGACAAATATTACTCCCACAAAATTAAAAAATAAACATAAACACAAGCATACTAGTGGGAACTAGAGACATATCATTAACAAAAAGAATTAGAGACATATCATTAACTGTACACCGAGAGCGCGTTGAAAACTGACTATCGAATACTATAAAGAATGCCTTTAAATTACTGCCTTCAAGAATCCTCTGGGTTTGTAATCATTCTTGATAGTATTCGGTAATCAGTTTTATTAGCCGAATTAAACCATGGCAAAGTAAAATTTTTATTTTTATTATTTGGCTTCAACACGCTTACTAATTTGGTACATCACTAATTACAAGTTTCTGTAAGTTTAATTTCAAATAAGATAAATAAAAATTAAACCGATTTGTGTATAAGTTGGCGCGCGTGCGTGTGTGTGTGTAAGCACCACCTCTGACAGTGCAATCTATGTTATTTATGGCATTCCTTACCCTATTCATTAAAATGAGTGACGACCTACGGAGCCAACGCTAATAATGCTATCTAGTAAATACCCTTAAAGCCATAGAATCAGCGTTTTACCGATTTTTGTGCAGCAGCGCGCTATTTTATAAATTACAAGTCATTACATTTAAATTAGTACACTGACACCCGACTTTTATCTTAGTGCTGTTATCTTTGTTTATTCCTTGTTCGGCAGTACGCACATCAACCTTCCCTAACTTCCTACACGTCTGCTGCCTCTCCCTTTTTTCCTACCGTGTCCTGTTTGGATTATATTTCAATTACAGCTTATTTTATTTGGTTTCGTTATTTAAAGACGCAGCCTCGTTCCCTCTGAGCACATGCTTGCACACGTATGCTCCACTGGAACGTTAGCGCGGTTGCAATGCGATCTCACACATTGTACGTAAGTCTTCCAAAATTCTTCTAAACATGCCTGAATTCGACCATGTGTATTTCGAATTTTCAAAAACGTACACGCTTTCAGCACGTCGTTTAAATCAATGGAAAAAATTGTTCAAGGCCTCAGAAAACCTGCTTAATTTCAGTGGGTTTCGTCATTTTCAACTGCAATTTCCTGTCGGTACTCCAGTCTACTGAAACATCTCCAGTAAGCTCTTTGCAATACCATACACTCATCGCGGTGTTGAGTGCAAACTCTGCTTCGCCGGGTTAACGTCTGATAAAGTCTACGATACCCTGTCTTTCAGGCGAAATATCATATGTCCTATGGTGATCTCTTACTGAAGTGTTACTGATTGTGCAGAAAAAGTGGAGATTAAAATGCCTCATCAATTTCATTTCTCTTTAAAGATTAACTTTCTACATAACTATAAATATGTCTTTTGTTTTGAGTTTCTTTTTAAAACTTAAATTAAAAGATGACTGATTAAAGAGTAGAGACGCCAGTACTGGATACCCCTGTGTCGAGTGATAAACGTCGGAAACTGACCGTTTTCTGCATTAAAAAAAACTCATATTTGAAACAAAACTGTGGCCTTCAAAACGGACATTAAACACGATACAGCAATATAGTTTTTAGTTTAATAACGACTACACATTATGTAAAATAATGTTTTCTGCGGCGGCCAGTACAAGTGTGGAAGTGTTAGGTATTACGTCACACATAGCCAACCGTAACGCATTAAAATTCACATATTTATTATACATTGTAATAGCCGGTGACCTCGCGGCACACACACACATGTACATATATATTTATTTGTTTATTTATTCGTACGGAATGTGTACACATTTAAAACGGATGGCAGTTGATAAGTGTCTCCCACTTGGCCTTCATATAGGTTAATTTGTTCCATAATAGCTAATGTAATTTGCATTTAAAAAAAAACTTGAGCGATTTCTTAGACGGATAATATTTGCATATTGTTTTTTAATGTTAGTACTAACAGGAATTACATAATATTTATGAGAATGTAATACGTATTATGTATAAGGTGATTAAGTAAATACGTAGACATGTCAACTAACGATAGCAGAGGACACCGGCCTCATGAGTGAATATTTCCTTGTCCTTTTTCGGATACCGTATCCACTTAACCTCAACCTTGACAATAATTACTTTGTTGATTTTGCTGTGGTGATGTCTTTTCATAGTGCTTCTCATGATATAAACATTTGTGTATATTTTTCAATAGTATTTGTCAGTGGGTAACTAGGGAGGGGGAAATCAGTTTGTGGGGGAAGATGAGACTAACTTCTGGGGGGGAGGTATGAGAAAAGCTTGAGTGTTGGACTCACCAATTTTCTCAGGGAAAGTGAGATATTTAAGATTGATCTCATACACAGTTACTTGCAAGGCTTATTTTAACACATGTAACTGGCTTAGAAATAGGCTTATTTCAAGTGTCTATGGAATTCATTGAAATGTTTAATAGCTCTGGGGGGGGGGAGTGATCTCCCTGGTCCCCTCCTTTGTGACGATTTCATTAAAAAAATATGTTAATTAATTAAATTGTTAATGTATAAGCTGAGAAATTTTAAAATTTTAATAAAATCTCACATTTTAAACTAAATCTTATTGCTATCATTAAATAATAATAATATTTAATAAAAAGTCTAATAAGAAAATAAAAGGGAATACAATTGTACAGAAAGGGTAAAGCTTGTTAATTAATCCTGCATATACAGGCACTGACCAGAATTAACTTGTTTTCTGACCCCTAAACAAACTAAATATAATTGTAAATTTTGTTATTATTTAAATAATTAAATAAGACCACTGTAATGTACTTTGATAACGTCTGTAACTAAGAATATCTCTATTTAATTATTTAATCAAACTTTAGTCCTTTAATTAAATTAGAAACATGGAACTACTTTTATGTTGACTAGTAATTGTCGCGAGATTACTACTCTTCCCCTAACTATTTTTGCCCACTTGCAATGGAGCGCTCACGCCGTAAGCTGCGTACAGCGTTGTTTCGCGACGCGTGTATAATTATGTGAATGGTTGGTTCAATGAATATTTAAATAACTAAATTTGTGCGGCGATGACATCTCTCTCAATGAATAAATAACAAACTATGTAATTCATACATTACTACAAACATGAAGGTGATTTTCAACTAATCAATAATCATGTGAAGTGTATTACTGTGAAACAAACTTTCTATTTATTTATTATAACTACAAGAATTACAACAGTCGTCTAAGATGAGAGTATCCTACAAGAATTACTACAGTCGCCTAAGATGAGAGTACTTCACCCCGAATGATATAACAGTCTTCAGGAACATCACCGTCACCGGATACTAAGGCAACGACAGACCTTCAGGAAACCCACCAAGGACCGAAGAACCAATTCTGCAGCAAATACTGAAAACCAGGTGACATGGAGGCTTGTCTTCCATGGTTATGAGTTACTAAAATTATTACCCACAAAAGACAATTTAACTCACCACTTTTAAGACTTTAAAAGACAGACATTATATGTAACATGTAGTCTGTAATCTAATAACACTGGTTATAGCAAAAGAGTAAATGTTTAAACTAAAAGTTTTCTTGTTTTGAAAGATTAATAAAGTCCATTCTTCAAATGGCTCAATTTTCAATATTGTATATGGCAAGGTGACCATTATTAACTTAATATATATTCAATCCCGGATCCGTGGAATAAATTAAATAGATGTACATCATATTTTGAGGGCCCTTATGAAAGAGTAATATATATAATTATACTGTAAACTATATATGTTGAGAACTTTAAATAGAGAACTTTATCTCATAATGTAATAAAGAGATGTCATCTGAGTACCGAGTAAACTGAGTGCATAAATCAACAGTCTCCCCTTCCCAATATCCTGATATAAGAATTGTTTTATTTGTCGTGATTAATTTTCAGCTCGTCACAACGAAAGGCAGCCTGTATAATTGGCATAACCAATTAACGCGGGTTCCCTACGTTATAACACAAGCTAAGATGTTATACCTTAGTTACGCCATTGAACCTTATTGCTTTTCCGTACGGTAATTCGTGAATCACATTACAATAATTAAAACACAAAACAACAGTTGGTAAAGGTTTCACAATGTTTAACTTGGTAATACTCAGCTAAATCTGATATTCCTTTCAGTCAATTTCAGACAATTCTCAATGAGTATACACTAGTTACCCAGTTTACTCTTTGTGCTGGAGGAAGGCCTGAAGAATACCGTTCACAGAAAGAGTGACTAATAATGAGATAATGATGAGAGTGGATGAAAGAAAAATCTGTCCAAAATCATTGCGGAAAGAAATAGTATGTTGGTCACCTACTAAGCAAACTGCTTCGCCATCCTAATCGAAGGAATGGCTGAGGGGCTTAGTGGGAAAGGAAGGCCTAGACAAGAGTATATGGATGAAATAAAAGGAGAAAGAAAATATGTAGTGATTAAGGGACTGTCTTCGGAAGGGAAGACATTGCAAGCCCACCAACCTCTAAGCTGAGGCGGAGAAGAAAAGATACTCTTTGCTGTATATCACTCAGTTGTATTTCAGAAAGCTCATTATATCGACATAGGTTTTTACATTAACAAGTGCAGTAGGTGCAGTAGTTTGAAACGTTTACCAAGTGTTGTTTGTGTTTCATTCTGTGTATATGTTTCAGAGTCTTTAGTTTGCCGTTACCTTTTTCGTTCTGACCCTTTTCGACCACATGTTGTACTTTAAGTTATAAGCCGATGTTGGCAATACATTAGGATATACACTTAATCTGGTCACAATGAATCCTCATAGGTGTGAAGTTTCGTAGGTCTTCGAATTACGAAGTGTTTTAATTTTTACGTTTACATGGATTTGTTTTAAGTTTCTTTATGAGTTTTAATGGATTGATCAGTTGGTATTAACATTTTTCGATTCATCCATGTTTTGTGGAATTAGATTTACATGATAAGATGTCTGCGTGGTACTTGTGAGGATAAAATAACAACAGCAGAAATATGGAGAAAGGGGGAGTCACACGGTGAAGAGCAAGTGAATTAGACGATTGGGGTTTGAGGGATGAAGAACTAAAAATGCAGGAATATCTCTATCCTGGAAACCGTATATTGCCCAAGTAAGAGAAGGCCGTAATAGTAGATAGTTAGGCGGACAAGAATTATGAAAAATTTAGCTACTAACCTAGAAGAGGAAAGGTTGAAAAAGAAAGAAAGAAAGAAGAAATAGAAGAAGGAGAAGAGGAAGAAAAACGCATCCACTTTCCAAAAACTTCAGTTGGGCAAATTATTGTTTGGATACTGAATGTACACCGTAGTAGGCCTATAGCTAAGAATGGACACCAATAGCATTGCATGTTTCCCTTGCAGATTATATTTCGATGTTATGCTGCAGATTATACAGTGCTGATCTCGGCTACTGGAAAATGTCACGTCCTATTTTTTTGAGATAGGCTAAGTCTTTTTACTGTTTACTGGTTCTTACTTTCTCTCCCTCCCTCTCTAGCCACTTTTCGTATACTCGTATTCCTTCTTAAGGGAAGTCCATCTTTTCCTAAGGTCATTCCTGACCCTTCTCTCAATGAATTTTTATCATAACTGATCTAGTATTCCACATTAATCAGTAGTCTGTATCATGTATTATCTGAATGCTATCCGATAAGTTAGCTAAAAGGAATATGTAATAAGCAGAATATTAATATGCCATAATGATAAGTAAAGTTTTAACACTGAAAAACTACCGCTTTAATTTGTTTATAAACTTTGTAAATGAATACAAACAGGTAAGGCACACGGAGACCACAGATGGTGTGTAACCATCGCAGACAAAATCCCCCAATAGCAGTTTCAACTACCAGTTTAGAAACATATAGGAGAAATTTGGAAACATTAAATTAATAGATGCTGGAATATTATACAAAGCAATCAAAGTCATTGTTACTCCTACTCCCAAAGTATTATTTTGTTAAGAATTATGTAGGAAAACACAAGTAGGCTAGCATAATTGTGCAGATGGTGACAGGCACGCTCTTGTTACACATAATCTGCCAAAAGCATAGACTTAAACGTTACAAACTTAATAACTTATATTACTGTACTAAAGTTAGGGCCTATATGTGTATAAAACAACGAAAAGTGAAAAAATCTGGCATGCTGACGACCAAACAGTTTTCCTTAGGAAGATCCAGTGAATGTGTTCCCCGAGGGCCAAACAACAGATATCTACCTGCTGTGCTGTCAACATCATCCACCTGCTACGTTGTTTACGGGTCAACAATAACGTGCGTGCTGACTCTCAGTCACGAAAGATTTGCCAATCGTCTGACAAGTTCTGCCTCCGAACGAAGTACAATGTGTTCAAAAAATATGAGGGGCTCAAGGCCAGCGTTTCATTTAATTTTCCTCAGCGTTATCTTAAAATCTCCCCACAACGTTGGTACGACTAAATCGACTTCATTGTGAACGACCAATGTAAACATTGTCGGATAAACACACAATCCTTCGTTCTGTTATCAATCTTTATTTCATTAAACGTATTTTTCACATTTTAAATTCGGTCGGTTATTACCCCACCAGTCATGGTTATTGCATAAGTAGTAAGGAAAACGGTTAACTGATTTTATCTAACGTTGATGGTCGAAACATTGACTTACACACTTTTCACTAGTATAATGCGATTTAGAATGTATTGGGTTAGCTTAACACATATACAAATCAGACGTTGGTTACAGTACACTATCAGCGTGTCAGATAGATAGGAAGCACTTCACGTTCCTTAGCTTTGGAGAATCGATAGATTACAAAACAATAACCAAAATATCTGAAATCGTATATCTTTAACCAAGATTGTATTCAGTCAACAATTTAATTATTATTTAGGGCCTGAGTATTTTGTTCCCTTATTTTGAAGCAGCTTTTGAAAGCTGCTTCAAGAATATAGTAATACGATAAAATAAACAAGTGATACTGAAGAGTTGTCCAATAGAACCCTACAGTTCATTATCAAAATAAATTGTAAATGGGCTGGAAATGGTATGGTGCTGTTAGATTGGACCATAGTGGATCTCCCATGTTTTAATAAAAACACCCGCGAGTTGTTTGTTGGGAATTTGATTGTTAACTAAAAATTGTTGCCTTATCTATTGTTTTATTCGCGTGAGCTTGAAAACAGGAAATGTTATATCGATTTGGCGACTGCTAAATGCTAATTTGTTTTAAAGGAAAACATTTCAACTTTATCAGTAGTATTTGCCAATTATTCTGCCTGGAATAAATTGATATCAAGGATGTGGTTAAACTAAACAAAATATAGCTTTGAACAAACAAACTGAGGTCATAGCTTAGTGCTAACAAGACAGACTATGTGAAGTGAAATGCCAGCGAGCTTAGTGTAGACACCACGTGTGAGATGAAACCACTACTCTTAGTGGGTGCGTTTATACCTGTTGTCGAATAATACGAGAAGATGTAGTAGGCCTATAGTATTCACTGCTGGCTGCACGGTAGTAGCTGTGGCTTTTCGATATTTCCGCCATTCTCAATTTCTAATGTGCCAAATGGGGAGGTATTGGTCCCCGGTAGAACAACTTCTACCATCTCATTTGAGCTTGTGCATGTCAACGAGAGGGAGTTAGAGAGAGAGAGAGAGAGAGAGAGAGAGAGAGAGAGAGAGAGAGAGAGAGGGGGCTTTAATCATTTATCTCTCCGATAAACAATACTCAGGCTCTTCGCTGAGCAAATAAGTATGTACTGGAGTTCGTATCCAGTTCGTCGATTCGGTCGAAATTTTCAGCCTGAGACAAAAACATTTTCCAAGAGATTCAGGGCTGTGGCAGAAAATATTTATTTAATTGTTATTCAGTGAGAGTTGCGAGGTACTCGTATTGGTGAGGCGGCAATGCTGCACACTTCTGAGACTGGCAGTAGCGTATCTATCAGTAATCAAAAGAAGGAAAAAAGTCGAAAGAACCAATGACTGGATGGGTGGATGGTTTTTTGGGTGAAGCAGTAGAACAGGATGGTGCTTAATCCTAGATATAAAGAATCACAGCCAATTTAATCAAAATAATTTAGATACTATCCGCTCACACGTTACGATTATCAGGCAATTTTATACGAACTCTGCTAGTTTTACTAAGGGCAAACAGAATACGAATACCGTGAATTTTTTGGAAAATATCCTATTACAACTAAATTTTGGTATTGATAATTAAACAAACAGTCATTTTAATTATCTAGTGTCGACATTTTCTAGGTGATAATAGTAAGTACATTATCAAAAAATTATATTATCATGTACAGAATTCGCATGTGGTACAATAAATAGGCATCGATCGGAACAAACCCGTCCAGTTTCTGTATGAAATGTTTTATTATAAGACTTTGGCTGTGTCGACACTGTTTCGTGGTAGAGAATTTTGTCCGTTATCCAAGGTTTCTATTCGAACCGAGGAAGTGTGATACATTCGTAGGGTGAAGGGTTTCAATTCCTACGCACTGTAAAAGGTTGTGACATGGGGAAAGACTGAAAAATTATGGACTTTAATAAAATAATACAGTACTAAAAATTGGGTTGAATATCTGGACCAAACAAACAGTGAAAGATTACTCTCTTTGGTTTAAGACACTGTACTTTTCCTATTTTACAGCTAGGCTCATAGTTGCTGGTAATGCGTCATCGCAAAATGAGCAAGACAGAAAATGTTCAGTTAAAGAAAAATGACACTTGTGATAACTGAAAAAATGGCGTTGTTATTAATAATGAAAACCCACGAAAATTTTCCGCCGAGCAAATAAGTATGTAGGCCTACTGGAGTTCATATCCAGTTAATCGATTCGGTCGAAATTTTCAGTCTGAGACAAAAACAACTTCGAAGGAATTCTGGGATCTTGGGGAATTCTCGACTATCATATAAAATCCGGATAGCCTATATAAAGAAATAAAAAGCACGATCGCGAAAACAGGGGGGCCAAGAAAGTAACGAGAAAGGCCACCTATATAATACACGAAAAGCAGAAGAAGAAGAAGAAGAAGAAGGTTAGTCTTAAAATGTGTCAAATCGTTAATTAATTAGATTTCGATTAAACTTAATACCACTACTGCGCTTAACTCGTTGAGTTATCGTAAACCTAAAAAATTACCTAGTTTGTTGCGGATTCATAAGACCTGTCATCAGCTTGATCTAAACGAATTTAGATTCTTTGAAATACTAAAGTTACGTATGATCGTATCTGTAACGTGTAATTACGTTAACAGTGACGTAAAGTAATTTACGTACCTCACACGCTTGTTGGCCTTCCAAAACTTGGGAAATTGAAGCATTATTACGCTGGTGTAACATAAACATTGCATGGCGTGTTGTTCTCCATGCAAATTACTTAAACCTGGTTCCAGAACAATACAAACGATAATAGGAGTAACAACATAATTGTTACCGACCGCTCGGTACAAAAAAAATTCGTTGTATTGTAAGAGGAAAATTTGGTTCAAACTACACCTACACAATTAATAGCGGGTTGCTGTACCTATAATATGCGTAACTAGGCACGTTAGGGGTATTCAATTTTGTTTTCAACAAAAAATCGTTACGTGGTTCACAGGCAGAAGTAATAACTTTTTAATAAGGAAAATATTAACAAATTATATATAATTATGAGTATACTCTGTATACATATAGCTTCTCTCTACCTCTACGTAAACACACACACACACACACACACACACACACACACACACACACACACACACACACACACACACACACACACACACACACACACACACACACACACACACACACACACTATGTTATTATAATTTTTATTAATAAGTTTATAGTTTTTTTGTTTATAGAGCTTTCCGCAGAAACTGGATTATCAGTTCAGTAAGTAGATTTGCCGGATTTGAACCCCGAGGCTCTGTAAGCGGTCAACGTTCTCATCTGGAAACCTGATAACTACTGGGTTCAAAGCAGAAGACGTTTTCTCTAGTAGTAAGACAGTGTACACACAAGCGCGCGCACACACACACACACAGAGGGGGGAATGTGATTCTTTAGTAAACGGAAACGTAAATAAGAGTTTTATGTAAATCTAGTCCAATACGTGTTAAGGGATTTGTGACCGTATTGTCGCATGACATCCAGTTAAGAGTCAGATTTATTCATGGATAATTTATTATTATTATTATTTATTGGGTGCTTGCGATGAACAAATCTGTTCCAACTTTGATTGCGAAGTTCTCAATTGCTTTACACATTTGAAGATTCTTTTAAAATATTAATTTGCTTGAGAAAATTCTCCAGATTGGTGTCAAAAGTTGTTAGAGTCTTCTAAGAATTCGTAATAGTGTCACGGAGGCACATAGAAATATATGAAATCCACTCTTCTCACCATATGGTGACTTCAAAGAAGCAGTTCAGTGAAACGAGAAGTCGATCGTTCATACTACGGGTACCATGGTACAAGGCAACCCGCAGGGGCTTGTTAAGGATAGGGGGGACGAACGAGACTGAACCCCCTCCCAGAGGGTAGAAAAAAGTTGACGAATTTTGTTAATCTCTTAACTTTCGGTCTGTTTTATTATTCGTTCAGCTGTATACGCTAATATAGTGGTAACTCTTTTTTAAATATATGAAAAGGTTTATTACACATTAGCGTGTATGTTTGAAATATGAAATATAGGAAAATCAACTCGGTCAGTATATTGTAAAGAAAGTTTCAATAACGCGTATTTTTATTGTGTTATTACTGGTTACATTAATGTGACTGATTTCAAGACGTTATCACGCACATTTTTCAACCGCTTTAAGGATAGTAATGTTGATTAGTCTTAACTTGTTTGTCTTCTGTATGAAGCTGACTCGACTGCGGACCCCCCCCCAGGCCAAATTCTAGATACGCTACTGGCGACCCGAAGATGATTTGTGCTTAAAACCGAAATAATTCACCGTAGAATCTGAAAAAAATCTGAACCAATGGAAAGAGGAGTCACTTCCAGGTTGTCTGCTGCTAAAAGAGTCATTGTATGAAGACAACAACCGTCGTATGAAGGCGTCGCTGTCGTAGAGTTTACATAGCGGAACTACAGGCTAACGGGTAAGTGAAAGCCCAATACAAGGTACTCAATACACCCCGCAGATAAAGGCAGATTCATGGAGGTCTTAAAATATGAAGAAATATGTGCCAATTAGTAACTAGTCCACTGTCACTGATTGTCTCTCGGGTAAAAAATATTGAAATTCTACTTACAAAACATAAATAAGTGGTCGAGAAAAAAACGACTACCGCTAATCAGAAGTTCACATATACATAGTTACTAATAATAATTCATAGTGTAGGCCCGTGAGCTAGACCTACGTGTTGAAGCTGAACAGTTACATGAAAGAAGGAACCATATTCGGGCTAAGCGTTATTAACGGCTTATTTGCTTCTAATTGATACTAAATTTCATAATTTTTGACAACTATTACGGAAGTAATAAGGACTGTGATTTGAGCTTTTTAGATTATAAAATTTTGGATGTAGTAATAAGTGATTATTAATTTAATTGTTTTGCTTTTTTGTTTCCTGTGTCTGTGTCAATGTCACTTAACTGAAGGTAGGCCTAGTTGTATGCCACAATAATATAAGTAACAATACTGGGACAGTATCAGATATCTTGAATCATTATCTTTTCCATGACAAGCAGTACTGCACGCTTCCTAAAATCGAAATGTGAGGTACAATACAACAGAAATTTTATTATCAGAATGTACAAATTTTCCCGATTTCATTTTACCGATTAATTTATAATTCAAGTCGAGAATTAGCTGTTACTTACGAGGGCATTGAAAGTTCTTAATTTAGCAATCAGCGTGATCCAGCATCCGTAGGCGCTTTTAAATTACATCTACATTACATACTTCGGACGACAAAAGTTACAAATATCCACGGAGGAGTTTACTTTTGAATAAATGTAACATCCAGGACACTTGTATTTTACAGTTTACATTCGTGACCTGTGTTATAAGAAGTGTGCTTTATGGTTTTCGACGAATATTATTTGGTTTGTTATACGTAATATGACAAGACGCCCCGCTCTCTGTGGGACGTACATTACTTGTCAAGTGAGAAGCATTAAGTTTTTCCGAAGCCATGACAATTAAGTGATCGTATAGATATAGACCAAAGTTTCAAACATATTTGAAATCCATCACAAAGAGTCATTCCAACGATATCTAGTAGGTGCACTTCGTCTACGCATATAGTCTACTGTCACTGCCAGGGAGTAATGTAGCAGTTAAAAACGTTGTTGTTTTCAATTATGTGAGCGAAAATACACGTAGTCAGTGTCTGATAGGCAATTCTAGTTACAAAAATTAATTTTGATTTAAGCTGCTACGATTTTCATGCCATCGTGATTCTTCTGTACCAATCGTTTTATGGTAGATAAGTTTCAATAATGGATTTTAAAATAAAACTTTCGATACCGTACTTTAAAATATACAATTTATTAAAAAACTTTTTAAATAAATATTTACATTTTTGTCTACAACGTATTTTTTAGAACTATAAGTATTAATGCTGATAAGAAATAATTGCTTTAATATAATTATTTTGTCAGTATTTGTACTTTCAAAACCAAGTACATAAATTTCAAGTACTTATGAAAAACAATCGTTTATATGAAAGACTGAATATAAAATAAAGGTCAAAAATTAAACGTCTATTATGCATTTTCACATTTCCGCTCCCCTCTCCCAACTTTCTTGCATTTCCTCTCGTAAACACTGCCCACTTCTGCTCATGTTAGTTATGTGATCGATACCGCGTGCAAAGGAATGACGCGCCCGAGTGAGCAGATTAATTAGCCTATCTAACTGAGCTGTAAACTTGTGATCAAGTCCGCGTTCGAAGTAAGATGAATGTAAAGGCAAGTTGGTCATTCAAAACTTGTGGTATTAACTATATACCAAAACTATTACATTTTACAATGTACTCTTGATACGGCAAAAACGTGTCAATAACAGGTCTTCTTAGGTTCTGTTTCAGTATAACATAAGTTATTTGTTGTACTTATTACAATAGAGAGAGGACTATTTGTTGTTCTACTTCATTGTAATAAGAGAGGACTAGGAGACTTTCGACTACAAGATATTTTATCTCTATAAAGACACTCTACAGGGGGGAGGGTGATATGTTTAAACAATATGTTTAAACAACTGATGTATACTAATATAGTATATAGGCCTACTGATGTATATTATATAGTATACTGGTGTATATTAAATAACTGACAACAGAACATACGAATGCGACTTACTTTTTAATATATATAATAAAATATTTTCTTGGATATATATGTAAACGTAATCCTATACCTTGCCTTCATTTATGTAAACCGGAATAATGGTCGTGTTACCCTCCGTACGGTTGTGCTTATTGTGTGTTAAGAACTGGAAAAGCATTTAAATCCCGTTGTAAACTAACAGACTCGTTGTCTAAATACTTCGCGTTCACCTAAATAACAATTTGTCTGCATTAACTCAAGAAGAGATTGTCTAGAAACGGAGCTTACAGTAGAGAGCCCTAGAGGAGGTTCTGGAAGGCACGAAGTTATTTTCTCAAATCCAAAGTGATATCAACTTCACTGCTACCCCACCTCTCTTTTTTGATTAAAATTTATAAGTAATTGTACACTAAGTAGTTGTATAGAAAACTAGACGTAAATGTTTTCTATACGACTGCAATTTAAAATTACACGTGTACAGACTGAAGCAGCCGTAGGCTTTAACTTATAACTTATATTTTCAGATAATGGGAAAGCTTATCTTGATAAGTAACCATATTTTTAAAGGCAAATTCAAGGTGTTCTTGCATTAAGTATTTTGAGAAGGATCTCCTGATTAGTTTACACAAGAAATTGGACATCCAAGTCAAGAACGGAGCTATTCAGACAAACTTTCCATTGAAAAAGCGCAGCCAAGATGGGTGCCAATATCCAAAACGGATACGGACTAAAACAAGTTCTTTACAAATTTTCAATATTTTCTTTACAAATTTCAAATGTATTGAAAGTAGTTTTATTACGACAAATACATTATACATTCGTAATCTGAATAAAGTTTCGAAAATTCTATTCTTGGTGATGTAGAATCTCATTAGGAACAAAGGTTCCTTTCGTGAGCGTGAAAGAACAACTTTCCATTCCTAAACTACGTAAAGTCTCTATTTTGTGTATTATTACATGAATTGGTAATTTTTTGTTTCATATTGAGAACGAAAATAGCATACCACAATGCTGATAAAACTGGCATTCAAAAATTATCAACGGTCGTTTTTTAAATTCCTTAGATAACTTCGACTATGTTAAGTGTATATTATTTACTATTGAATTTTTAAATTAAGGTTTACTGGTTGGAATGAGGTAATATAATTTTACATTATGAGATATTACTAGTTACGCTCATGTATATTTACTCTGTAAGTGATTACAGGAATGCGAATTTCTAATTATGGAGTCGACGCTAATGTAACTCGTATTCTGCAAATACTGTGTGCATTTGTTTTGTTAACGGAATTTCAGTAATTATACATACTTGTCGACCGGGGTTAATGATTTGTTGAAAGTTGGGCCCTACTTCTCCACATTGCAAACCTGTCCTCTCTTTATTGTTTGGCTACATTAACTACCTTATTGTTGTGTTCTTAAATGAAGGAGAGGACACCTTCAGATTGGGAAGGCCATATTATGAGGTAGATGGAGCAAAAAAGTCTTTTCATCCTTAGTGAAATTAAAGGATGTGATTCCCACACTACAGAGACTTCACACCTCGTTTTGGTATATACGTGTTGTATCTTTTCTATACGTCAAAGTTGATCCTATGAACAATGATTATTTTTTTGTTAATGACGCAGAACTCCCACAACACGTATCGACAAGTATCGTACCTGTTGACAAAGAAACAGTTCTGTCTGACTGTGTATAAGGATGAGTAAAGGTTTTGCCACTCTGATGCCAAAAACGGTTGAGAACGGCAAGAATCTATAAAAATAATAATAATTAACTCCATAGGCGAAGTTTGAAGTTTGAAGCTCGAAGAAAAATATTCTTCTACCTCTTTCAATATAAGCCTATTGTTTGTCCAATTAAACTAGATGAAAGCTTTCACTCCATCTTTTGATGGATCGACTGATGCTTCTCTTGCCGCGTAGATTCTTGTCTCTGCAGATTTTCATTGTTCTGTCTTCCTCCAATCTACCAATATGTGCATTTCGTTGTTCTTTTCATCTTACTACCCAATTTCCAATGTTGTCCCATTTGTTTACCGATCTCATACATTTTTGTTACATATTGCTACGTGAAGATGAAAGATATGACTCCTGGAACGAGACAGCGCACGAAGCTATTCCAGGTGCGGCAGGATGGAAGAAAGCTCTTCAAGACGCCTGTTTCACACGTTCCTCGACTATTCTACCGGCAGCCACACCCGCTGTGACTACAACCCAAGGCGGCCAAAATATAAATACTGTGTTCAGTTAGACCTGGCAATATTACGAGTTCGGTTCGGAGTTATTGTTGCGGTTTAGTGGAAAGTGATTATTGTGTTAATTATTGCAAAACTGCAATAAGGTGACATTTATTGTTGTGTGTTGGACAAATTTAACTTGAATTATTGTATAATAGTGTTTTTGTTGATTTCTAACTGTTCTTTGTGTCTAATTAAAGTTTGTAATTAGTGACTTCGTCTGGTATCAGTTATTCTTTTCCCACTGTACAACACGACGATCCGTGAGACATTTTTCTGATTAACTCTGTTGACTGTTATGTTTTCGCTGTTTCCCTTCTCGCCCTTCCAGCATATGATATTATTGGTACGTTGAAAAATGAAATAAATACTCTGATGTAATATTACGAATTATTATAGCTAATTCGGCTTCCAAATATAAACTGTGGAAACACTGTGACCAACTACATACACTTTGGAAATATACCAGTAATCATAAAAATTTTTATGTTTTGAACTGATTTACAATAAATGTTCAACGTAACAACCATCATAGGATAGGGAACCAGAAAAGTTCTGAACTGACATTGTACTATATAAGAAGGTAATTTATACAGTACCGATCAGATGCTTAACGGTTGTTAACTTCGTTTAGCGGTTGTCGGGAGTTTACTTAATTACCGTTGAAAGTCTGCAGAACAGGTGCATGTGGTGGATTTTGTACAAGAGTAACCAAGCGTTTTTATCGATATGTAGTGCAGATGATTTAATAAACGTTACCAGCGGAGTGTGAAATTGAAAATATTATTTATTTGTTAGAGAGTACTGTATATTTTTATTTCTTACCGACAGAAGTAGGCGTACAACGTGTTACAATCTTTAAACGATTGGCAGTAAATTTTTCTTTCTGCCTTAACGGAAGGATTCAATTCCTTTAGTATTCTAACATCATTCGATGTGTTCGTTCACTCTCATCACATTTTCTTGAATTTTCTTATTGCTTGAGATCATTTTCACTTCTTTTAATATACCTTTGTATTGCATTATACCTAGTACAGTTCGATATTTCACAATTATGGTTACCTGTTTTTGCTATTCGAAGTTTATAATTCCCTTCTAAAAAAGAAAACATAATAAAAAGTAATAAAAATAAAAAATAAATTAAAACTAATATAAGTAAAGTACATTTTATTCATGAACATTTAGCAGTCCCAGGAACTGTTACGCCTTGTGTGGCGCTCAGAGAAATATTTTTGCCATTGATTCAAATAGGAAATAAAATTTGATACCAATAAATAACCAATATTTGAAGTGACAGAACTCAAAAATCTGTTAACATTTGTAAGTTATGTGGTAAATAGTATGAGCTGAAAAGTGCCAGGTTCTGTTATATATCCTGTGTTATCTTCGACAAGAAAAGGATGGCATATTGGATAGCTATAAGTACGGTTTGAATTCTAATGCCACTGTTAGCAAAACAAAATTTTGTTTACAGTCATTCTCTCCTCGCATCGAGATGACAAACTAGGAAGTGATGATTCTTCCCGAGTAAAGCTTCCCTTTGTCGTTTGGAGCTGATTTTGAACTGTGAGTCCCATATAGCAAATAGAAAATATATACACAGATAGATGTTTGTACTTACACTAATGCGTTCCAGAAAAATCTTCCAATGCTGACTATATAAGAACTTCTTGTTTTCTTGTTCTTTCTAGTTTTACCATGCTTTATCTTCTTTATGATTGGAATAATAACTAATTTTCATTCGTTGTTTTCATACGTATAACGTTTTGAATATAAATAACATACGATCTGTTTGTTTAGTTAAAATAACGCTGTAATTTTGTATAATACGATTCTGGTGTACAGAGGCTATCGAATACGGAACCTGTGGTGTCTGGTGTAAATCAAAACTCAGACGACAGCCTGACATTTGTAACGCAACTGTGATAACCGCCACTATCATCGGTTTCCTCTGTCCGTTTAATTTCATTAATATGATAACATTACTGGTAACGTATCACAACTTAATGATTGTTTGTCACTCATTAAATTGTTGATTAAATTTGCTCTACTTAGATTATAGCCTAAACTTGTGCTCTGGTGTTTTACTGTACGATCGGTGTATAAGGTTAAGATAGTGGTTTTATTTTGAGTAGCAAACTCTTAAAAAGTTCTGAGACTAATATTTTCGTCTCTAATATATATGGTATTTGTTATTATAAAATATTCAAGTTTTCTTTTTAATCAGTCTTCAAATGCTGATAAAGATTTCAAAATAACCCACAATAATAAAAAACAACAAATAGTAGTAGTAGTAGTAGTAGTAGTAGTAGTAGTAGTAGTAGTAGTAGTAGTAGTGGTGGTGGTGGTGGTGGTAGTAGTGGTAGTACTAGCAGCAGCAGCATCAAAGAAGAATAAGAAGAAAGAGGAGAACAAGGAGACGCAAAAGAATCCACTTGGAATATAGGCCTACTTCTGTCACCTAGAATAGGAGCCGTGAAACTCTAGTAAATTTATTTATTTCTGAGGAGCCTCTTGTCGTGATGATTAACAAGTTTAAAGTTATTGAATCGTGAAATTCCTCAGAATTTATGTTTTCAACAAGTGTGGTATTCCAGAGCTGGAAATCAACCGTACTGTCACATTTGTCCTTCTGTTCCTCTATACGCTACTGGGTGTCTCTTCTGTCTCAGTGGATGACCAGCAAGGAGCTCTGAAAAAATTATAAATTAATAATAATACGACGTTAAACAATAAACAAAAAACAACAATGTTGTTGTTGTTATTATTATTACTATTATCATTATGAACTTACTATTAACGAATTTAATACGCGACATGCATTGTGGTAGACCTATAGAGAACAAGAGAAAAGAGGCAATTCCAATAAAATTGGCTAGAAGTCGTGAATGCAAAATTTCTGTTATTCGTTTTGTTTCCTTTTCAAAAAAATAAATACATTGTACTTAATATAGAACTCTAACGTTCACAATTGTTTCGTTATTTACCTAGTTATATATAATATATTATAGAGTTTAATTATTCTCATTTCTTTTCATAATCATTCGGCTGAGCAGACTAAACGAGAGCTCAGAATGTGAGGCGGTCAACTACCCATTTCTCCTGCTTTTCGTGTGCTAGACTAATGTAGATATATCGCGCTAGTGCTTCATATACCTCGAAGTTCTAAATTATAAACCTACTATCAACGTTAAGTTTTAAACAAAAATACACACACACAACAGTGTTTAAAATTGATGCAACCCTAAATTATTAGAGCTGCTGAAACAACGGTTTGGTATATAAATATTTTTAGAACTGACTTGTGTCGACGTGCACGAAAGGGTACTTTTCCCCGACTGATCTCCTTTGAGCTGTGGTTCAGCGTTTCCCGGATGTTTAGGCTCAACGCTTCCACTTCAAAATTAATTTTTCCAGCGTTCCCTCCGGAACAATCTTTCTGTCTCAACTATTAACAAAATTGTAACTCTGTAATTTTTTATCTCATCAATCGTTTATTTAGTTGTGAGTGTAATTTTTTTATTTTAATGGTTAATTTGAAAATAAACAATTTGGAACTGAAACTCTTAAGTAGTTTATTACAGTGAAATAATAAAAATAAAATTTCATATAACACACTAAATAATAGTGGTCGCTCGTAACTATTAGTAATTAGTAACTCTCTGAGTTGTAGAACTCGCTCAATATTTTTTGTATTATTAGGTATTTCATTTATGTTTTACGTATTTCAATTTTACACAATTTTTAAATTATCAGCGAAATTACGAGAACCCTGATTATGCTACCAATTTTTATTGTTTTTTTTTGTAATTAAATGTGTAAACAGAATGCCTAAATGACAAATAATTTAGTCCTAGATTTTAAGTTTATGTGTATTACCATAGATATCTGAACGCTTATGTCTAATACTTTTCACAAACAGAAATAACAGATACGGTTTTTTTAAACATAGCTTAGTTTGAATGTTAACTAAAATTGCAGTGGGTGTTTTGAGAGATATTAATTCTGTCAAATTATAGAAGATAGGTCTACCAAGTTTGTATTTTTGATTTTATAACTTGATCCCTCACGTACACTTTCCAATGTTCTTAAATTGTTGAGTTCTCTTTCTACCTCACAGCTCCTAAAGTTAAAAGAACATCACAGTGGATTTCGGATTTAGGTAAATTTCCTTTAGTATTGAAACCCGGTAAGGCTTTTTACGTTTTTGAAATTTTACTCATTTTTGTGGGCTCTAGTGCCTAATATTTTGAAATTTCCAAAAGCGTATACTATATGCATACCGTGGTTAAAATCATCTTTAATTTAATAGCCTACTGGATTTATGAGGTTTTACTGAACTTTTGACCCTATTTTTGGATTCCGGGGACCCAAATCTTTAAGATTTCATAAAGTAACACTATATTCAGACTGTGGTTAAAATTTCATGTAATTTAATATCACACAGAGATTTTTGCAATTTTATCAAAATTTTTATCCTCTTTTTGCGATCTGGTGTCTCAAAATTTTTAAATTAAAATAATGAACATTGTATTCAGATTTTCGTTGAAAATACCTTAAAATTTGATACTAAATAATTTAGTTAACTTTGACCCCGTAACATTTTTGCCTCCCAACTCCATACTTTTGAGCGGATCAATCTCAAATACACTAGGGTTCTGTAGGGTAAAAATATAAATACCATGTTTTATGAAAATTGGTTGATGCATTCAATAATTACCGTGAGACATACCACAGCAGATAGACAGACAGTCAATTGCCAAATGCTAACTCTCCGCTCGTTCAATTAATACCAATGGAATAAATATAATTATTATCGAAAGGATACGTAGGATCTAGTGTTGCACTAAAATGTTGTCTATATTAGTAAGTACCGTTCTAAAATCTCCTCGGTATCTATTTGTAGCCGGCCCTTCCTTTTAGTTACAAGACATCTGACCGCACTAAATCCATGCTCAACTAAACTGAATGACGGAAATGCAATGAAAAGTTTTCTTACCACAGTCCATAATCCAGGATAAAGAGTGGGTATCTGCTTTTGCCAGATCTTGGTAACCGTTTTGAATTTTAATTTTAATTCTTCATTTATCGATAATTATTCAGTTAATTCTCCATCACTTGAGACAGGGTCTACAACCCAGTCAGATATCTTCAAATCTATTGTTAGAATCAATTATAATCATTAGGTATAATTGTTAGAATCAATAATCATTAGGTATAATTGTTAGGATCAATAATCATTAGGTATAATTGTTAGAATCAATAATCATTAGGTATAATTGTTAGGATCAATAATCATTAGGTATAATTGACCAATTTTTTTAGCTCTTCTTTTATCCGTTTACATCTCAATGTCCACCACTGGCCCGATGCCCAGCATCGCTCTCCCAGGTCCCTACATCGACAATGGGGGGGGGGGAGATGACGCCTACTTTAGGATACACCTCTTTAATTAGTGTGCCAGATACAGGAAATATTACACGGCTTTGAATGGTAAAGTAATAATAATGCATCTTTTTTGCATCCTTTGAATGCTATTACTAACGTATAGGTCTACATTTTAGTCAAGCAGTGAATTGTGTATTATTCTTGTTTATGACGATAGTAGGTAAACTCATGTTTGCAGGTTAATCAGTAATTATTGGCAGAGAATGGGTAGATCGTCGGTCCCCGTCGGTTCCACGTGTAAGTCGTGTAAAGCACGTTACACCCTTTACCTAGAGGACAGTTAAAACAACTTATTGCACTACGCTTGCATCTTTAACTAGTACAGATATAGGCGCCTTCTTGTGGTTGATGTCACGGCTCTAATGGCAGATTCCGTCTCTTCACTATATGTGTAGACTGCATTGAAACCACAGTGTTTGTACCGTGTCCATAAGGAATTGTACGACCACTACTATGTTCTAGGATCAGTCCCACCAGGGTAGTAAACCGCACCAGTTAGAAGTGTTCCATGTCGATCTATTTGTGGGATTCTGTAGGTGACTCAGAGACCGTAATATTGCAGTGGAAGTGTCAGTTTAAGTGTGGAACCATCTCTGTACAAGCCACATAAGCACTAGAACTATTATGGGTTTGATAATATGCGTGGTGTTTCCACACAAATATCGACGCGCGTGATATTGTCAGAAAGGGATCATACCCGTCTCTCTAACAGCGCCTTAAAAAGACGGTTAAGTAAGAATGATAACATGACTTCCACCTAGAAAAATCATGAAAAAAAAGTTTTGATTCAAGAGGCAAGACAAATAAGAAATAAGATATTTAACAGAACGATTATTTTTAATGTATGATGACAAACACCAACAACACCATTAGGAAACACATAAATAATACTAACAAAGACACAGACACATACAGCAAAACAGGGGTATATAAATTAAACTGTAATGATTGTCACCAATTCTACATCGGCCAGACGGGAAGATCTTTTTCCTCCAGATTTTCAGAACATTTAAAAGCCCTCACCACAAACTACATACATTCCACATTTGCCACACATTTACAAAACGAAAACCACAGTTACACAAACATAGAACACAACATGGAAATATTACACTACTTACCTAAAAGTAGAAAACTAAACACAGCTGAACAATTTGAAATATACAGATATCACGCACTGCAACCAAACAACATATTAAATGAACAATTACATTATAGATCACATACACTATTCGATACACTGATCCAAACACACAATTTGAACCTCAGCGCCAATCCCTCCCACCATCAACCCCCACCACACACACCTGTAGTCCATAACCGTTATTCTGTAAAATGACATTCAGTATTTACTCCCACTGAGGAAGAGGAACATCACCTCGAAACGTATGGGGAAGTGATAAAGAAAGTAAGTTCATATTGTGAAAGTATATATATATATATATAATTATATATATATATAATAAATATTTCAGTTTATCGTGTAGATTGTCCAAATATTATTCGATGTATTAACTTACTTCAGGCATGCGTTTTCAAGAAATTTTCAAAAGGAAGTTTCGTAAGTTTTGCATTGGAACAAATGACAAAGAATATAGAAGGCAGAAAATTAATTTCCATTATTCTGTCGTCTGTGGCGCAGATGAATAAAAATTTTGTGAAAGGCGAGTGATACATGGGCTTATATCATAAGATCTTAAGATACGCTATGAGAAGATCAGCTATGTAAAACCGAAGTAACTAACGAAGAAGTGATGGAACAGAGACTCAGTAAATAAGAATCTTCCAGTTTGGTAAAATTCATTTCATCTGTTTCACATGTTCCTGTTTCATATTCCTGCAAGTACTTCCCTCATCATAGTGCGGGGCTCAAAGCGTTGAGTGATGTACACAAAACGTATGTTCACACACACACACACACACTGGTTCGTTGTGGTCAGATAGGAATTGAAAGTGGTGAAGAGACCGTAACGCCTACTTAATGCGAAGGGACCAACGATTTCGTAATTATCAGTCACGAAGCTCAAGGAATAGTAGTTGCAAAACAAATATAGAGAGGATAATTTCAACTGCTTTATAAACGTCTGTCATTTTGCCACGCCTTTCGAGTCTTGACGTACACAGTAGACCCGTCCGTCGCGTCTTGATGTACACAGTATACGTAGTACAATAATACCCGTCCGTCGCGTCTTGTCGTACACAGTAGACCCGTCCGTCGTGTCTTGACGTGCACAGTATACGTAGCACAATAAGACTCGCCCTTCGCGTCTTGACGTACACAGTATACGTAGTACTATAAGACTCACCCTTCGCGGCTTGACGTACACAGTATACGTAGTACTATAAGACTCACCCTTCGCGTCTTGAAGTACACAGTATACGTAGTACAATAAGACTTACACTTCGCGTCTTGACGTACACAGTATACGTAGTACAATAAGACTCACCCTTCGCGTCTTGACGTACACAGTATACGTAGTACTATAAGACCCGTCCTTCACGTCTTGACGTACACAGTGTACGTAGTACTATAAGACCCGTCCTTCACGTCTTGACGTACACAGTATACGTAGTACTATAAGACTCACCCTTCGCGCCTTGACGTACATAGTATACGTAGTACTATAAGACCCGTCCGTCGCGTCTTGACGTACACAGTATACGTAGTACTATAAGACCCGTCCGTCGCGTCTTGACGTACACAGTATACGTAGTACTATAAGACCCGTCCGTCGCGTCTTGACGTACACAGTATACGTAGTACTATAAGACCCGTCCGTCGCGTCTTGACGTACACAGTATAAGTAGTAGAATAAGACCAACCCTTCGCGTCTTGACATATATAGTATACGTAGTACTATAAGACCCGTCCTTCACGTCTTGACGTACACAGTATACGTAGTACAATAAGACTCACCCTTCGCGTCTTGACGTACATAGTATACGTAGTACTATAAGAACCGTCCTTCGCGTCTTGACGTACACAGTATACGTAGTACTTTAAGACCCGTCCGTCGCGTCTTGACGTACACAGTATATGTAGTACTATAAGACCCGTCCGTCGCGTCTTTGGCGTACACAGTATACGTAGTACGAGTACAATAAGACCCGTCCGTCGCGTCTTTGGCGTACACATTATACGTAGTACGAGTACAATAAGACCCGTCCGTCGCGTCTTTGGCGTACACATTATACGTAGTACGAGTACAATAAGACCCGTCCGTCGCGTCTTGACGTACACAGTATACGTAGTACAATAAGACTAACCCTTCGCGTCTTGACGTACATAGTATACGTAGTACTATAAGACCCGTCCGTCGCGTCTTGACGTACACAGTATACGTAGTACTATAAGACCCGTCCGTCGCGTCTTGACGTACACAGTATAAGTAGTAGAATAAGACCAACCCTTCGCGTCTTGACATATATAGTATACGTAGTACTATAAGACCCGTCCTTCACGTCTTGACGTACACAGTATACGTAGTACAATAAGACTCACCCTTCGCGTCTTGACGTACATAGTATACGTAGTACTATAAGAACCGTCCTTCGCGTCTTGACGTACACAGTATACGTAGTACTTTAAGACCCGTCCGTCGCGTCTTGACGTACACAGTATATGTAGTACTATAAGACCCGTCCGTCGCGTCTTTGGCGTAAAAGTATACGTAGTACGAGTACAATAAGACCCGTCCGTCGCGTCTTTGGCGTACACATTATACGTAGTACGAGTACAATAAGACCCGTCCGTCGCGTCTTGACGTACACAGTATACGTAGTACAATAAGACTAACCCTTCGCGTCTTGACGTACATAGTATACGTAGTACTATAAGACCCGTCCGTCGCGTCTTGACGTACACAGTATACGTAGTACTATAAGACCCGTCCGTCGCGTCTTGACGTACACAGTATAAGTAGTAGAATAAGACCAACCCTTCGCGTCTTGACATATATAGTATACGTAGTACTATAAGACCCGTCCTTCACGTCTTGACGTACACAGTATACGTAGTACAATAAGACTCACCCTTCGCGTCTTGACGTACATAGTATACGTAGTACTATAAGAACCATCCTTCACGTCTTGATGTAAACAGTATACGTAGTACAATAAGACTCGCCCTTCGCGTCTTTTACACAGTATACGTAGTACAATAAGACTCGTCCTTCGCGGCATGACGTACACACTATACATTGTACACAGTATCAGTGGCGAAGTTACATGGAGGCAATTGAGGCAATGCCTACCCTAAAAAATTCTGTAGAATAAAAATTATAAATACGTATGAACTACATAACGTAAAGATTATACATTGTTACCGCGACTGTCGAATTTATTAAACCGAAACGTGCTTTACTGAGCGACCGCTAGATGGTGACAGGTGAGATTCGGCATAGCTCGTTTACAGCCAATGAGGCAACCTGAACTTGCCTCAGCGTTTTTTGTATACATCGTATGTAAGCAATGTGCTGGAGTGATAGGGAAGTGATGGGTGGGGGGGTTGTCCCGCGCTGTACACATAGAGCGTTGAGGCATGCCTCACTTCTGTGGTCCAAACAGTTAAGTTAAAGCGCGCTGTGTTGTTTATAAGTGTGTTTATTTTATGCGGTTATTAAAAGTGCCCCTGTTATTCCGCTGAACTAACAGATGATCAAGATTGTTATTTGAATTATTTGTAACATTAAACATATATATAGAAACTAATCAAGTTTAAAATTTGAAGTTCAATCAGTTGTATTATTGTGTATGACTAATACAAGGATTGTTCAATAGAAACACGTATAGAGCTGTAAAGCATTTTTTATTCAACGATTTTAAAAGAAGTCTCCATTAACATTAAGACATGAGTTCCACTGTTGCACTAACCTGTAGATTCCCTGCTAGCAAAATTCTTACGGCTGTTTGTGGAACCATCGCTTACAGCAAACTCTACTTCAGCGTTTGATTTGAAGCACCTTCCTTTTAATGATTCCTTAAAAAAAATTTAAGATATGATTTTTGCCTACCCATTCATTAACTACTAGCTTCGCCACTGCACAGTATATAGTATCTTAGTATCTGTTGGATAAAGTCATAGTTAATCTTTACTAAGTGTGATCCAAATAAAAATGTACTAAAATACATTTAGTACCGGTTATTACATACTATACCACATCACGACATGATGAATAGGTATGATATCATGTACTAAGAAAATATTACCACGTAAGAAGAAAATACTAAAATAATATTGCGTAAATGTTATCACTTAGTTTCGTATAAATATGTAATAAAAATTTGTTGTTCGTTCATTCCACGCATAGTTAGTCACCATCATACTCCAGTATTTTTTACATGGCTGAAACTGAGATTTAATTGTTCACGATTGCGTCAGTCCTGTTCCTAATTGTGGCGTGTACTTTTGCCTTCTAGTATCTACAAACATGCTGATACAAATATATTTTTGCCCGTTATCATTTGTGTTATCAATGTGTAGCGTAAAATTATCTAAAACAGCATCCTTGGATTGTGACTGACTCATCGTAGATATACGTGACTTGTATATTTAAATCTAAAACTACTTTCTTTTGAATAATACAGAAGTCAATGTTATATTTATATAATTAGCTGTTAATGCTTTGTTTATTCGTCAGATTACATTGTTTGTATCTTCATTACTATTATAGACTTAACAGTTCGGCTAGATGGAACCGACCTGTAAAAAAGGACAAGAACTCAACAACCTGGAACAAACGTTGATAAGAAACGACTACACGATGCATAAAAAAACTATATAGACAGAAGAAACTCTACTAAAAAAAAAATCACAATAAACAGAACGAAACCAACACGGAAACACAGCAGTGCAGAAAGTAATATTATTTTGCATAAAATAAATGCCCGACAGAGGAAGCCATAAAACGGGACATCAAAACAGTTTTCAACACAGAAGTAACGGCCTCGATAAGAAAACGGCGGGACTGAGTTAAACCGCAACTGATGATTGCGCCTTGGGAAAAGTTAATAATTTCTAGTTCTAAGGCTACAGTGTATCTTATTTTGTCAGGATACGGACAGGGGATATTCTAGGTTCCAACGTTTGTACCGATCCACAAGGGATGCAGAGGACGCCCTCCAGAATTTTATGATTATATAAATCTGAATGTTTAAGTACTTGAAATCTTATATTTATGTAATATTATCTTCTCTCGTCGTCGTCGCTTCACGGTGTAGGCTTACAGCCTGTTCCGTCTTCACTGCAGCCATCTCTTCCTGGCTCTACCCACAGATTTCCTGCCAACTGGTTTGCCTAGTAATAACTCCATGAAATCCATCCGGTTCCTTCCGAAGATTCTGAGTATTTAAAAAAAAATCCCTAATACAGATTACCAGCCTGTAGTTAGGTAGGCAGGTAATGGGAATGCCACCTCAAGGCATCCTGCCATGCCAGATTTTCTATCAGAGTTTACTCTGCTAGGCCAGTTGCTTTCTCTGCAGCTTGGAGCCTGTCCTACCCCTCGGTTTTATTTCGGAGTGTCCGTCTCCTAGCCTTTGGGAATCTATCCCTTACAATACAAGGCAGTACGGGGCAGTGCTTATTTTATGGCGGCACTTACTCGCCATGTCACAGCATTGTCATAGGGATTATATCGATTTTGTGGATTTTAGTTGGTGCGACCACGCCACCAGTCACCCCACCACATCCTGCTAATGCTGCCGCCTCGGTTCGGGACTGCTTATTTGACGTAGCCTTATTCGTAGCTGTTCATTATATCTGATGGATCCTTCGCTACCTACCAACTGCGACCCGCCCAGTAGCTGAGGCTCGCCCTGGGATTATCTTCTCTGAAATTATTATTTTCTTAATATGCTGAAGATGGCAACCGAAAGAACAGCATTGTACACGAAACGATACAATCAAACTTTAAAACTGTTCCTTGTCAATGATCCAGTGGGGGGTGAAGAGAGAATTATTGGGGGTAGAAAATTGTTGGGGAAGGCAAACACAAATTATGAAAATGCATCATGTTTATTGACGAATAAACAGCTCAACATACAAGAACCTATCCGCAGAGTGGTACTGGGGCGATTTCTATGCTTATCACAACTTTGCAGCCGTTTACGTATACTAGTTGCTGCGCAGGTCTTAATTGGATGCGGCGTCGAACTTTATAGTTGGTTATGGTGACTCTGAAGTTCCCAGTTACTTTGAGTTCTCATTTCGTCCGACTCGCGTATGTCCCATCCCAGTCTCTACAAAGACTATACCTTCAATGCGCATTCCTCCAGCCACTATCCGCCTTGAGGTATGGTTTTACACCGGCTGTGTAGTGCTTTTAAAAAATAGGAATGTCGTCGTGATCGTATAGTTCAGACCGTGCATCAAAGGGACGTGTTGAAGTTCCAGCAATTTGGAACCCAGCACCAAGCACACATAAGCACGTAAGGGTATATAATTTGTAAGACATATTTTAGCACCACTTCCCTCTTACCAGAAAGCACTGTACCGTCTAGTACCGTGGCGTAACTAGGGAGGAATAAGGGGGATCAATCCCCCCCCCAAGAAGTATTAAAAGTGTGAGCGAAATTTCACTATCACTTAACGTAGGCTTATTTCTAAACAGTTGTGTTTGTTAAAATACGGCTTACAAATAATTTTATAAATGAAAGCAATTACAGTAGGCCTACTTGTATATTAATAAAATAGAGTTATCTTAATGATGACAATCACTCAACATATAACGTAATTATTTGCAGCGTCAGAAAACAATTACGCACGCGACGGTAAACGAAAATGAGTCTATTAATTTACCTTTAACTTTCTCGTACAGACACATTTCTTCTTACATGGTTGTCTATGTCATGACCCCTCTAGCCTAACATCTCTATAGTTTGAACCGTCTTCTTTGCACAGTAAACTGTTTTTTGACTTTAATTCAGTAAAATAAGATTTTATTGTTAGACTTTAACTAATGTCTTTTAACGCAAACTATGGAACAACATCCTCAAATTAAAGTTCGAATGAGTAATAATTCCTGGTTTTTCAAAATATATGTTCAGAAGGTCCCTTTATACAAGATTTGTTACGAATACAAATTACATTTAATATTTATAATTAAATTTACCTCAAGATGTTATTTTTCTATTTGACCATGTTTCGAGAGTTCCTGTTCTATCATCTTCAGACTTCGCGATCTTGTTTCTGGTGAAGTATTTGTGTGTTGTCTGCTGGTTGCTATTAAGGTTGTTTATTGGTCTTTGGTATTTTAAAGTTGTATTATTGTGTGTGATTGTGGTATGTTTTTGTATTTTGTGTATTTTCGATGTCGAGTGCTTTGAATATTGTGTCATGTTTTGTATTGATTTGTATTTGTTCTGGTATTAGTTTGTTTTGTGTTTTATGTTTGTACATTTGTAAATTTTCAGAAATGTTCATTATGGTGCTTTTGTGTGGTATATGTTTTATAAGTGATACATTGTTTATGTCTGGGAATTCGTGTCCTGTGTTTATTGCATGTGTGGCTAAATTGGATTTATATATTTCTGGTTTTTTGTATGCGTTTAGGTGTTCAAAGTAACATTTTTTCAGCTGTTTTTTTGTTTGTCCTATGTAACATTTACTGCAATCTTGGCATTCAATTTTGTATATACCGTTAGTTGTTGTATTATCTTTGTTGTGTGAGCTATTTAGAATTTGTAATTTATTTTTATTAGTTTTGTATGCTATTTTTATATCTGTGTTTTTAAATAGTTTTGTTAGTTTTGTCATTTTATTATTTATGTAAGAGAATGTGGCCCATTTGTTGTTGTTGTTATTATTTATGTGTTGTTCATTTTGATTAATTCTTAATTGTTCAGTTTTTTTTTATATTTGATTTTATTTTCTATTTTGTTCACAGTATTTTTATTGTATTCATTTTCATAACCAATTTGGTATATTATATTTCTTTCTTTGTCAGTTTCTTGTTTGTTTAGGGGAATTTTGTACATTCTGTTAAATAGTGAATAGAATGCTGCCATTTTATGTTGTGGTGGGTGGTCAGAATGGTTAGGTATAATGATGTTAGTGGAAGTTGGTTTTCTATATATTGTATATTGTATGTGGTTGTTGTATCTTGTGATGGTTATGTCTAAATAGTTGATTTTGTTATGTTTTTCTTTTTCTTCTGTGAATTGTATTTTAGGATGTATGTTATTGATTTGTTTCAGTATGTTCTCTGCATTTGTGTTTTTGTTATTTGATACATAGAACCCATCATCTACATATCTTATCCATATGCCATTTGGGTCATGTGATTTTATAATATTTTGTATTTTTGTGTCTATGTGTTGTAGGAATATTTCTGCTATTATGCTTGATAATGGTGATCCCATTGCTAAACCTTCTTGCTGTTGATGAATTTTGCTATTAAATTCAAAGTAATTTTGTTTTAGTATTAGTTGGAGGCTATTTTTTATTTCGGTTATATATTGTTTGTTTCATTTTGTTCTTTAAGTTTGTTTATTATTATGTCTATTGTTTCTTCTACTGGGATGTTGGTGTACATGTTTGTGATGTCATATGATGTGAAAAATGTATTTTCATTTATATTTATTATTTTTAGTTTGTCAATTAATTCGTATGTATTTTTTATGTTATGATGGTTATTTGTTAGATGGTTATTTTTTAGTTTTTGTGCTATTATTTTTGTATTTTGTATGTAGCAGCTTTTTTGAAGTTGATTAATGGACGTATTGGGTTGTTTAATTTGTGTATTTTTATTAGGCTATTCATTTTAGGTGGTTCTGGATTATTATTTATATATATGTCTGTTTTTTTCATATTGAAAATGTTTTTAGTTGTTTTTATTAGTTTTATTGTTTGTTTAAGATAGTTTTCTGTTGGGTTTTTGTTTAGTTGTATGCAATTATTATTGTTTATGAAGTCTTCGGTTTTTTTAATGTAGTCTGCTTTACCAATGATTACTGTTGCTTGGCTTTTGTCTGCTTTAGTTATTATTAAATTATTGTTCTTTACTTTATTTTTAATTTCTTTTATTGTTTTATTGTCTTTATTTTGTTTATCTTTGTTTTTAATTTCGCTAGTGATTATTTTTTTAATTATATGTGTTGCTTCTGTTCTTTTTTCTTCTTGTATATTGTCTTTTATTAGGTTAATGGAAAATTCTGTTTCTACTATTAAATTTTCTAGATTTTTGTTTGCATTTTGAGTTATGTTAGTTTTTGACATATTGTTTAAATATTCTGTTTCTTTTTTGTTAAATTCTGTATTGCTAAGGTTAATGGTTCGAGGGTAAAATGTGTGGTTAGTTTTGTTTTTTGTTCTTGATTTTTGTTTTGTTGTTTTAATGTGTTGAGTTTTTTGTTGATTGTAATAGTGATGAATTGTAAAAATGAACAACACATAAATAATAACAACAACAACAAATGGGCCACATTCACTTACATAAATAATAAAATGACAAAACTAACAAAACTATTTAAAAACACAAATATAAAAATAGAATACAAAACTAATAAAAATAAATTACAAATTCTAAATAGCTCACACAGCAAAGATAATACAACAACTAACGGTACATACAAAATTGAATGCCAAGATTGCAATAAATGTTACATAGGACAAACAAAAAAACAGCTGAAAAAAAGTTATTTTGAACACCTAAACGCATACAAAAAACCAGAAATATATAAATCCAATTTAGCCACACATGCAATAAACACAGAACACGAATTCCCAGACATAACCAATGTATCACTAATAAAACATATGTCACACAAAGGCACCATAATGAACCTTTGGGAAAATTTACAAATATACAAACATAAAACACAAAACAAACTAATACCAGAACAAATACAAATCAATACAAAACATGACACAATATTCAAAGCACTCGACATCGAAAATACATAAAATACAAAAACATATACCACAATCACACACAATAATACAACTTTAAAATACCAAAGACCAATAAACAACCTTAATAGCAACCAGCAGCCAACACACAAATACTTCACCAGAAACAAGATCGCGAATTTTATTACCTTCAATTTGAATAACAAGGAATAAAGTTCGAATTTCTCATTAGCTAAGGAAGATAGGGGGTAAGGGTTCAACCATCAAGCTTGTCTCATCCCCCCATGAAGCTAAACTCATCCCATCTCCAGGACCATCTCCTATAGTTTGGTGGGTTAACGAAGGCGGCTGGACTACCAGCACAGGTTCACTAACACAAACACACGCACGCAGCTAGCCCACCTCACCATCACTTGGCGCACAATGTCTACTATCTGAGACATCTACTGGACATCTCAGTATTCAATGGAACTTCATTACCGTTATATTATATCTCAATATCGTAATATTTGTATTCTGCACTAAATTTCAAGATAAACAATACCAATTACAAGATTATTTGCTCTAAATGTTCGAATTAGTTATCGTCGAATTTACACCTTGTTCGAAAGAACATAGTTTTAGAAAATAATGAACTCTGTGAGGGAATTGGGTCGTGTTTGAACTCATTTTAAATAACATTACACGTAGAATTCGATACAGTAGTAAAAATAAAGAAATTATTTGTATATAAAAAGACTGTTAAGCCGCACTGGACGCCATTTGGTGATTCACTGACTGGGTCGCAAACTATTGTCTGGTGGCGTGTGTATGTGATAGCAAAGGGTCTTCTAATCATTCACCCGCCATCCTTCCGGCCACAGTATAGTCCCAGAGCTCTGAAACACTTCCGGCAACTGGTCTGGTGTGTCACTCCTCCCCAGGGCCGTGAGGTTGGGGGTCTATACCTCCTTACCCGGTGGCTCCCTCTGATCGCCGTCCCTGCTTGGCACACTTCCAGGCGATCATCGCGGCGTGCGAGTGAACCGACTCTTTTGGCTGAAATGAAGCTGATGTATGCTAGGGCAAAATGTGTATATCGCGAACGGGAGCCAGGGTACTGCCGTCCCCGGCAAATAACTGCACGAGGTGCAGTGAACTCTGGTAGCGGGCGTGAAAAGGAGCCAGGGTTCCGACGTCTCTGGTCCAGTAGCTACATGAGGTGCAGTGTTATACGTAGAAGCGCCACTTATTTTGGGAATCAGGGCTCTCTTCCCTAGCAAGTAGTCTCCAGACGATCCGTTCTTTGTAAAGCCGGTGGGCGATCCCAAAACACGCATCCATGAAAGGCGAACGGCCGACGTTCTGGGCGAAGACGTGTGGCTCAGTAGCAACTCCTGCGGGTGGCCGGGGAGGAGCACCGGGGGATTCACGGTTAGTTGTCACCGCCGATTATGGATGGCCTCCCGTGGGTCCAAGAACACACCCAGATACGCTCTGCTTTCGAGCACAGGAGGTACCCCTTTCTTCGATGTCATTGGAACTGATGGTTGGGAAATATGCGTATCACTGCGCGAACGGTACATGGCGGATTTCTGTTCCTAGTAGGCAGCATCTTGCGAGCGGGAACCAGGATGCGCTTCCCTGGCCGGTAGCTGTGTCGGGCCTCTCACGCTAGTCAGTGAGGTCTATTAAGTACATAGTTGAACTCTAGTTAGCTCATGTTTTCCTCTCCCGATTTCCTTCCCTCCGAAGCGGACTGACGTCTGTGGATCGGTGGAGTTTCCAAATGTCGTTAGAGAGAAGGGGATGACACGGCAACCTGCCTTACCATTGGCCTGTCGAGGTGGTGTCCCTTGCGGACGCCAGGAGTTGGAGGAAAAGCCCCTAGAGACCCTCTGGGGGAGATACTGTGGTCGGTCCCGCGACCATTCAGGGCTGCGGGGTCGTCGTGTTGGTCAGCGACATATACTTAAACGGTATTACCGGATCGTGAACCAGCCCGGCCGGGATCCTGTAGCCCCGGTGTTCATTAGTTGAGACAAGGTTTCATGGTGGTAGTGGTTGTCCCAGCTAGAGTGGTCTTTCCTAATACAGATCTTTCTGGGAGTTCGGGTGTGTGCGTTGACATTGGTGCGCCACACTCGGTTCTTCTTCGAAAGTTCTCCTACACCAGGTTCCCCGTCTTCTTCGCGCTCGAGCATTCTACGGTCTGGTGTGTCACATTACCTGATGGTGCCTCGAATTTCCAATTAAATGTGGTCTCTAACACTTTTCGTAAGTAACAAAAGGAATATCAACAGCACGTATACGATGACAGACTAGAGAGCTAAGGAAACGTTACTACTGACCTTATGAGCGCCACTGGTACACAAAATACAAGCAACAACCCAAAATACTCACGTACTTTACGACAAAAAGACTTACCTACAAAATGATTCACAGAAAATAGATAACATTACGAATTATAACTTTTAATCCAAAAATATTACTATAATTCCGACACATGATTTTATAAACATTAAAAACCGTATTTCTTGTATTTTTATGTAGAATGCGTCCAATAAAAGACATGTTTTATATTGATACAAAAAATTTACCTAAATTTTAAGATACTCTTAACTATTTTTTTCTGTCAATCTTTAATATTTTAAGCAATGAAACTCATTAATATGAATACAACACGCACGCACACTGACACACATACACACACAGTTCCAAGAAATTATTAGAATTAAACAAATGGTAATACCCCCCTTTTGTAGTAATGTTGAAGTACACTTGGGGAGATAGAGTGATAGGTATACAAGGATTACGATGAATAGTTTGATGAGGTATGGAAAGACGTAAGTTGAATGAGGTAAAGAGGGGTAGATTGGGCAAGAGAAAGAACAAGAGAGTGAGAGACAGGATGAGATATAGGGTGAAAGACTGAGGGGGAGATATGAAGAGAGGCGTATCAGTAGTGTGCGTAATAGTCACGTTGCACTCGTACGCAGCACCAGCACCAGCATGCTAATTAGACCCTACCGTTTGTATGTGTCTTCGGTTGCGTTTTTATAATACGCATAAAAAATAGATTTATCAACACGTTAAAATAGAAATGTTAATCGTCCGAAACAAGACAGTGTCAGAATAATTAATTAGAGAGTGTAGCGTAACGGGCCTGACCGGGGACGGGGATATGCAGAGTAGGATCGTTGCACTCTGTGTCATAAAGTGGCAGATAAGGCGAATGTTAACACGTCATGCGAGTCCAACCTCAGGCCGAGTCTATTTCCCAGAACGTGGCCAACCATAACGCTCTGCCGTTTCCTTCCTTGATAACTGCAAACAACAATTACAAAAAACTGCGTATTTTATTTTATGTTTGAAAAAACTTGTTTACCCGTTACTCAACATTTACTGTCTAATAACCGACCCGATTGTTAACTAACTATGCGACATGACTTATGACAGGATTTGCTGTGTACCGCTGTTTAAACCTTTTGTCGGTTGAAGACGCAAGAAAAAAGTAAACATCTTCAGAACACATGAATTTGAAGTCATTT
Organism: Magicicada septendecula; assembly: GCA_034769895.1. Taxonomy (NCBI): domain Eukaryota; kingdom Metazoa; phylum Arthropoda; class Insecta; order Hemiptera; family Cicadidae; genus Magicicada; species Magicicada septendecula. The sequence goes on from CM068367.1 coordinate 689,386,890, forward strand.
AACTTTCAATTATTTTTTTTTAAATTTTCTTTTAATATTATAACTGTCACTAACACTTTTGCTAACAAGTAATACGATTTAATTTTTTCAGCTCATTAACGCACACCTCAATAGTATCGTCATCATCATCGTTATCACCATAGTAACTAGTATGCTCCCTGAGCTGCACAACTCGCTCATTATTTTGAACGAATTACATTTATTATTGGATCAATGACATTAGATAATTTATCACTTTTCAAAGAATTTGCAAATTTCTAAAACTGTACAGTATATTCAGATTTTTGTTTAAATCATCTTTAATGTGATATCCCATAAGGAATTTGCAATTTTATCAAAATTTTGCCCAATTTTTTGGGCCCTGGTATCCTAAAATTTTGAAATTCCAAAAATTAATACTAGATTCATATTTAATTAGATTCATTTTAATTTGATAGGCCTCATACAGTTTTGCAATTTTATCGAAATTTTCACCCACTTTTTGGCCCCGGTACCTCAAAATTTTGAAATTTTAAAAAATAAACACTAAATTCATACTTTAGTTAAAATATCCTTCAATTTGATACCTCTCATGGACTTTTGCGATTTTTGAAAATTTTGACCCCCTCACAATTTTACCTACCGCCCCCCTATTTGAGGGGTGCTCATTCTAAAAAAACAATACGGTTCCACAGGGTGATAGTATGGACACGCCTACCATGTTTTACGAAACTCTATTTATGCGTTTAAAGATTATCGTCGGAAATACCCCAATTAGATAGAGATAGACAGACAAATGCCAAACGGTCGCGTGGAAACTGAGAACTAGCGTCGCTCGTTCATTAATAATAATTATTATTGTAAGAATCGGATTGTATCTTGAGGATTCTTGTTTTTGTTTGCGTTAGATGGACAAACTAGCTAACGGTTAGTATTAGTATCAAGCTAATTTGGTCCAAGTAATAGTTATGACAATTGCACCACATGTTTGGGACACGTAAATTGTGTATTTGAATGTAAAATATAAATTTAACAAAACCAATCAAATCTATGAATACAACAACAACAAAATAAATAAAAAGGTTTTGTAAAATATATAAAAATATATATAAATTTTATATAAATATATATAAAAAAACGTTTATATATTTTACAAAACCTTTGTATTAATATGTTTCACCAAGTGCCCAACGAGTCATCAATTAATATCGTAAAATAAATAAAAACGTTGGCACACAGCTGAAGTAACTTCATAGAGATGGAAACTCAAATATGTGTTAGTAAAACATGCGGCTTGCAGTCACTAAAAAGCATTTGAAAACAGTGGGCTCAGAAACAATCTTCTCTTCAAAACCATTAGACAGTAGGGATGTTAAGTGAAAGAATGTACTATACGTTCTTTTGTTTATTGTTCACGGTAATCAAACAATTTAATAAAATAAAATAAAATCAAGATTAACTAATGCTATAAAAGAAGAACGGCATACGCAAAACAAATACAGAATGCAATGTTCGAAATGTGTTTGCATCAGTTGGCAACACTTACAGACGATGGTGTGTAAAGTCGAAAGCGTTTAACCTATGCCATGAAACGAAGAAAAAAGAAAAACCAAATATTATTATAAAAAGTGAATAATATCGTGCTAGGCTATGGAATTGTAAGGCACAGCCGTGACTATAAACAGGTATCTAGGGACATAATTAGCCATGATGGAATCTGCTATATAGATATTAATTATAGACTCACTTAATGACAAATGGCCACCCAAAAGCTAAACTCTTTGTTCTGGTCGTCAAGAATTAGAACGAATGTTAAAAGACCAATTGTGCAGCCAATTACATCATAAGCATTAGAGTACTGGTAGATGACAAAAAGGAATAAAGAAAAATTGGCAACGGTTGAAATGGATTGTTTGGGATGATGTTGTCAGTTATCCTGGCAGCACCATGTAAGGAATGAAGTAATAAGGGAGACAGCAAATGTCAAAAAAGTATTAATGGAATAGCTGAACAATGCAGGTTAATGCAGAGAATGAGCAACGGGGGGATGACCTAAAATGATACTAGAATATCATCCGCACATTGCAGGAAAAGGGGCAGGCCTCGAAGAACTTGGAAACAGGATGTGGACGAGGATATTAGGAGCAGAAATTTACAGAACAGAGATTACTGTCGGTTGAGGTGATGGGATGCGACAAATGTCGTATGCTTCCTCTGTGTGTGTGTGTGTTTATGTGTCTGCACGCGCGCGCATGTAATTTGTAACATGCAATAATAATAAAATTATATAAGAAGTAGTAGTAATAGTTGTAATTATTCAACTCCTGTTTTGGTATACGTTTTTTCTACTACTAATGTCCATTGGTATACTCCTGCCATATAACATCAGTAATCGACATTACCCGATGTAATATTGGCCTTAGTTTCTCTGCCTATTTCTATCCAAGCTATCAAGTTGTTTTGACTTCGACCTGTACTTACAGTATATCCTTATAGTTTTATACAGGATATGTGACGATGGTTGCATATGGTGAAATGGTAAAGTGGCGGATATTAACGTTAGCCAGTGTAAACCATACACGACTATAGACTACTTGTTTTTAGTCTACATGTTGAGAAAAACAATGATATTCGGTTATCTGATTATATTTGCGTCTATATCTTTAAGGATGTAGCGTATTCGTCCTAGTGACTGCGGGTTCACCAATTCGTATTTGCCCCTCTTCCTTTCCAGCCAATCTCTGTGGACATCGAAATATAAGCGTACACCGTCTTTCACATAATCGCATCTTTAATCGCAAGGTCAAGTCAAGGACTCTCCGTAGGAAGTATGGTGAGCTGATCCCCCTCCCCAACGTCAGACCAGTGTAACTACATCAAACCCCTCTCTCCGATTGTTACTAAGTTAAGACAGTATGAGTGTTACAACAATTACATAACTACCAAAAGACTAACAGCAAGACTTATAGAAAAGTTTTAAACCCCGTGTTCAAAGTTGTTATAACGCGTTGTTTGTTGTAGGCCTATACTTGTTTGGTAACGTCAAAGTTTCATATTTTATTCTCGTTTTTATATAGTTATGTTTCTCGTTCGCCGGTGAGAATACATAACGAACACGTACGTGCTGGCTGTCACACATGGGCTACGTGGTGACGGCGTTGTGGTCTCCGTTATTTATGTCCCAAACGTTCCTGCAGTCGTAAATATTACCGATTGTAAAGAAATACCATTAACGCGAATGCAATTCTCTTTCAGCTTACACAGAACTGGTTACCACTTGGCGGCTATATAATAACGAAAGGCTAACAGCTGTTATTATTATTATTAATAATGATGTTCATCACAACATTTGCCGATCTCGATGCACGCGGGGTTACAGCAACATACCGTGGTTTTGTCGTCACTTTACACAGTATATAATATAAAATCTCGGAACCTGTTCTTGGAATCGTAATTGTTCGTCTTCTTCATTGCTACCTGTAACCATTGGTTCTGCTACCTGTAACCAAGTAGTATTGCTAGGCACTGCTTGGTTCTTGTTGTCATGAACAATGTTGTTTCTTCTTTAACCCCTCTCTTGTTTATGTATTATTTAATTCGAAGGCTATGTGTCTACCGGCTTTACTAAACGTATTTGACAATAGTTTAGGGAGATCATTTAGTTACACAGCCTGGCCTATCCAATATGGGGAGCTTTATAAAGTCTTTCTTGACCATTATACAAATTGTTTATAATACAATGTATTTCAAAGTTTGGTACACATCTGAGCTAGTTTACGAATGGAGTGGTAGTCGAAACGTGTCGTGGAAAAGTATACGGTAAGGAAGTAGCTTTCGGGTCACGAAGGGGTCAGTAATTGTACTATATGCATAACGGTTATGTTTCGTTAACCGGCAGATTATTGAATAATATACGGAAAGTGACCTGAAAGTTTTGTACAGGACAGAACAGAGACTGTTAGATCATTTCACATCACATAATATAATGCACAGTTTGACACTAAACTTAATTGGAGGCAACATATCACAAAAAAAGTAAGTAGATCTGGGAATTCAAGAAAACAAAAAATGCCACTGAAAAACAAAAATAATCTGTTATAACTTAATCGAGCCAATCTGAACATACGGTATAGAATTTTGGAGTTATGCCAGTAAATCGTTTCCATTTTTCACCGCACACAGTAACTGAATTCGAATAATGACTAACTCATGCGTTCGTTAAATATAACTTTTGATGGAATATAGGCCTAATCGTTATCTAAAGAGTTTAGACGAACTATTTTGATAGTTAAAACGATGGTAACTAATTGCTATAACTACATTGTGGAACTAAAATTTTAACGAAACAATAGCACGGTAATAGCAAGTATAAACTCTTCAGATAATAACAAACTCGTTTACGGGGCGATATTCACATCTTCAGATTTACGATGACTTCGCTTCATAAATCAGAGTAAATACGGGACGTCAAGGTAGTTATGGAAAATGTTGTGACACTTTGACAGGCAAACTTTGTTATTCGCAGACGGTTCCATTAATGTTCCAGTTTTTGTTGTTATGATATTTCACTCGTGAATTTAAATTGTCAATGTTTTACTAAATTTTACACATACTGTATTAGTGTCTCGGAATATATTGTTTGTTAAAAGCAACTCGTGCTATAACGTGTGTGTCTGAGCGTGCAAACATATATTACCAATTTCCATACTAAAGGTTTCACTTCCAACTGTGTCATATATAATCGCAACCAGTTTACAATTCCGAAGATGTCACTAGAACCACAGATCTTGTGCGCGGCTATTAGGCTACATGTAGAAACCTGTCTCCCATGTACTCGCTGGCAGACACAGTTGTAGGTTAGGATCAGAGTTGTCGTAGGTCGGCGGTGCCCTTACGATAAGCTGTCGAGGATAAACCCACGTACAGCACAGTGGGAAACGTCTGTGAAATACGGTTGAATTGCGTACACCGTTTATTACACATCCAACCGACTACATAAATTCATGAATTATTTATGTGCACGTATAACCGAACATATATAATAACTGTTAATAGTATACGCGCGCGCACACACATGCAGAATGACATGTATTTATTTTCACGTGCTTTCAGTTTAACCTACCAAAAGCTCATAAACATATCATAAAGTATTCCACAGAACAACTAATCAAGATACTTATGCGTGCCTAGCGTTAACGTACAACCGTAGTTTGTCTGCCGATGGCAATACACTAAACACTGTGATTTACGTATGTTCTGATCGCAAATGTAAACTATATTAACGTATTTCCTAATGACTAAATGATCACTGCCATTATAAATAATCTTCTTACTTTAGAGTTAAAAAACAATCGAACTTCGTTCTTTACATGAGGTGTAATGCATACAAGTTATCTGACGTATGACAAGTTGCACGTTGTTACACTGAACACAACACATTTGGCCTCCACTTACGCATCTGTTCTCACCAACGTCTCTTGTCTACCATCCCTATTCGTTTTCGGCCAAGCGATCTTTAACACTGTTCAGTTCCGCGACAATTCTTGAATTTTATTAACGAAACGTAGTTTTACTGTACCTCCTTATGAGAAAGAGATTAGAAATATTTCTGAAATACTTAGTAGATAGTTAAACATTGAATTAGTTTTACTTTCTTTAATGATGCATAGACCTACACTTTATATTTCTTTATAACTAACATGATCTTTTTTCCTGTTGTAGGCACTAACAAACCAACATCATCATCTTCACATCACCGCATAGGTAAGGTGCTACCTATTTCTGCTTCAAAGATCCTCCAGCCATCTCTTCCTGGCTCTACTCACACCTCTGTCCTATATTATTATATTTCCAGACTTGCTTTGCCAATCTAGAATCTGACATTCTTTCTAAGTGTCCTTTCCATCCTTCATTTTTATAATATTTTAAGCTTTCATTCAAGTTAAAACTTCTAATTCTTCTTTTATGGCCTCATTCTTTATACGATCAAGTGTAAAACCACCTTTTAACTTCTCTTAAGAACGCCATTTCCGAGGCCTGTGTTTTAGCGAACAAACCAACCTTTTCATTAAAATGTGAAAGAGAATATGTTACTCTGTTACGACTCTTACTGGTTGGTTTTGGACCTAGGTTGCTTCAGTCTTATCTTTCATTGGTCTTTAGCAGAGAATATAGCAGAAATAGCTGGCTAGTAAAAATTATTCTAAACTTTTAAGGAACCCCATATAAATCCGTGGAGTAAAATGTTATTACACGTATCAACGGTGTGTGGGCCTACACAGTAGTGTGAATTACTCTGGAAATAAACACTACCGATGAACATACTGTTCCGGTGGGCTTCTGTCTTAAAAGTGAGGAAACGTCAAATTTTCGTAAACAAATAATTAGTAGCTTGAATACTGTTTGGAGTCAAAGAGTCAAAGACCTCTCGTAGGATACATTTCAACAAAACTTCTACCATTTTTATAAGAGCAAGTCAGAATGTCCTAATTGTCTTTTATTGAAAACAGCTTTTAAGCTTCTAACACTGTGTTAAATTTTATAATTTTTGTGTTGAGATTAAATGAGTATTGAATATAATTTAAAGAAACGGCGTTTTATGTGAAATAAAACGTGCTGAACGTGGTTCTAAGTTACTCTATAACGAAAACGTGATAATAACGGAGGGAAATGACGAGACGAGAGGGCATAACTGGAGAGGGAAAGTCGGTAGCCAGTGAACTTACGTGGTAAGTCGGTATTTACTTATGGTAAATATAGTCATGATTTTGTTGATAGAATAAGTTATCGGACACCTTTCCCTGATTAACAGAACGCAAAGTCTACAAGGCAGCATTCCTTCACATATGCTTTACTGCATGCTTGGCTAAGTACAGAACCGGAAAATGTCAGCTCTCTCAGATGAGCTGTTATCCAGGTCCGGGTTCTGCCCTGAGCCTCCTTGAGGTAGTCCACCAAGCCCACGGGACCGCAACCTATCGGCCACGCCAGAACAAGTCTAAGGCACCGTGCACCAGATTGATGGAAGCCACGGAGCCTCCGTCTCCAGCATTGACGCAACCGTTATCCGGTAAGTGTAGAATAGTTTCTAAAGCCGTTTCGGCTGCGCTGTCGTCGGGGCTCGGGATTCAGCTAGGTTACGCCGCAGTTTCTTTACGAAAACAGTGGGCGTCGTTCTAGGTGGGTCACTGAAAGCAACTATGCTCCATAGCGCAGCGGCCTATCAACCACGAATCTAAATTTCGATCGATACATCCAGAGGAAGCCGTGGAACCGCTGCCTCAGATATGGGGGCTTGCAGCGGTTCAGTCACAGAATTGTAAGTTCAGTTGTCTCCGACTTCTACGGAGATCCTTACTTCTTTTTGCTGCAAAAACCGCTTAATAGCTGAAGAAAGTGGAGATCAGAACACAGTCTACGGTGCCAAGACACTCCGAGCACCGTTTATCCTTAAAACGGCTAATTGTCACGATAGAATTTATGTTACATTAGTGCTGCGCATTAGGAAGACGGAGAAAACAGAGAGACTGGAGGAAAACAGACAGAGATAAACCTTGTATCATTTCTTATTTTCACCATTAGAATTATTGGATCTTGATAACATTAGCACAGAATGCTCTATTTTTCAAAGACGAAATCCCATGAATTCAGTTGAAAGTGTTTCAACACCGTTTATCTGAGGAATGTTGTACCTCGTGAACTGTACTGTGAGCAACGAGTGTTGTACAGTTTTTGTGCGTACGTGCAACGCAGATAAATCAGCCCAGAATTGGCTGCTGAAAGAAAAGTCGTTAAATTTATCGGGACAGCCTAATCATCAGACTTCGTAGAACTAATTATATTTTATTATAACCTTTCACATTATAATAAGGTACTGGTAATATATTGGCTGATAAGTAATCAATATTAATTGCGGAACGCAGTGGTAACTATAGTATTTATGGCTGTCATTGTCTTCCTCTGTTCAATGTTATTGGTGTTCGGCATTCATACTGATGGGTTATTAATTGTCGTCTGTTATAACTAGAATTAAGAAATATACAAATGTCAATTTACTGGTATTTTAAGAATTTGTGCTCGTAGGAGATAAGTCTACACTTAGGCCTAATAATTTTTTGTGTCAGGTGTCAGGAACATACATTGTTTTCTCGCTGGCTCCAGCTCATGATCTAAGATTCAAGTCTGTTCCAGAACTGGTGTTTACGCTCGCGTATTATTTGGTTGGGTTTTATCACGTGCAATTAACCATTAACAGTTTCTTTTACAAAGTACATCAGCGTCTAATTTCCATGAATTCATTATTTATTATTCTGCCTCGTTGATTTGAGTAGGAAGTAATATTACTGTGAATTATTTCTGTGCGAATCTGTTTTCATTCATGAAAATATTTATTTTCTATAACTGTGATCGGTTGATTGGGGGTTTCTGTTTCCTTCTTGCAGTAGCCTATCTTCCTTTCAGAACTTACAACGAAACGGTTCAATTCTATTTTCGCCTACAAGCTGAGTACATATACCAATAAGCTACGAGCTCATTAGTTTGTCGTCAGCGTTAATAGCTCGAGAAGAATTAAACATCCCAAAGATTCCTTTCAGGACAGAACGTAGACAATGACTATTGTTTTTTTATTAAAACACATAAGTATTCTTAAAAGTAACTTCTTATTTTTACGTATTTCATGCATTATTGTCCACATTCAGTTGTTAGAAAATGAATCCATTCATTGCAAAGCTAAAAAACAATGAACACGCTTTAAAGACGATTTCGCAAGCTTAAAAGCAGTGTTGCCCTGAAAATTTTACGTAAACACTTTTAATTTTAATGTCTTTTTCCGACTTTTTACATTTGTTTTTTACAGGTACCGGTACTGAATTACTGAATACTTGCTTATATTATTAATCAATATACTAAATAACGCATCACAACCTGTCATATTATTAAGGTGTTTACCAAAGTAAAGCTGGAGAAAAACTGTGTTGCATTAGACTCCACAAGATTTGACTTAAAAAAAAATTGCAGCAGCAGTTTTCTTTCGCAATTGTCCTTCTTACTTTAAAGAAACCGGTACAGTATTTTTATGTTTATAGCTGGAACTTATTTCTATCATCACTAAAGTACGAATATGACCACAGAAGCCAAAACAGCCCATTAAATTTTATGTTATGTAAATGCTGCCATGCCGAAAGCTTTTAGATCCAATAATAACATGTGTAACGCGGAGTGTACAGTTAGTTTGGGTCCGCGTGACTCCATTAGGAGCAATCTGGCACACGAGAAGGTGAGCACGTTGTGGCCCAAGTACTCACGCACAGATCTGTACACAAGTTCCAAAAATATTGTTGCAGTTCACTATTCATTAGAGACACTAATGAATTCATTACTAGAGACACTATTCATTACTGGTCTCTACAATTAAATTACTAATTACCATAATTAAATACTAACAATTAAAGTATTTATGATTAAATAGTTTTACCTTTAATTAGTTTGTTCATTCTGTTTACTATGCTGTATAATTTACAAATTACATTTATTTATAAACATAAATAATCACTTTTGTCTGCGTCTGGTCGTATCATCGATGTCGTCGTCGTCATCATCATCATCATCATCATGTCACCCATTTCATTGCTAGTTATAATCATCGCTATATTCTTTAAACACGTCTGGGTGCTATTCTGATTTTTGGGAGTGTCACTTAAAAAAAAATAGTCAGTACATTAAAATAAATATGGTGGTAAATAAATAAATAAATCTTCGGCGTTAACAAACTAATTTGATAAATCTTCAGTACACTATAGTATGGTGGCTTCATTACGATTGGCACGATCAGTCGGAACGGTTTAGTTAAATGGTTTCAACGACGAAAAGTGATATTTTGTTTTGGCAGTAGGATTTCGCGCAGTATCCTGAAACGTTTAAATGCCAGGTCTACCGGTGTAGAATCATAATGAGGGTTTTTACTGTACGCAACGACTGTTCGTGCGGTGTATTATCATAGGAAACAACGCGGAATCATACTTGACCGAGACAGCGTTTATGAAACATAACATTTCGCTGTTACGGTATAATTGCAGCGACCAATGCCGTGCAGTTAATACACATTACCGACTGATACGCAAAACAATTGCTATTGTTCATTGTTTACTGGGCACAAAGTTGCGTGAATCGCATCCTAAGGACGTCGTCAGCCTTGAATTCAATTTAAGTTGTACATATACCAGCGGTCGTTTGCTCGCTACATGCACGTACAGTATGTACACGGACAACAACCGGATGGACAGCTCACAGGTAACGCAGGATCCCTCTGGCCTCCGATTCGATTACGAGAATTTCCGGGGCATGGTCGCGCACTTATTTTCCACAGTATATAAAAGAGGTCGACTGATATAGCCAATTGTAGCGGTGGAAACAACTGAGGGATACGCGGCGCTGTTAACGTTCTACAGAACATAAACTAGAACCCCTTTTATATCTGTAAGGGGTGTTCCCCTCGTGCGTTGTCGACCAACGCCTTCATTCACCTCGGTTGAATAAGTTCAGTACACTTATCAGAGTCAGTGCCATGCGCTGTATTGCTTGTCGACAGTAGAAGAAGACGTACCAGATTGCTCCTAATGGAGTCACGGGGACCCAAACTAACTGTACACTCCGCGTTACACATGTTATTATTGGATCTAAAATCTTTCGGCATGGCAGCATTTACATAACATAAAATTTAATGGGCTGTTTTGGCTTCTGTGGTCATATTCGTACTTTAGTGATGATAGAAATAAGTTCCAGCTATAAACATAAAAATAGCTGCAATAATTTAATTCGAATCGAATTTTTACTCTCCGTCTACCCTAGACATCGAGCCACTGCGGTGTGGACATCCAATCTGGTTTTGTACTCATGCGTGAGGTGGAGGTGCAGCCACGCTTTACCGCTGGTTAACAATTTTAAATAAAGCCAGTAAAAATACTTAATATGTTGACAGAACAAAAGCCGCAATTGGAATTACACATAGCGAAAGATACAAGTAGTAAATGCTAGTGAAAGGAGTGAATAAATCTTCACCTTCATTTCAAATCCATTGTATTATTGACTTTAATGATTACACATGGAAACCAACAATGAAGCATCAGGAGACATAAAACTGAACAAAAAAAATATTATGTCTGATGGAATATCGACATAATAAATTACTCATAGGGCTGATGCTTTCGCTTATGTAATTGGAAATGTTATGTGGCTTATTCCTTGAAACGAAAAAGACGAACAAAGTAATACGCATTTCTGACTCCATTATAAGTACTATTGTTATCGTACGTGTATTGAAAGAACTATACATGTAATTACAGATGAAACTATGCATTCGGCCAGACGTGTCTGCTAATGAAGCCTGTTACTATTAAAATAGTTTTACTGTACCGGTCTCTGCATACGTAATTAACATACGAACACCCGCCACTACCACCACGGAGTATAAATGAAACTTTAATTGTTTGCAAATGCCCGTAACAACAGACAGCATCTGGCTGCTGCAGTGTAACTTCTCCGATAGTCTAGGTAGTTGGTTTCACATTTCTTAATAGCCGGAATGAATTATTTTTATAACACTATTGGAATTAAATGGCAAATTTTTAGTATGATTAACATATTCAGAAGAATACACAATGTGAGACTTTTAAATTAAATGGTCTCAGCTTAAATAATCTAGATCATAGACGAATGACTGAGATGAATAAGAACCATTATTTATAAGTCTATTATTTTAGATTAATTACGTACAGCCGAGTTTTGTTAGACCCACTTCTTTGTGAACTGTACTAACTAAAGGGTCAAGTCACAGTAAGATTAAAAAATTAAGAGATCGTTGTTCAACATCTTTAAAAAGGTCTTTATAATCTGAACCATCGAAATAGCCCTATGTTTTACAAGTATGACAAAAGCAATTCCTACAACTAGTAATTCTAAATTAATTCGTTTTCATGACCTACGGTCGACTTCATGCCCAAAATAACTCTGTGTAGATTCCACAATAACTCTGGGAACGGTCATGCTGACGTCTACGATTCTTGTTGTGGTTATGTGTTTCCAATATGTTGATAATAATAAAAAAAGAAGTTATTCCATATGGTACGTTTAAAATTATGCTTACACTCGCGTTAAAGCCTCATTGAACGCAAGATAGGACAACTTGTCAAATCCGAACTGGAGTGCGTCCGTCACATACAAGGTTAGGATGTAATATGTAACACTTCAGCATTGCGTTTCTATTACAAACTGTTGAGTTGTATTATGCACAACCGTATATGGCAATGCAATACAAAATTCATCCGGTTTCTTATTTTCCTTCAAGTCCCATCTCCTCTAAGAAGTTTGGCAATCAACATGGTAATGCGAGCTCTAGACACTGCAGATCTAAATATATCGGTGGAATTGAAGTTGAACCAGCCACTCAGGTTCTTTAAACAGGAAGTGCGCCTTCTTCCCGAATTCCTTTTCCCTTGGGTCTGATTTTAACAGTATTGATAAATCCCTCCTTCTTCTGCATTCTTCCTATCATCTAAATATTAGAGACTTTATCTATCCAACTTATTCCTAAAATTCTTCGATTATTCCACATTTAGAACGCCTCAAATCTATCAGTGACCACCTTATTCAGAGTCAACCTTTCATTCCATATATCAAAACTGAGAACACTAGCATCTTAACATTCGAATCATTTTTCTCGTTGATAATAGATCCCGAATGCTTATACTTTTTTAATTTTTCTGTCAATTCTACATTAACTCTCAAATTTCCTTGGTGCTGTTGTGTCTTTGAAATTGTCATAAATTTTGTTTTATAACACTTAACATTAATCAGTTTCCTTCACTTGTAGCCAAAATGTTGTCAACTGTAGATCCTCCATCCAGCAATCCAGTACAGTATCATCTGCGAATAGTAAGTTGTTAATAGGTCTTCCGTAAACTTTTATATCTATTGTACCTCCTGCTAATGCTCCCTTGGTTATTTTTTCTTCATACAGATTAAAGGGATAGCCTATTTTTCTTCATAGGGGGACACACACAATCCTGTCTAACTCCTCGTCTTATTTGTTTCCTCAGAAGTCTCGTTACCTTCTTTGATCACTGCTTTTTGGTCAAAATATAGGTAACTGATGATCCTAATATCTTTCGTATCCAAGTTTTTATCGTTGAGTAATTGGATGATACGATTATGTCTAACTCTCTAAAATGCCTCATGTACTCTATTAAACATACATTTAATGTCTGATTTACGTCTAGGCATCTTCGTGTCCGCACGTTGAAAACGAACAAAGCCTCCAGTCACTTGAGAGCTTCTAACGCCAAATGAGTTTCATCAATATCTAGATGCAATTTCCTGAAGATACGTTTGTGTACAATCTTTAAGAACATATTGAGGATGTGGCACATTAAACTAACTGTTCTGTGATAAACCCACATTAGCTTTTTAGGTATTGTTAAAAATGTTGAGAGAAGCCACTCTTTTGGAACAGACCTTGTGCTGTAAATGGTACTGAACAGGTCTACATTACTCCTATTGATAAATTATCTTCTTTTATCACCTTAATTATTTCAGCTGGAATTTGATCAGGACAATTTGTCAGGATAATTTTCTTCATTATTTTTTGCTAGCTTTAGTGCATACATAATTTCTTCTTTTGTTATGTCTGGATCACCTTCCCTGTTTCTTTCCGCAATTTCTTCTTCCTGTTGTGTTTCATCCTCAAATAGCTGTTGAATATTCTTTCCATCTCTCCAATTTTCTGTTGCTGCAGATATTGTTTTACCATTCTTATCAAGCAGAATATGGTCTTTACTCTTCTTAGGCCTATTTAGTCCTGTTAATTCCTTGCCTTTCTTATGCACATTGAAACTATAATTTTTCTTATTTTACTATAACCTGGTTTCTTATAAGTTCATTTTTTGAGAAGCTTGAAAGATTAAGTTCATTTAAGGAAGTAGATTAAGAAACCAGTAAACGAAATAAATTTTATTTTTCAGTATCATGGAAAGTGTCAGCAAGAAAGTTGTAGGCAAAAGATAAAATTTGATTTTTCCTTCAAAAAATGTTTTGACACGTATACTTTTTGTCCCATAATGACGAAGTAGTTGGAGCTCGACGCTCAGGCGTTTTACAGTACCTACCGTAAGTTACAGAGTCTGTGCGTGCATTGTGAGGCGACGAGCTGTACGAACTCAATATCTTTGCTTCATGCGCCACTTTCTCTTGAAAAATTTACTTTCAATATTATAATAAAAATCAAAACACAACATTTAATTATTCGATAAAAAATAAATATTCATTAGGCGTCTTTCCTTGTAGTTACCGAATCTGACTATAAATCGGTATGTTCTGAAGCTATTTTTCTCACATTCAGTTTACCAAACCAGATAAACAAGTTAAACGTGGTTTGTCTTAGAGTATATCAATATCTGTCACCGAGATGATGATAGAAAACAGCTCTAGTTGGTATACGACTTGTCACAAGTATATAGGCCTACGTCGTTGCTGCCTGTGTGCACAAATGGAATTTGTAAAATTTCATATTTGTGCAGGACTGTTTCAAATGTTTTATGATTACTGTTTGGATAAAATACAATTATTCGAATAAAACTGAAATACTTCAGACTGAAACTTTCAATTCCACCAAAAATTATTTTTGCTTTGTGTCAGCTTCACACACCTTCATAGACCCAGGGGTCGGTCTGATAATTGGGGTATGGTATAGATCATTAATGATCCGTTCCGGTTTCAACACAATTGGACTTAATATTTTTTTAATGAGAGGACTACGAGTGTATGTGTTAATTAGACACGACGCGTCAAGTTTCGAGTGTAACCAGTGCCGAGATAATAACACATTTCGTTGGCATTGTTCTTTTACATATGGTAAACAATCCTGTTCATATTTCGGTTTAAAATTACCATGCAATTTATCCATTTAATACGAGCTATAATCCCGTCTACGTATTCAGTCACATGCAAAGGACAGGAAGTGCGAGCCACATCGTTTGTAATAATTTTCAACCCTAATAAAAGAAAGGTTTACGTTCGAATAATTACCAGTTCAGCGGCAGACATTTATGTCAAACGTAACAATAAATAGTTTCATAAGACACTTTATTACTTTGGTATTAAAAGAAACAATTACTTGCACTCTGTATACTGTAATTTCCTCGTATAATCCGTTTCCCCAAGAACAGGCAACTCGTAAAACTGTTGCCTGGCAGCAGCCAGGAAGAGTTTACTGTGACCGTTACCCTACTGTACGTCTGGCCAACATCGTTTTTCACTAACATGTTATGTTTATGGCCTATGTGTTTTTTAAATGCTTATGTGAATAAGTGCAATAAAAGGCAGAGTTTACAGTAAAAGTTGAAAATTTACTACTACTAGAGTGTATTCATTTTGCATAAGGAAGATCCCTTCATATTCTTTTATTATTATATAGATATTTGTACCCCCTACATAATGGAATGAGACGAAAAAATGTTAACGATTAAAAACGTGAACGTTATTATTCGTCCATTTTTACGACTTCATTTTAAATTATATTTTACTAGACACTTAAAAACAACGTGTCGAATAGTCCCCCCCTTGTAGTTTGGAAAACGGAAGAGGGTTACAAAACGTCACACATGTACGTAACCTGTGACGTCCTCTGTCGGTACCAGTCTAATGATTTCTCGGAAAAACTTAAAGCCCAGTCTTGTCGGTAGAACTCAATATGAACATAAATAATTTAATAATAATAATTATTATTATTACTTCTATAACTGTTAATATATTTAACAAAAATTGAAAAAAGAACATTCACTAGTAATTTTATTTTACTGTGATATTAGTGTCTCTCCACACACACACACACACACACACACACACACACACACACACACACACACACACACACACACACACACACACACACACACACACACACACACACACACACACACACACACACACACACACACACACACACACACACACACACACACACACACACACACACACACACACACACACACACACACACACACACACACACACACACAGTGTTCTTGCTGCTGGGTGAATGCCTCCCTGATCAGCTGATTTAATTCTACAATAGCTGCGGTTGACAATGATTACTTAACCAAGCTAAGTAAACTCAATTTTACAAAGGACCCGTCGTCGCAGTGGTTACTCTACATGTCTTGGCATCCAATCCAGCAACCTTCGTTACTACCTATCTACCCCCTTCTCTCCTAACCAGATGTCCTATGACCTCCGTTTCTATTTTCTAACGTTTGTAAATAACATCAAATGAGTTGTCAGGTTCGGCTCCATTTACTTTTAAATATTTCCTGCCTCTTCTTATTATTCCCACCGTAGGACATTCCATACCTTTCTGTGCAGACCTCAGTGTTTCCCTCGTAGTCACTATCATGTATCTAACCCAAAATTCAATGAATGGAAACGACACCATGATTAAATATTGCCTTTTTAAACACAATGACAGTTAGCTATTCTTTATAAAATATTCTCGTATTTCAAAGACAATCCATCTTATCTTATTAGACTGTAAATCTGCGTGCTCCTTGTTTATTATTGTTTTAATTAATTATTTCACGTCGATCACAGGTGTCAGATTCTATACCAGTGTTCACCTCCTCAGCTGGTGCAGGGTTACTAAACATTTTCTTTCGTTTTTTTTTTACGTTTCGGGCAGCTATGGACCACGTTCAAGCAACAGTTTTCTTCCTGAGGCTTTGGTTTTTTTCTTAGTATTCCCGCAATAGTTTTCGGTGATCTTCCTTTCTTTCTTCACTCCACGTCTTCCTTGCTCTCAGCTTGGGCTTTTCTTGGAAGTCTGATGTGCTCCAAATGTCTTCTTAAGTAGGTAACATTTCTGGATTTAAACATTTTATTTGCCTCCAAAAGCGTTTTAAGACTATAAAACAGGTTAATTACCTTCCGTCACGCATCTTGAAATCCGAATACAGGACTACTCGAGTTTCGACACATTAAGTGTCATAATCAGATCCTCAATGAATATGGGTAAAACTACATTTGTTGATGTATGCACATCTCGTCAAACGATAAAAACAACACATACATAGCAACAAAAATATTTAAATAATTTGACACACATTAAAAACAAGACAAAACAGAACGAAACACAATACACGCGGCCGCCGCGGACCTGCGCAGGAACACGGTATACAGTAAAATTAATCGATACCGATTTGACCTTTGATAAACTTTATCGATCTGACACAGCTAATATCTCGTTCTATATCGTTGACTCTGTTGAATAAAATATTATTTTTATGGATTGATTTTTCATTTAAGATGCGATCGTAATTCTCTTTAGTGGCCTTATATATTTCAAACCTTTCGAGAGTGTCCAGTTTAAGAGATTTCCTGCATTTATGTAATATGTCCAAATTCTCACTAATACTTTTTATGTTATGATCTTGTGAACTTAAATGTTCAGCAAATGTGGATCTTCCTATATTTGATTTAGAGCTTGGGGTGTGTTCTTTATAACGCAATTTGAAAGAACGACCCGTTTGTCCTATGTAGAATTGTGAACATTCCGAACAATTAAGCCTGTATACACCTGTACCGTCGTATTCATCGAAAGACTTATTTTGATTTTTAAATTTAAGTTTGTTCTCGAGTTTATTATTTGCTTTTGAAGCCAATACTATATTTTGTTTTTTCACCATGCCTGATAGTGACAAATTGAAAAAAATGCAGTTAAATGAAAAACTGCGGACGTCATTGTATCGAGCATATAATCAAAGAAGAAGATAAGCTATGGGAACTGCACCACATTACTGACGCTGACTCAAGGGATGTTACAAGTTCCAGAGGAAAGGGATGCAGAGTGATGATAGAGATATGGAGGGGATTGAATTACTCTTTGACAGCAACTGATAACATACAGTACACTGGTAATTATCACAGCTTCTATTTTCGTTTTAAATAAACTTTACGATTTTGTTTTGTTGCGACTTTTAAACTTTCAATAAAAAAGCCATTAACTGGTGTTATAAAATATTTCACTGTCGGTTTGACACAGTCGCACAAAATTTATTTTGGGCAGGGCAAATTATTACAATTTACATGTGTTTATACAGCATCAACATTACATTATGTACCCTATCTGTACTACGTCTTTTAGAGTGACGCCCCTAATTCAAGCAGCAAATAGCGTTTCTGATGTGCCACGCCTGTTTGTTTTCATCAGAATTAAACTAAGAACGGAAATAGAATAGAGTGTTGCGTAATTCTGCAGCGCAGAGTGATCTCCAAACGTCTGTGACAACTTCGTGCGTGCAAGGCCAAGCAGCGATACGGTACTGTCTATTTCCTCAGCAATGGTGTTATCCTGAAAACGGCTACTAACCCCTAGGGTAGTTGAAACATTGTTTCTTAAAAAAAGAAAATAAATCAGTGCTCTCCAACGTCGATATTTTAAATTTAATGATAAATGTTCAACCACAGTTAACGTTTAAAGAGATATTAAATTTGAGACATTCTTCTGTCTGACCAACGCGTAGTAGATGTTTTGTTATAAACGTAATCACGAAGTGAAGTACAGAGTAAGCCATTTGTTTGGTTATATCTTAAATTTTTATTATCGCGTCAGTGTTTGCTAATTGCTCGATTTATCGTTTCAGTATCATTGATTAGTTACATCGTACTGTAAAGCGCGTATAGTGTCAACATAATTAATCGAGCAGTAATAAATAGTTTTGTTACCTGTCTTCAAGAAATAAATTTATAAAAGCCATGTAAGTAAATGAGTGAAAGCTACTATTCTGTCCACTTTACTGCAACCAAGTAACGGATGAACGGTTTTTTGTTGCTGACCTTTCTCATTGCTACCTCAATTATAGCACTCATTTATTATTACATAAATTCAATTGAGTATAAGAAAACTGATGCCAACAGAAGAAATGTACACTTAAACCACTGGTTTCTAACTTAAAAGCGTCTGAGGACCACTCTTAATCTTAAGAACATACTAGCAGGCCGTATTCAATTTTCGACAAGTAACGTAAAATTAAAAAACCCTGTATTTAATTGTAAATAAGTATAAGAGGTAATTTGCAAGTTTAACATATCTTACTATATATCTTTAACGGTCTTTGTTATGTCAGTTTAATAATGAAGATATAAAAATGGATTAAACAGTGAATATTTACATAAAATTTTCAATGTGAAAACTGAGGTAGATCTGCTGCTGCCACGAACTGAAAACGCTAAACGTAATTTTGAATAACAGCTGCGACTGTTTACGAATCAGGGACGAAACATAAGACAAGCGTCTGTTTTGTCTAGCTGTGCCGTACTGGGTTCGGCATCGTATGGTTAGCGTTTTTAAAACGAGCGGCGTTGACGTCACGCACGGCCACGGCAGTTTGTCGCCGTCCGGTTATGCACACAGTTGTGGTGTATCTACGAAATTCAGTTGGCGCGTCCAGCTGTTTTGTGCATTCCTGCATCGAGAGCTTTCTTGGGTGGACAGACACATTGAATCTGTCTCATTTCTATTCGAACCCTCAACCTGGTCATCTGCTCTCGACTGGCGGCACTCTTCTGTTCAGGATTTCGTCGACTTTTCTATGGTTCGCTGAATAAAGTTCTGCTCCAGGTGCTCGAACAAGGGCGAGATGGGTGTCGGGTGTGACGAACAACTGTCCACCCTCCTGGCAGAGACGATCTTTTAGCCACGATTGCCGTCAGTCGAGAACAACTGTTCGGACACCTTTTCCAACGCTACGCTGCCCCAGGACTTGTGATACGACCGAGACATTACTGATCAGCGCCAATATTGACTAAGTACACCGGACAATCCAGGTGGGAACATTCTAATTATCTATTTTCTATCTCAACGACATGGTGAATGCACGGAAGCTCCCAGAAGCTCACTCATGAAGTTTTAACCGTTATACTTTGACACAAACTCTCATGTTCAGTTATGTTACTGCATGTGTGAACATTACAGCATTAGACCTAATGAAATCTATTATAACTGTTTATCATGTGTAAGAAAATTACACACACACACATATCCTCAGTTTGCTGTAAGTTCTACCTTTTCATCTAATTAAAACCATTAGGGAGTTAGTTATCTCGTGCTTTCATGTCATACGGTCATGGCAGAGTTTTAATCACGTAACGGGGGCTGTCTGATGCTTCAGTTGAGAAACTATTTTCCTTTTCACATATACTTAGCGCTTTTATGATTAAAGTCAGGGTTGTTTAGTGTGTTGAGTCTCTGGGCGGTCACTTGCATTCTCTGGTGCTAATTACCAAGGCACATCTATGCTTAGGAGCTGTGATTATCGGATTACCCTGTCAATTATATTTATACATATGTATATATTGTTGTGCATTCATTTACGGTAGTTGAAATGGGTTTATGAGGGATTTAGTACTGAAATGAGGGATGTTGTGTTAATTATGTTGTGTATGTGCTTGTGTGTGTAATTTTAATATATTTTGCTGGGGGAATATGTTATGAATTAAAAAAAAAAAAAAAACCATAAATGTGCTTACTAAGACAAAAAGGCTAGCCTATTTGAAATCTATACAACACTTATGGATTAGTGAATTGCTTTTATGAATGAGATTATTGCTACCATTGACTCATACATAATCAGGCAGGAATTTTGCAATTTATGTTAATATTCAATTCACTTACATTTTATGCCATTAGGAATATTAATTGATACATATATATAATCCTGCCGTTAATCTTGTGCTTGTACAATCGATAACTTGTCATCTCATGTAACATTTTGTAGGCTTAATAAAGCATACGCTTGTTGGTTAAAAGACTTTTTTCATTTGCAAGTCCTGTCATTCACCTGGGGGGACATGTCTGTAATTGTAATTGGGCCTTGCACACTTTTGCTTCCTCTAGGTTCTCCACCTAGTTCTAAATATGATGTCTCTCCCCTTTACAAAAAAAACTTAATAAAAATAAAATAAAAATTTCAAAAAAAAAATTTACAAAAAAAAACTTAGAAAATAAAGGGGGGTTCCATAGCTAAGGAGAAAACTATAATATGATGACAATGAAAGAGGACTAATGCAGATACCCATTCTATTAATCAATGATGACAATGAAAGAGGACTAGTGCAGATACCCATTCTATTAATCAATGATGACAATGAAAGAGGACTAGTGCAGATACCCAACCCATTCTATTAATCAAATAAAGTGAAGCCTACTGTACGTTTATTAGTGCATCAGTGAAACAATTGCACACACATTTCTCATGCAAGATCATTCTTGTTTAAATTAATACTTTATTGTTCGTTTACTGATGTAAATAGAGTAACTTTTAAATTCATTAGGTCTTTTCAAGAAGTGCCTCACCAGTCTTGTAACCAATTCATCTGATGTAAATCAACTGGTGTCTTGTGTTACTGGGACACAGTATCTTGCAGCGGCAGTTAGCGATGATTTCCTCCAGTTAGTTTGTGAAATACGAGATAAGGAAAATGCAGTGCGTTTTTTGGAACAAAAGCGTTTTTTGCATAGTGATCGAGCCCGCAATGAATGTCATAATAAAAGACTGTCATTAGTGGATTCGAAGGACAGATAGCACTCCAATTGCGAAAGGAACAAAGGTGCAGAGCTTTTTCGACAAATCTAGATTGATATTAACTTATATTGGTTCCCTGAATAATAACCAGTTCTATTAAAATCTGTTACGTTTACATTAGTTTTTGTTAGGTTAGGTATTTTTATTCGCCGTTGTATTATGGATTTCTGAGCTTTATACTTCAAACGTAAGGCACACACATTCATATTGTTACGAGAAGCGTACCGAACAATCCAGAACATTCTCCACTCCCCCCGTCTAGTGTGGCTTGTGTTGCGTCAAACAATATTATATAGTTTAAACTGCATAAATCATTTTGACGATAGGCCTACTACCAATTCTGATGACTTAAAATGAACGCTAAAGTCCGAGTAGAACCGACTAATAACATTTGCCACAGACATGGGCTACGTAAACGAATTACATTGTAATAACTTTAACAAAACAAAAATTTCGACGAAACCGAAACATCGAAGCATGATATTGTTTTTAGGCTTTTGAAACGTATAATGTGCATAAACTGCAGACTCTCCTGTTCAGCGATGTTTGTACGGATTTCTTAAAAACGACAGAGACCGAAGATTTCTAGACTGTGGGGAATCGAAAGTGTGAAAAAATATAGTGTTAACATCACCTGGAGCGTTACATTTTTCGTGACGTTACACATTTTGCACCACGCATTTTGTGGAATGGCCCCCAGCCTAAAAACATTATCATGTTAAAAAGTATTCGTTTAGAATATCCTCATCATCATCATCATCATCTACGTCTTGTCGGTGTATCCACTCGCGACTACTCACGTCATCACTGCTGATCTCATTCCTACCCAAATACGTTTTCAAAAATATTCTTTCTGTTCCTTCCTAATAACTTCCCTTTCAAAATATTCATGATATAATCATACCGATATAACTATAAGCCTACGTCTCTCCTTCACCTTAACTCATAGGTTTGTGGGCTTCCAATTTCTTGCCTTCCGTAAGCTACTCTACAATTCTCAACACATATACGTGCCGTATCTATATAGGCGAACATGGGGCATAACGGGGTAGTGGGGCAGAACGGGGTACAGCCTTTATTTTTTACAGACTGTGTGCAATCTGTTGGAATTTCTCATAACTACGTCAGTATAGTATATAGTATTACCTATTACCACACAGAGATTGGCAGCCATTGTTGTCTTTGTGTATGACTAAGGTGCTGCACCATATTTGCTTGTGTTTCTACAATATCGCGCACTTCTTCTAGCTCATGTAAGTAAGAGTGAGTTAATTGTAATTTATTTCCGTGTATACTGTATTATAACATGTTTCAGACACTTCTAATCCTGATGTTTTCGTTAAGCTTCGTGAAAACTTTATCCTGTCACAACGCTATAACCTAAAAATGTAACTGTGGGGCAGAACGGGGTGGGGCACAACGGGGTAGTACCCCATTCTGCCCCACGTATTTTCCATAGGTGTTTCATTAATAAAATGTAGGCTAATTGGTTTTTCGCGTTGTTTGTGTTTGAAGAATGGTGAGGGATTACAAAAGGAAGACGCAGAGGCAAGAGTGGTCGGCAGTTTCCATGCAAGAAGCTGTTCAAGCAGCAATAAATGTCTCAGTGGGATACAAAAAAGGCAGCTCTTCAGTTCAAAGTGCCACAAACAACTTTAGAGCGCCACGTTAAGAAAAAAAGAGATGATTCAGACCATTCTGTGAAGAAATCTATGGGACGTTTCACTTGTGTTTTTAATGAAGCACAAGAATCCGAGCTTGTGGATTATTTAACTAAAATGGAGGCTCAACTCTTCGGTCTTACTATCAATGAACTTCGTGACCTTGCTTTCCAGCTAGCAGAGCGAAATAAATTGAATCATCCATTTGGTGAGAATGGAAAAGCTGGTGTAGACTGGGCAAGAGGATTTTTAATTCGCCACCCTAATTTAAGCATAAGAAGACCTGAGGCTACGTCTGCAGCTCGTGCGATGGGCTTCAATAAGGTTGCTGTAAAACAGTTCTTCAGCCATCTATCCTACGTAGTTGATACTTACCAGCTTACACCAGACAGGATTCATAACTGTGATGAAACAGGTCTAACTGTAAACCCTAAAGGGCATTCGAAGATAATAGCAAAAAGAGGCCGTAGACAGGTTGGCACAGTCACATCAGCCGAGAGGAGTCAAACTGTTACAGCTGAAATATGCTTTTCAGCTGCTGGAACCTACATCGCTCCAATGCTAATTTTTCCTAGAAAACGGATGCAGCAGGAATTTGAGACCGGACTTCCCCCAAGTGCGACTTCACAGGTCCATGAAACAGGATGGATGACCAAAGAACTTTTTTTAGTATGGTTTGAAAAGTTCATATCTTTTACAGGAGCAAAAAAAGAGAAACCAATGCTACTACTCTTGGATGGGCATTCAATACACACGAAAAGTTTTGACTAATTGATATGGCTCGTGCAAATGGAGTGATTCTCTTGTGTTTCCCTCCCCACTGTTCCCATAGACTCCAACCCCTTGACGTTGCATTTATGAAGCCCGTAAGTAAATACTATGAGGAGGAAGTCCGTAAATGGCTTAGATGCAATCCAGGAAAAGTGGTGACATTATTCCAGATCGCTTCTCTGTTTGGTACCGCCTATGTTCAAGCATCAACAATGATGACAGCCGTGAACTGGTTCCGGAAAACAGGCATATGGCCTGTTGATATGAATGTTTTTAATGATGCAGATTTTTTGCCTTCGGTAACTACAGACATCCAGCTCCCTAGTGACATTGCTAATGAGGCTACAGTTTTAAATATACAGGCAGACCTGACCTCACCATCTCTGAGTAGTCCTGAAAAACTTAATATGCCGAGCTGTAGTAGGCCTAATTTCAAATGTGCCACCCCGGAAAACATTTTACCCATACCAAAAATTTCTCAGGAAAATAAACGTGTTTCAAAAAATCGTGGTAAAAGTACTATCTTAACATCATCACCATATAAAAATAGGCTACAGAGTGCTGAAAAAAATAAAAGTGGGGTCAAGAAACCAGTGAAAAGACGCCTTTTACTTTCTAAAAAAGCTCTGAAAAAATATCCAGATAAGCAGAGAAACATATCACCTGAAAATGACAAAAACTATAACCTTAACATTTTCTTTTATGAATTTGCTAACTGCTATAATTTTTTTTATTGTTCGACTAAGCTTTTCGTCATTGCTGACATCTTCAGGTCTTAAACAACCCTGAAGTCGTTGTTTAAGACCTGAAGATGTCAGCAATGACGAAAAGCTTAGTCGAACAATAAAAAAATTATGGCAGTTAGCAAATTCATAAAAGAAATAGTAAGGATGGCTGCTAATTTAAACAATACGAAGAATATAACCTTAACAAACCAACTGTTTTCGTAACTCCTCAGTCATCTAGTGAAGAAGTCGATAGCGAAGATGAGTGTCTCTACTGTCATGATTTTTCTGAAGAAGGTTGGATTAGATGTGTTTCTTGCCTAAAATGGGCTCACAACTCTTGCGCAGGAATCGAAAGTGCAGACGAGGATGTCACACACATTTGTGCTCTTTGTGAAACATGAAGTTCATTTAAGAAATATAGATTTTTGTTTTTTGACAATAATGCTTTTTGTATTTCATAACAAAAATTTATAAAAAGGAAGGTACCCCATTGTGCCCCACCAGCGGGGCAAAACGGGACAAATGACATGTATTTGTTTAAACTAAGATATATAGAATGTGTTTTTATCAAATTAAAATGTAATAATAATTTCTTGTACTTAATGTAATAATAAAAGTATTTATATTTAAAACAGAAAATTTTGAAACATTTATTATAAAATATTTGTGTTCAAACATTAAGTACCCCGTCCTGCCCCACGTTCCCCTATCTGTATGTGCCATACTAAAGTTCATTTTCTCTAAAATAGTTTCTTCTAATATAGTCCAGTTGTCGCCTTCACATATATTAATACTTTTAAATTTGTTTGCTTTTCAGGCCATCTAATCTTGTAGTTTACCGTCGTATCTACATTTCATTGCTTCAAAAACAGGTTTTTTCTACCGTTCAATGTCTAACGCATACTACCATAAAACAGTAGGCCTACACTCTAGTGGCGGTTCTACAGTTTGTAGGTTAATGTAGTGGGCATCTTAGTAAGAGGGAATAACAGTAGTAGTTAAATGTAATTATTAATTAAATAACTAACAAATAAAACATTCGAAAAAATACTTTGCATTTAACACATAATAGCAGACTACACATCCTATTAAATTTCATAAGAAACAGTGCAAGATTACCGGGCGGGGGCTGGCTAGAACACCCACTGTAGTATAGCTGGCTCATTTAAACTGTTACAGTCGGCAGTCACAGCAACTGTTGTAAGTCGTAATTAAATTTTTTGGTCTCCACCAATGTAGCTACTTTATTACTGCACATGACTAAAACAAAGACAAACGGCAGAATGTTCGTGAGGCTTGAGGCATGATTGTTTGTTTTACGAGAACAGTTCTACTCTTCAATAATATTTACTGTCGGTAGTCTTCAGTAATTATACTTCCCATGCAAGAGAACCGTTTAATCAATTCGATTACGTTATTATATATACTATTGTTTGACTTTATTTCTTACCTTCTCTCTCTTATATTTAACACCTTAGTTTCGGTAAGTTCACTTTCAGTTTTCATTGCTAACAGTTATAGAGAGTACTTCCACCATCGTATTAATTCTTTTTCTACTACATCATCAGTAAAGGAAGCACAATGCATTTCAATGTATTCTTCTGCCAAGGACATTGTTTTCTCTCATGATTTCAATAACTTCCTCAATGAACATCTTATCAAACACAGAGATAAGGGGCTTCCATGCTCTACGTGCCTCACGATTCTTGCCTACTAAAGAGCCTCACTAAAATCACTAAAGTGCCTCACTAAGATTAGTGAGGCACGTACTTGCCTACTACGTGCCTCACTAAAATCATCTACAAAAACAAATACACTGGGAGTGTATTTGTTTTTGTAGATGATTTTAGTGGCTCAAAAAATCCCAATCGTTCTCTTCAAAATGACGTCTATTTTCTTCTTAATTCCAAATAACATTTTTCACCATATCAATATATTTTATGAAGTCAGTAGATGTGGCCTATTCATTCCTTTTATTGCAGTATTACATCCAAAACTAAAACTGGCTCACTCACTCGCAGTAAGTTGACAAATGAAAGCCGACTACAAAGTCTCTAGTAAAGTATAAGGTCACATTGAATTCTGTGACACATTAACAAGTTTCTGTAGATATATTTATTTTGGGTCGATGTAATAAAGAAAACCATATCTAATGTTTTAGCTATTACGTTCAAAACTAATATTTAAATTAAGTTAGTATGTCCATGTTCGATTCGACCACTTAGTAACATAAAATTATTGAAGGAAACCCTAGATTTAAATTATGTATTTAAATATATAAATCATATTACGATTCCACTGATAGGCCACGGATTTGGAATGGAAATTTAAATACTGAAAACAAGTTTAATTACGAGGAGAGACTTAAAAAACACAGGATTTGTAAGATGCTTGAACGACACACCGCTTACGAGAAAGAGTCAGACATCATTCACTGCAGTCGCAGATGGTGAAACAAATACAGTACTTATTACCCTTTGTTAATGTTATATAATGTATGTAACTATTTTATGTCCAAGTCAGGCAATTTCTCATATTGTTCTGACGAAAGCTTGGAAATGAAGCAAACTTAATTGCTTATTGCAAAATGTCTTCAAACATTAATTTCAAAGTGACGCAAGTAATGAATGAAAGTTGACGTCGACATTTCGTGAAGCCATTATCAAATGTCATTATTACTACATGGCAAAGAGAACACGACCACCATTTAACCATCCGTTAGGGTCAAGTACGGCTGAGACGTACCGAGAGTATCCAAGCATTACGGTGCTGACTGACGGGTCAAGTGGATCACACTTGAATAATAATACAATTAACCGTTAACACACACACGCGCGCGCGCGCGCGCGTATTTATTATAAGAGACCGAGTATGTATAGTCATGAGGCTTTTGCTTCAGTATTCACAGCTGTGGTCTCAGTTTTCTATCATTAACCCGTTATACCTTGTAGCTGTAGTTAGGAAAATGGCAGTTGTGGTGATGTTGCCATTAAAATATTTTGGTGGATTATTAAATTTTAATGTTTAGCTTAAAATAAACTACCCAATTAGTAAATTAAAAGATTTTGCTTTTAAACTTAAAATAATCAATTAAGCTAAAATAAATAATTATATAAATAAATATTTTATTGTGTCTGTGCTCGTCCATGAGTTCACACGCTCTCATGGTAGCAGGCTACGGGCAGGTATCACACAATCTGACGCAGCTAGGGTTCTAGTAACCACTTAGCAGCACTACATATTCACTTGCGAAAACATTCATACCGACTTAGATGTTCACATCCAAGTATGTGTGTGTGTGGGGGGGGGGCAAAAGAGGTAAAGCTCGGGAACAACTGATGAAGTAGTCACTGGTTCAGCTTTGGTAAACGCTTTCAGTACTTAAGTGTCTGTGATTCCAGCCCATAAGTGGGAACTTGTGCATTTTTAATCGTGTGCATAATGAAATACTTGTAACCATCACGTGTTCACACGTCTGTAGCACACTCGGGATTCACACCAATACGTTACAGATATAGATACAGATACAGATACATACATAACGTACAATATATTCGGTCCTTCATAAGGGATTATGTGTAGGCCTGTATACAAATTTACAAACCGAGCACAAAGTCGGATTAATAAGAGGGAGAAAATTAATTCCTCGAATAGTATCTTCGGAAACTAGTGACTGTTGTGGTACAGTTCATGTTCCAACAGACCAACTTGTTCAAAAAGGGGAGTAATGGATACAATCAAAAGGAGACGTGGCGGAAAGCGGCACAATAAAAGAAGAGCTTCAAATAGATAATTTGAATGATAAGATGAAAATGTGTAGATAAAACTGAATGAACATCGTGTGGGAAATCAAGAAAATAAACAAATACGTAGTAGGCCTAAGGTCAGAAGACGTCTAAGTCAAGTAAAGAAGAAATGAGAACCGCAGTGGACGAGATTTGTGAAAATAAATTGAACATGAATAGGGAACATGGTAGCTCGTCAGAGCATTGACGTCAATTTATTGGAGACGCAAGTAAGGTGACCAAAGCGAGATTTGTAGGAGTTCTAATTAAGCAAATGAAAGACGGATAATCCAGCTAAACATTAAAATTACTGACAGCGAAATAACTGTATTCTGTAGAGGATTTTGTAAATAATGTAACGCAGCATGGAATAAATAACTGCTGTGCTGATTCGGGTGAAAAGGTTTGCACTAGAATTGAACATAATTGCTGTTCGTACTCTCCATCTCATCAGTGTGAGAAGTAATAAAATTCTGAGTTTGAGTACATAAACGAATATTACTTACAAATGGACCAAAGTGATTTATAAACAAAAATTTTGAATTTGACATTTGAAAGCTGCAAGGCCAAATTGATTTGGGTAAGTGAATAATCGGTTTTTTTAAGTTTCTGGAATTAAACAATTTTGTAATTTTCAGTCGAGTGGAAAATAATGGTTGGAGGAAAACCGTAAACATACAAAAAATGTCTAAACTGTGGAACATTACAATGTCAAATCACAAAAATGAGTGCAATGTTCCATTAGATAAAACTACGACGCAGCCGGAAATTTTAAGACGAATTTCAAGCACAACGGAATATTTTTCAATTACATTAATCCATGTTAACCGTGAACTTGAATAACCTGCGGCGTAGACAGTAGCGCGCTAGCAGACTAGGAAGTCTCTAGTAAACTTTCAAGGTAAGCACCAATCTAGTCACATGGAATTCTGCCGTTCTTATACATTCATTACATAATGTTTCAGTAGGGATATTTATTATGTGCCGACGTAATAAAAAAACAAGATCTAATGTTTTAGCTATTACGTTCAAAAACTAATACTTAAATTAAGTTTGTATTTCCAAGTTTGATTCAAGCACTTAGTAACATAAAATTGTGGAAGAAAAGCCTAAATATAAATTACGTATTTAAATACACAAATTATATTATAAACAAAATATAAATATAAATTATTCAAGTAAATATTTGTTCGAATTTTACAATTCAAGTAAATAATTGCTCGAATTTTACATTTTCTCTTTTTGACTTCGACAGAAACACATTTTGCTATGATATTTACGGCTGAATTCGTTTCACTCATTCGCAAACACCTATTTGTATGCAATAAGGCGAAATGTTTACTAGTCAGGTTTTGCAAATGTAGGCATGAGCAATACATTAATTCTGCAGCTACAGTTCGCGACGCGGAGAGATACAATTGCACGCACCAACACTTTTCTGTCATATGGGGACTTACTCGACATATGCGGATGGCTTACTTATTGTTTAGTAGAATAAGATCACGACGATAAAATTTTGAAAATGATTTTCCACCGATTGAATTCATAAATTTTCGTCATTCAGAACAACAGTTAAGTAACTGATGGCTGCTTGATGACAATGCGATGCTAGCTTTCGCTTAAAAAATATCATTTTTAAGCTTCTTATTTGTTGTGTGGCAGAAGATAACAGGTATGAATTTCTTGTTGAGGGGGGATAGGGAAAATCAATTTACACCTCTTGCCACTGTGTTTAAAAACCACGATAAACTGAAAATTCTGTCAAAACTATTCTACTTTCCCTACTTTTGGTTGTTTCCATAAATAAATTTCATTCACCATTCAACTTAAATATTTCTTCGGAATACAAAGAAACGTTTAGGACAGGCGAAGAGCTGTAAAACGAATAAGATTATTGCAAGATATTTCATCGAGTGAATCGTCGTAACAAAATCACGGCTCATCCATGTTAAATAGCTGTCCTTCTTTCGAATATGTTTTGATAATTTCCTCACCGTCTCTAGAACTTTCCTGATTTACTTGTTTACATCATACCTTGCGAATAGCGGTGTTCGAAGTACACCCTAACTGCGAAATGTGACCGAAAACGCTATTGCTTCTTCTCGAAGTGCCCTTTGCACTTCAGACTTCCACAAACCTGGAAACACATAAATTTGTATGTCTAACGAATAACGTTTTCTTTAAAGTAGGGGGCCTCATATTCCACACGACACTATAGGCCAATGACTGTACATCATCGCCAATGTCTGTCACTTATGTTTCGTTACAGGTGTAAGACATGGATGGGAGCGGAATACAAGTAGCCTACCTGGTCGATTTCTCTATATTTCTCTTTACTTTTTGCTGCGTCCGTATCTCTTCCCACATCATTCCTTCTCACTTCTTTCTTCTAAAGTGCTCTTCTTATTCTCCTTGTCACGTATTTCCTTGTAAAGAGAATGCTTCGTACATTTTCCTTGTTAGGGCCGTTTCACCATACTATTCACAAAGGCTTAAGTGTACGACCTATACTGCTAAAGTGAAACTAGAATCCTATTTTACCCTTGACGCCATGTAGCCCTTATATGTTATGTGTACGTAATATGAATCCATGTAGTAAAAGGTAAGATGGGTTTACTCATATTTGATTTACACATACTCTGGACTTGCATTAGAGTGATCAGATACTTTTCAAAGGTTTTAAATTATTTAACAAATCGAAGGTAGATTCAAATAATATATAGCTGTAGATATATTTCTATTTACCATTATACTCGTAATTTCAGATGATACTAAATCTGGAAATATTACACTTAGAGTGAGATAAAGGAGCCATGTAATAATTAAACGCAATTTCTGTCCCCAATTAACTTCCTGCGTGAACCCATAAAACCGCTTTTCCGATATAGACTTCCGAGTATTGACATCATTTTTTAGACACAACAGAGAAGCATTTAACTATAGACTCATCGAGTCTGATAATGTTTTTTATCTTTATTGCAGACAATTACGCATTATAACTGCCTTAATAAAGAAAATGAGAGTATCAACCGGCAAATACGTAAGTAAATTTCCTCGAAATGTTGACATAAGAAAAAAAAACAGACTGTAAAATGATAAATAAGATCATTAGTACAGAAACCGGTGGCCTTGTGACTGACTGAAAAATAAATTGAAGATAAAATAATAGCAAGTGAACCCGAAGGTAGATAATTTTGAAGAAGTGTACGGGGTTAACGAGTGTCATCAGTCGAGTTTCGTTGCACTGCTGCAGCTGTACCGTTTACTTACGAATCGAATTACTGTAAGTAATGGTTACATAATGAATGAACGCTAGTAATGACGTGTAATGACCAAAAAACCTTAAACAAAAAAGGATAAAATTAAACAAGTTAGTAGCTCAGGGTCAACGTTACCGCTCTGTGCCCACACTGAAACATACACAGGTAACTGTAGACTAAATATGTTGTAAGGGAAAACCAGCCGGTACTTAATCTTCCTAAACCTTTAATAGCAAGTACTCTGCTTGACATGTTGCATTTCCTACTATATTTTCTTATATAGAAGGATAACGAACTGCACGTATTTAGTTTAATAGTAGAGATTGAATAACAATATTCATTTTTTCCATTGATATTACTGGTCACAGTTTCAGCTTACGAAGAATAACGAGAAACATCTTTGAATAACTCAGAATGTTGACTGGAAGTTGGGAGATGGGATTTCGACTATATAATAGTCTTTTCAATTTAAATAAGGATGGTTCATCCTGTCATTTCTTCTTCCTTATCGAAAACTGATCGAGCTGGCAAGACGATCATTCGTGTAGATTAGAATTTTGTCTGCCTACTCCCCAGCGCCGTAAAAGAGGTACACCATTGTTAACACAGATGTAAAAGTTTTCTCAGATAAAATTTGGAATTACTCTTTAAATTCTAAATGACTTTTTCTGCGTAGAATTGGCCTTAGGAATAACTGTAGTTTTAAGTATTCCTATTTGAAGGAAGAAGGTCGCACGCTTGGACAGCCGAAACACATTCTGTAATAACAGACTGATAAACTAAACTAAAAACTAATTTGCTAATAGCAACAACAACAACAACAACAACAACAACAACAACAACAACAACAACAACAACAACAACAACAACAACCATAATAATAATAATAATAAAAGCCGTGCAATAAGAAATTTCTAAAGGGATATTGAAACTTAAAACATTACAGAATAAAACATTTTGAAAGCACCTTATGCTATAGAATATCAGATTCCCAGCCTTAGAATAAGTCTACGCCCAGCCTTGATTCTGACCCTTCTTTTATACCGTTCTATTTATTTTTATGACTTTTACAGTTTTATCCACTATGCCTTCTTTCGTTACCTTTTATTTGCAAGTGTGTCGTATAATGCTTTTCTCACAGTGGGCTTTACATAGTACCATTTATAGAATAACTAAGAGCGTTGAGACTTTAGTGTCTTAAATAGAATTTGAAACTGGTTCATAGATTTAAACGTTGGGTATCTTCCTCGGTTGTACCATTTTAACTTTCCCATTTAATCTCTTTCTGTTTACTCCGGCCCAAACACTGTTAGTTTTAAAAATTCTGGCATCAAACTACTTGTCGAGAATTTTAAAAACTAAGGAACGTTGTTGGTGAGCCACGATTGATGAGTAGCGACCTTCTGGGGGATGATGTTATCGACGGATCGACAGGTTGCAAGGTAACACGTGGAGATACTGATGCCGTTGAAACTACTATAAAACACGAAGAGATAAGAAGATGCAAAAGACAGGAACTCTTGGAATTAGAGTAAAGTGTTAAATGAAAAATATTAAATCAGAGCAGTGCTCTGTAACACGATGTGTAGAGCTGAGTTAGGAAAGAGACACTAATGTCACACTCGTAGATGTAAGTAAGTAGGATTATATGGTGCACAACAAACTACTTGTTCGTAAACGTCTTCCATATAGGTCATTCTACAGGCCAAGAGCTAACTGTTCATTTTTACGTAAATTAATTATTAGTTCGACAGTTATCTGACACGCTCACGCAATCATTAATCTACTAATGAAGCACAGAAGTGAAACACAGCGAAAACTATAAATTAATTTGTATCGATTTAACTAAAACTTTGAAACTAAAATAATGAAAACAGAGCATGAACAACAATTTTTTTTGCCGATTCACTATTTTCTTAAAATGTATGTGCCAGTGACCTTCATTTTTGGATTCATTAGGTCATTTATTTTTTACTATGGCCTTTACGAATTCTAGTTTAGGCACACTTTCTATCCGAACTGTTGTGTATTCAGCTGTTTATATGTCGGTGCCTGTTTTCCCTAACAAATTAAGTATGTCGCATATTGCGGAGTTTTTTCTGCCAGAATTACGTTTCTGCTACGATCACTAATCAGTAACTGCCTACTCGTTTGTGCAAAAAGTGTGCGAATACGGAAGGTTAAATGTTTAACAAACAGCTAAAAAAAATTGTGACAGCGATCAGAAGGCCAACAACATTTAGAGCGCATTAAATAATATATGTCTGTTGCATTAATCAAATCCTGTTATCGTTACATAACGGACACGCGTTTGTGTGTGTGTGTGCCGTACTTGTTTTAATTAAATTTTAATTTGCAGACTTTCGCAGTGGCGGTACGTCGAGTTACGCAACCGGATTGTTTTTGCAAACCTCTGGTTCCTGGAAAAGTAATGCCAGTACCTTAAGCAACAGCACTAAGATGGAACGGAATGTATTCAAAATAGAGCAGATACGGCGTAGTCTGTATTAAGAAAGGCAGAAATTATTATGAGATGAAAATAAATGTTGTCGAACCTTGAAAGACTCTGGCGTCAGACATGGTAAGTCCATTAATCAATAATTAAGCGGTGAAAAATTAGCTGTTCAATTGTTAAGTAGCACAGACGTGTGAGGTAGGTGCAAAAAATAAATTTACACTAGATTAAGAATAACGTAGGCGTTAATGAAAACAGACAATATATATCGTTCTTAATTATTTATAAACATATTTTTAATATTCATAACAAACATAATAGTAATGAGCGAAGGGTTTCATACTCCCTGCTGTGAGCTGTATACTGACTCCAATACCTCGTACGTTTACGTCGAAGATGGCTACCATGGACGTAGATGAAAATTAAGCAGAGGATTCGAAGACCATTCACGTGATATAAGACGGAAATGTTTTACATAAACATAAATCTATATATTAATACGTGAAGAGAAAACTTTGTACCCCTTTTTAAGCATATTGCGCGCACGGAGGAGTGTGAGATTTGGCATAGTTAAAGTTTATATGGAGAAGGAGTGCAGAAAGCTAAAATTTATATATAATATGTGTTACAAATACATTAAATAAAATAAAACATTCATTTGCACTTGAAAATTCATTTAAACTTTTTCAAACAATGGTAATTGTTAAAAATAAAATAATTTTGTTGCCAGGCAATAAAATAATAATTTTTACTTCCATATTCCTTAAGGAAATGGAAGTATGGTGATGGCAAAAAAAATCGTGTTCGAGATTATTGCAGATTCTGATTGTACTACACTCAAAACATGAAAAAAGTCGTTTTTCGGAAAGTGTCTGTGTGTGTGTCTATGTGTCTGTCTGTCTTAGATTTTTTTTCTATGGCAAACTATAACAGCCGCAAATTCAAACAGAATCAAATAATTTTTTGCATACAGCCCTGATTTGTAGAGTACCCACGACCTATTGTTTTTGGTGAAGATCGGTTGAGGGAAAGGGGTAGTTTACCGGCAACGGTTTTTTTTATCAAGGGAAATTTTTTTTTTGGCAAACGATAACAGCCGCAAATTCAAACAGAATCAAATAATGTTTCGCATACAGCCCTGAATTGTAGAGTTCTCAAGATCTATTGTTTTTGGTGAAGATCGGTTAAGGGGAAGGGGTAGTTTACCTGCAACATTTTATGTTTTAACAAGGGTATTTTCTATGGCAAACGATAACAGCCGCAAATTCAAACAGAATCAAAAGATTATTTGCATACAGCCCTAAATTGTAGAGTTCTCAAGATCTATTGTTTTTAGTGAAGATCGGTTAAGGGAAAGGGGTAGTTTACCAGCAACGTTTTGTTATCAAGCGTATTTTCTATGGCAAACGATAACAGCCGCAAGTTCGAACAGAATCAAATAATTTTTTGCATACGTCCCTGAATTGTAGAAATCTCAAGTATTTTCGATTTTGGTGAACATCGGTTAAGGAGAAGGGGTAGTTTACCTGCAACCTTTTACGTTTTAACAACAGTAAAGTACTTGAAAATGCATTTAAACTTTTTCAAACAATGGTAATTGTTAAAAATAAAATAATTTTGTTGCCAGGCAATAAAATTATAATTTTTTCATTTTAATGTAAATTATGTATGAGTATACGAGGTGTGTTCATAAAAAGACCAAACTTTTTGAGTAACACATCAATCCGCACAAACGACGCGCCGCGACTTTGCGCGCACCTAGCGATAGTTTTTGACAACAAACTACCACTTATTGTGTTCCGCTATTAGCAGTAGTCTTTGAGGTATATCACATTGAGTGGGGACGTGCACACGCTGGCCGGCGGATTAGTGACAAAGCGATTAAGAAAGACCGCGAGAACAACGTGTGCGTATGAAATTTTGCAGCAAAACTAGGTTAAAACTTTTCAGAGACATTCTGGTTTTCAATTAAGCATACGCGGAAGCCTGCGTGAGGCGAACGATTAGTTTAAGAATTTTTAAAGAGGGAAAAACAATGGTCGGTGCAGATCAAAGCGATATCGAAGATCATGGGAAGAGAGCTCGTGATGTGGTAATTGTAAATCATCGTTTAAATGCCGATACTTTCTGATAGAATCCATTTAACATCGTAAAATTAAATTTTTATAGAAAAATTTAAATGAATCGTATCACTGAAAAATTCTTACTGTGTTTGTTGACGACGATCAGAAAGAGACCCGTTTTGAAATCGGTCAACAACTGCGTACCAATGCAAATGGTAATGAAAACTTTGGAAGACAATGGAAATAGCTCTGTAAAGATTTTACGAAGTCAGCAGCAAAATTTTATACACTCACGTTGTGTTAAGATCTTCATTCTCACTTCGTTATAAATCCGCCGGACGGTGTGTGCCCGTGCCCACTACAGCGCGTGTAGCTCGAAGACTGAAGATCGTGACGGAACAGAGAAAACGGCATTCAGGCGTCAAAACCTGTCGCTAGCAGCACTTAATTCTGCAGCTCGCTCTATGCGCTAGTTGACGTGCTACACAAATAGTTCGGTCTTTTTTTGAACACACCTCGTACATGTATAAAATAATATATCGTTCGTGGCAGGTAAGCATATCTCAGTTATGTAATGTTTACGTTTCCATTTTATTATTATGACTACAGCAATAAAAAGGCAGGGAAGACACACACACACACACACACACACACAC
The DNA here is from genome assembly GCA_034769895.1 of Magicicada septendecula. Classification (NCBI taxonomy): domain Eukaryota; kingdom Metazoa; phylum Arthropoda; class Insecta; order Hemiptera; family Cicadidae; genus Magicicada; species Magicicada septendecula. The sequence continues at coordinate 689,423,874 of CM068367.1, forward strand.
ACACACACACACACACACACACACACACACACACACACACACACACACACACACACACACACACACACACACACACACACACACACACAATTCGCGTTATTTCTGGCCTCACTCATGTTTATTTTCTTACATTTGCACGCTTTTTAAATGGAAAGTGTCGAAACCCACACCAACATAACGCGTGCAAGCCGAAAAAATGGACATCAATTTGCTTCCTGTGGATCGCTGGGCAGTGTAACTGCACGTGTTTACAGAGGAACGATTCGTAGATAGACTTTTCGTCTTTAGGGAATGAACCCTCTGCAAGATGCTGAGGGTCCATGAGTGACTTCGGAGCGCTCCTTCTTTTTCGCGTGTTTGTTCTGTGAAACATACACTGTAGATTCGCAGCTTTACTCTAAGCAACGCTCAATAGGAAATGTTGAAATTTTTAGTCCACGGTGTACCCTCATTCACACTAAACCTGCTCTGATGTTTTAGTTACGGACATCATAATATTAAAACTTTGGAAACTTGAGCACTACTTAATGGAGATCAATCATTAACTTATACAAGCCATTAATTTTATGCATATTTTTTACATATATGTGTACAACGTTATCGGCAACAAAGAAGTAGTTTTTGTTAAAATTCCTTCCCGGGATATTTAGCCGTAGTCCAATGTTTTCTACAAAACCAGACGTTTCGGCAATGCCATCGACTTCCATTATCAGTGAAAATCGAGGGCGATAACGTGAGGTGGTATATGTTAGTGACCACAGTACTGTGGTTAAGGCTGAAGCAGTAAGTAGAAAGAAGTAGTTTCTATGGTAATATTTCATTTCGAAAATGATTTTAAATTTAAATCTTAGAATATGGAAGTCATGTATGGTTCTCCATACCGATATTTTCATTTTAGTGTACGTTCATACTGCCAATGTCAAACATATAATAGTCTGTCGTTTGTTTACGTTCATACTGCCAATGTCAAACACATAATAGTCTGTGGTCAAACAGTCGCACAGAGTAGAGATTGTCGCCAAAGAATTTTAAAATGTTGCCAACAAATAATTACTGACAGATTGACTGAATGAGCTGTGAATTTTGTGTGATTTCAAATGTTCCTTTTTCAGTAGTCTGTGGAGTGTATGTCAAGGCAAAAAAGCTTTTATTTTATATTTTGTATATTAGATATCTGTGTTTTATATATTAATGTGCAGTTGAAAGTGAAATACAGCTTGCTTAATATACACCTGTTGCAAAAGGAAAATTTTGTAGCAGCAATTTGAATTGACTTACTCTCGCCTAATTATTATTGGTGGTTTCAAAACAGTGAGTACATTTTATTATTTTTAAATTACACCCTGTCTAATCTTAGTTTCAGTAATTTCATTACATGTTTTTTTTTACATTCAGATATTCGCACCTACTTCCATTATGCCTCGACATAGAACATTGACGGGTCGGAGTGAGAGACAAAGAAGAAGGAATATATATTCGCGTGAAAGTCAAAACGATAATAGACCAAATGCAAATTTAAATAGTGTAAATAGTATAACATTGACGGGTCGGAGTGAGAGACAAAGAAGAAGGAATATATATTCGTGTGAAAGTCAAAACGATAATAGACCAAATGCAAATTTAAATAGTGTAAATAGTATAACATTGACGGGTCGGAGTGAGAGACAAAGAAGAAGGAATATATATTCGCGTGAAAGTCAAAATGATAATAGACCAAATGCAGATTTAAATAGTGTAAATAGTATACAAAATGATGAAATTATTTTGAGGGATACATTTAAATGCGCACTGAATGTCATTCCAAGAAATTTTAATACTTTTGATTGTGGATTAATGCATTTACAATGCAGGTTTTGCAATGCAAAACATTTCGAATCTGAGGTCACTTTAGGTGAAAGGACTGCATTCACTTCATGTTGTCATAAGGGTAAAGCAATATTGCCGGCCTTAAGTCAAAATGAATACTTTAAATCATTGTATGATGGACTTACTTCAAATGAACCTTCAATAAAAAGAAAGTCAAAAAATTATTTTGAAAACATTCGTAAATACAATTCATCATTTGCTATGGTTAGCTCAGAAGCTAAAATTTCGGATACAGTTACGCGTGGTGTGTATCATTTTAAAATACATGATGTTTTTTATCACAGATCAGGTCCAATGACTGCTGGATATGGTCGCTCACCATGTTATGCGCAATTATATTTTTATGATGTTGACACTGCTGTCAATTATAGATTACGTGAACACTATAATCAAACATGCAATAACAATATAATGCGCGAAATCTCTCTTGAATTGGAACGCATTAATCCTTTCGTTCGGTCGTTCGTTGCAATGAAAGATCATTGTTAGAGAGTTGAAAATCAAAATAAAGAAATTTGTATGCTCATTAAAGTAAATCGTGATTTAGATCTACGCCGTTATAATGATGCAGTTCAAACTGATGTAGCAGTAATATTTAGTACAGTTGATGGTGAGCCACCCTTTGAACGAAATATGGTTTCGTTTTCAAAAGTTAATGGTACCATTAAAAATATCTCTGTTTTGGATTCATCATTGGACCCTTTAGCGTATCCATTACTTTTTCCAAATGGTGATACTGGGTGGCATATCAATATTTCTCATAATGTACCAACTACATCTAATTCAAGAGCGCCCAGAAATAAATTAACCATGCTTCAGTATGCAGCCTATCGACTTGCAATTAGAGAAGATTTTAGCATGTTGCACCATTCACAAAAATTATTTCTGCAGTGGATAGTTGATATGTATGTGAGAATAGAGGGCACAAGGTTACATTTCATTCGACAAAATCAAACAAGTCTTAGGTCTGAAGTTTACAACAATTTAACAGATTATTTAGAATTGAACACCAATGCCAATAATGTTGGCCGTAGAGTAATTTTACCATCTTCATTCAATGGATCTCCAAGAAATATGTATCAGAATTATTTAGATGCAATGTCAATTGTACAACATTTCGGAAAGCCTTCTTTGTTTATTACAATGACTTGCAATCCAAGTTGGCCTGAAATAGTTAGCAATATTGGTGTAGGTGAGTCAGCTAATTTTCGACCTGATATTGTTGTGCGTGTATTCAAGTCCAAACTGAAAGCATTAATTGAGGGCCTTACACTAACAAAAATCTTCGGTAAAGTTGAAGCACTCATTCATACAATTGAGTTTCAAAAGAGAGGATTGCCTCATGCTCACATTTTACTCTCTTTAAATGAGCAAGATAAAATTGTTAACGCTACCGATATTGATAAAGTTGTATCTGCGGAGATTCCTAACATTAAAACACATCCTACATTACATGAATATGTTGTAAAACACATGATGCATGGTCCATGCGGTGTACTTAATCCAAATTCTGTATGTATGAGAGATGGAAAATGCACAAAAGATTATCCAAAACGATTTAATGAATTTACATGTGAATCATTAAATGGAAATCCATTATACAGAAGGCGTGATAATGGTATTAATGCTGAAGTTCGCGGTAGTTGCCTCGACAATCGTTATGTTGTACCATACAATCCGTATTTACTTGCCAAATTTAATTGCCATATAAATGTTGAAGTATGCACTACAGTTAAAAGTGTTAAATACATTTATAAATACGTGTATAAAGGCTATGACAGTGCATCTGTTGAATTAGGATCAGAGAGAAATGAACCAGGTCAAGAAATACAAATTGATGAAGTTAAAATTTTTTTAAATGGCCGTTATGTCGGATCAACTGAAGCTGTATGGCGCATCTATGAATTACCAATGCATTTTCAATCACATGTCATCGTTAGACTTGACATTCATTTACCGCGTAGACAGAATGTTTACTTTCGAGAAGGGCAAGAACGTCAAGCAATTGAAAATGCAAGACAAACAAAATTATTAGCATTTTTTGAATTGAATCGATCAGATCCATCAGCGCATGAATATAAGTATATTGAAATTCCTTTGCATTATGTGCGGGAAGATTCCCGAAAAAAAAGGAAGAAGAGAAGGCGTGGAGGTGATAAAATCATTACACGCATATATGTAGTATCACCAAAAGACATCGAACTTTTCCATTTACGATTGCTTTTATTACATGTCTGTGGTCCAAAATCATTTGAGGATGTTAGAACATACAATGGAATTATACACACTTCTTTTGTTGAAGCGTGCCATGCTCGCGGCATCGCTTCAAATGATAATGAATGGCGCGAATGTTTAAATGAAGCAAAAGAATTACATTCACCAAAACAAATGCGAAATTTATTTGGTTACATTTGTGCATTAAATGTGCCAGCCATGCATTAGCGTTATGGAATGAATTTAAAGTATATCTTAGTGAAGATTTTTTGAGAGATTACAACGAAGAAGTATCCTTTAACACAGCTCTATTAGAAATTGAAGATATTTTGAATGTTCATAATTTGTCATGTCAAGAACTTGGTTTACCAGTTCCCACGTATTCGCAGAGAACAGACGAAGCAAATGCTATTGATCCAATAGAACAAGAGTTTCTGTTTTGTGAGCATTATGAAACTGCAAATATTGAACAGCGTAATCTAATTGATCGGTGATCGGTGAAGTTTTGCATCATGATACTGGATCTAATGTTTTTTGTTTAACCGCTCATGCAGGTTGTGGAAAAACATTCACACAAACAGCAATCATTCACAAATTAAATTCGCTTAATCTTAGTTGCATTGCAACAGCGTTCAGTGGCATAGCTTCAACTCTATTACTTGGAGGTAGAACTTTACACAATGTGTTTAAATTGCCTATACCCATTTTGGAAAATTCTGTAGCGAATATTACCGCAAATAGTAGCTATGGACGTTACATAAATTCATCATCATTGATAATTATTGATGAAATTTCTATGTGCCCACTGCAAGTGTTGAAAATCATAGATAGATTATTGCAGGATCTATGCGATGAAAATGATAAAAATAAACCATTTGGAGGGAAAACGATACTTCTGTGCGGTGATTTTCGGCAAATCTTACCAGTTGTCCCACATGGATCACGTGCAACTTTAATTGAAAATTGTGTCACGAGTTGGCATAAATTTGTTTATTTTCATAAAGTAACGTTTACTCAAAATGAGAGCCTTACCAAGTGAAATAGAATTTGTCGAATTCTTGAAAAAAATTGGTAATGATGAAGCCCCACAATTCCCTCAGTTTGGTGAAAATATTATTGAAATACCTCAGCAATTAATAGGAGATTAAAATAATATTATTAATGAGGTGTATGGAAATATTTCCGAAAACATACTCTCAGATAACATATTGAAGTCAGTTATTTTAGCACCTAAAAATGATGACTGTACTTTTATTAATACTGATATACTTAATCGAATACGAGGTGAACAGAAAACATATCATAGCTACGATAAAATAATTTGTGATGATGACAATGAAATCAATAACTATCCAGTAGAGTTTTTGAATTCTTTGACTATTAGTGGTTTGCCACCACATAAGTTAGTATTGAAAGTTAATTGCATCGTTTTACTGATCAGAAACTTAAATACAAAGGTAGCATTAGTCAATGAACAAGAATGCGCATCAAGTGTATGCATCGTAATGCTATTGATTGCGAAGTTTTAACTGGAACCGCACGCAATAAGAGAATTTTGATTCCACGTATAAATTTAACATATTCCGGTACTGTTTTACCATTTAAATTTCAAAGAACTCAATTTCCAATTATACCTGCATTTGACAATAAATAAGTCTCAAGGACAAACATTCGAAGAAATTGGAATTTTATTGAGGCAGCCAGTTTTTACACATGGTCAATTGTACGTCGCAGCAAGTAGAGTTCGATCATTCGATGGTTTGAGATTTTATATTTCCGAATATAATGGCCAAGGGCATTTAGCAAATGATGAAAGAGTTTTTACAAAAAACATCGTTTACACAGAAGTTATGAATCATTAAATTCACTTTCAAACTATTTTAAGTTCAATGGACAACATTTATTTTTTTAACCGCCCGGTTTTTTTGATTTAATGAAAAATATATGAAAAAATACGAGGCACGTATTTTTTATTTTATTTTTTATTTTGTATTAATTTTTTATTTAAATTTTATATAATTCGAAAAAGATAGGCAAAATAACTGTGTAGCCTTGGCGAAACCTGGTCAGTATGGCAATAAAAAAAACCCAAGGAAATGTCAAAAAACGCGTTATTGCTTTTTAAATATGGCTTAGCCAAGCTAAACCTCATTTTTCCTATCTTTCATATTTTTCAAATAACTCGAAAATTAATGCATAGAAACAAAAATTAAAAAATTATATAAGCTTTGTAGCAGATAATCTTCAAACTGTTTTCGAATTTTGTACCTTACCAAAAATGAAATGTAATCCACTGGAATTGAAAACAATGTATCTTATACTTCTATGAATGTCAAGTCTCATTTTTATTAGCGTTTATTTGATTCAATAATAACATGAAAAAATTAAAACTGACAATGAATTATATCAAAAAATAAATACGAATACAAGCTGTAATTGTGTTTTTTTTTCAACTGTTACTAACATTAAATTTCATAGGTATTGCAGGGAATTAAGGCAAACAACACAGCTAATGACGTATTTGTACACGCTCGCAGCTGATGTAATAGAACAAAATTCAAAAAAATTATATGCAATGATTATAGAGGTATACTCTTTGACAAAAGAACCTCAATAACGTTCAAACTTAAAAATTTAATGAATTACGGTCGAATTTCGACCACTGGGCGACCACTAGTTTTCTTTAGAAGGGGTTAATGCAACGTTGAGTCTTGTATGTAGAACTGAATTAGTCCTACGTTAGTAATTGAGTTAGTAATTTACGAATTGAGTGTTTGAAGTAAATACGAACGTAAAACACTGGCAAGACTGAGTGTCTCGAATATTTTAAAATTTGGGACTAACTGATTACAAACGTTTCGACCTAATCCAAAGATAAGTTATTCTTTTCTGTAAGGGTTGGTAGATACGTATTTATATAAGGGTTGGCAAATGACAATATTCGATAATGACAGTACTCGGAGACAATCCTTTGCATTAACTTCATGCTCTAAAAGTATTTACAAATGTAATTTAATAACACGCACAACCATGCCAGTAGGTAAATAATCAGGCAACTTCCCGTCGCAAGGCGTGGCAGACCATCAGACAATATCATTGCTATACGTGTCAACGTAACCATTCAGGTTCGAATGTGGAGGATAACACACATTTAGAGACAGCGTTACTCCATGAAGAGAGGCAGAGGATAAGCTAAGATGGGTAACTGCAGTTATGACTCATGGAATACACTTACTGAAGGAATCTCTAATCTAGTAGTTGAATATAACAATGATGAAACATAATTTCTAAAACTGCTGTAAAATTAGAAAGGGTTATTTTATTACCAATAAATAGTAGTTTAAAAGATATTCGAAAGGTGGCCTTATTAAGAATTTACTATAGCATATAAATAAATGTATTTATTTATAATAATAATTATTATTAAAATAATGATCATAATTTTAATATAATACCGTAGTGATTAATTATGCTACATGGTAATGTCCAACTCAGAGACCAGAAGGGCCCTAGAGATTTCAATCTGAATGGGAAGTGTTTCAAATGCGTGTCCTGCTTTAGTTATCTAGGTGCCTTGGTATGAAATGATAATAACATTAGGTTTAGTATAAGAGAAAGGATGCAAGTAGGAAATAGAGCCTACTTTGCAAATATTAATATCTTTACAAGAGGTATAAGACTTGAAGTATATTATTCTCTGGTGCAACCAGTAGTTACATATGGATCTGAGGTGTGGACTTTAACAGAGAATGACAAAACTGCTTTAAAATCGTGTGAGCGCAAAATATTGCGTAAACTTTATGGCCCAGTAAGAGAACAAGACAGTTGGAGAATACGCAACAACAATGAACTAAAGGCTCTCATGCATGGAAAAGACACATAGTGAAATTCATCAAATCACAGATGTTTCGTTAGGTGGGTCATGTGGATAGAATGTCTGAGGAAAGAATGCATAAAAGAATGCTGAAGGGAAGATTATATTTATACTACTAGACGTAGAGGCAGACCAAGGATGAGATGGTTTATGGCGTAACAGAAGATCTTGCTCGCAGCATGGGAATCAGAGGGTGGAGAGCAGGGAAGCATGGAGGAATATTGTTAAGGAGGCTAAAGCCCACCAAAGGCTGTAACGCCAGATAAGAAGAAGAAAATTAGCATTATTACTTTTGAAAGAATTTGTATCTAAGGTAAAATAAATTATTAAAGATACTGAAATATGTCCATGCTTCAGGGTCTTTAGCTGTTGCAACGAGTGGAATAATCATTGGAAAAGAGAATCTGTGTACAATTGATTTTAAACACCTTATGTTACAACTTTAAGACATTTGAACGGTAAAATGATTGAACGATTTGTGTAGGATCACGAAAATACTTAGACAGTTTTAAGGTATAACAGAGGTACAAAAGAGACACTGTTTAGACGGTATTCAGAAGAAATGGAGTCTGTCACTAAGTTGAGGCACAAGAGTAGTTTGATTGAACGAAAGTGTTTGAAGTCGTATCGTATTCATCTCAGTCACATTTAACCGGAGGATGTAACGTAAAAACAGAGAATAGGCCTATAGACAATGCATATGTCTTGGGTAAATAGTATAGAATGAAAATATTTAAACTAAGATAAATAGATAAGACTCTATCTTAAGATGTTTTGAAGTCTAATTTTTATTGTCGAAATAGTATATTATTTCATTTCAGAAATTTGACCTCACAGATATCTAACTTATTTACTGTAACGAAATTTGCAAATAATATATAGATCAAATACTGATAAAAACGACGGACGCGCTGTCTGTTTACAGAAGCACTTCTTCGTTAAGTGTAGTTAATCTTATTGCAAAATATCGAGATTTCGTGTGCAAAACATCAGTGCTTTTTACATTATTCTGTCGTCAGCGAAGTAGTTGCGGATCTCATCCCGCCTTATTTTCTTCGCTCATCGTAACGATTATAATGAAGTACAATACACAATAACCACGAAACGAATTACTGTGGAGAGATTCCGAATCAGCAGCACGGTAGTTCTTAATTTCTGTTATTCGCTCGCAGGTAAGAAGCTCTTATTAATCTGACTTTAATTAATGTTTCTTATTTATAACAGGCAATGGTGGAGCGGACTGATAAAGGCCGGATGTGACATACAAGAGAAGCCAATTACTACACTATTCCTACAGCACTAATTAATTCCGAACAGAAACATCGAAAGTTCATCTCAGCGTCCATTAGTTTTGCATAACAATTACGCATTGTGTGCTAGTTTCACCTGTCGGCGTCATAGAGAGGAAATGTACGCGGATGCATCCTTCGCATCCTCTCTCCTTTCGCCACCTTATCGGTGGCGCAAAATTTATTTGAATTTCTTCAGTAGCCGTAATTAAGGAAAGCGACTTCCTCGAGCATCCTTCTGCGGAAAGATGTAAATAAATGAAGGTAACTTAAATAACACTGTTTTACAATCTAGTGAAGCTATCTGAGGTTGAATGAAATGTAATGTGTGACTTGAGTTCAATGTTAATTACAATCATACAACATAGAGTTTCCTTAATTCACGGAAAGGGTAAGCAATTTTTAAGACTCTGCGCCTCTTTTCACCGAAAGCAGAAGCGGGCGTGTATGTATTTACACAACTGAAGAGACTGACAGTAACGTTCAAGAGTATGTGGGGACAAAAATGAATGTTTCTTAAATTAAAGTGTCGTATTATTTTCTTAAATTAAAGTGTCGTATTATTATACTTCTGTGAAATTTTTAAAGTAAACGTATGACGACTTCCAGGATACAAATAACGTATGACCTTCCTGATCCTTTCGGTCTTGAGCTGTACAGAACACGTCCGCAACTAGAACTCTCCACAGCCACAAAGTCCGATAAAGAAGGATTATTCGTGCGATCTGTTTACTTCAATTACTGGCAAAAAAATTTCATTTATAATATATACTTCCATGTACACACACAACACACACAAACACACATGCGCGCACACAATATGTACAAGCGGAAGTGAGCGAGCGTTAAAAGTCAGATCTCTTTCTGTTCCAAAGAGTAAAGACCGAATGTGGTAACAGTTATCGCTTCGATAAAAAGTGACATAAACAAATATAATAAACATTAACTTGTGAAAGGTAAAACATTCATTAACTTTCTGCTTGGTGACAGAATTTCTTGGGAATTTGTTATTTAATTCAGTCACAGATTAACATTTTTTTGATCTTGAATATTTTCCAATAACATCAATTTTTATTTGTGAAACATCATAACACACAGAAATATCTGTATGGAAATTACATATTGCAAATATCCTGTGATAGGAACCTATTCACAGACACAGATGAAGTAAAATACATCTTTACTTTATTTATAGTTCTGCTAACAGCTACTAGATGTTTGGGTTTATTAAAGCCAGCAAACAGTTATGGACAGACCCATATATATTTTCGTGTTTATAAGCAAGCGCAGATAGGTAAACTGACAAACACCTTTGTATAAATAGTCGCATTCTGTAAATCTCAAATAGATAATTCCATTATAAACCAAGATACTAAAATTTTCCACACTTGTGTTCACAGGTATATGAACTTTTAGTCAAAAGATAGTCAGCAGTGTTGACGTCAATCAGGGAGAACGACAATTGCAGTTAGTTTATAACCGGCTGTAAATGATTGCAGAGGACAAGCCGATTGGAAGAAGCGCTCATAAAAGCCACGCTAAGTACACGTACAGAGCAAGGAGAGGGGGTTGTCAGGTCTCCTACAGCAAACTGGGCATGAAAGAAAAAGACTCTCTTCATAGAAGAGATGAATGAAGAACGCTGCCAACCGGTGTGCGCAGCTACTACTGCATAGGAAGAGGATAAACATATAATTATGTCTGTATAACAAGAAAGCTTTTAATTAACTTCGATAACTTCTAAGAGACAGCAAGTAAAATTAATAAAATATGTGTGTGTGTGTGTGTGTGTGTGTGTGTGTGTGTGTGTGTGTGTGTGTGTGTGTGTGTGTGTGTGATGCAAAATCCGCATACGGACAGGAGTAAACGTAAATGCATTTTCCATTACAACTCGGTTTACTTGTCCGTGTACGTAATTAACCCGTTAGTAAATAGTAATTAAGTTCACAGAAACAACTAGCCCTTGAGGCGTGAGCAATGCGTGCTTACGAAACGCGCGTTGCAAGTAGGTGATAACCTTGCGTATAAGCCAAAAGCATTAACATATTTTCTCTCTCCTCCTCTCATTCTCTCTCTCTCTCTAATTCAGTTCCACTCCGTATATGATCATCATCTTTTGCGGGTTGACTTCGTTATACAAACAAAATCATTAATGTACTGCTGAAGAAATGCCTTCCCTGTCAGCTTCAAGTGATTTCTTTTTTCACAAACAGAATTAACACTGTTGCACACCACTATAGAAAAATTATTCCGATTAACGCTTTCAAGCTTCATAGCTCATCATCAGATCGAAAATATGATTAATAATTAAACATTCTGATTTCTTTTTTGTCCAGTTCACTGAATTAACTACAGTCTACGGTGGTCTTATGCTCTCCAATCTATCAACGTTCGTGATCGTTTTAGCTTTTTCCTTAACCAAATGACCTATCTTCATTTTATTTCCCGAATTCTGCATTTTAATTAAATTTGTTTCTCGATTTTCTCTGTTACTTCATTTAGTCATATCCGTATGTACATATGCAGCCAGTTTTCTTTACTATTTTTGTGCTAACTGTCTGTGACTCTGGTTTGTAAGAAATTGCAGAAGAATCACATTTTCAATTGCGTTGATAGTTGCTGTGTTTTCGTTATTTGTTACCATTTTATCTAAATATAGTATTTCGTTGCTTATTCTTAACTACTTTACAATTAAGTGTTTTTAGCATCGTGGCTGCAAATAAATAAGTACAGAACACCTGGATGGATGTCCACACGGCGGCTAGGTGGCCGAAGACGTCCACACCCGCAAGGATAAACAGAGAGAGACGATTATATTGCACTATTATAATTAATTATTTTAAATTCAAGCACTCAAACGCGTACTTCAGGTGCGTTTAGCTTGAAGCCATGAGAATGCAGATTGATAAAGTAGCTGTTTTACTAGTTCTTTTCTAAAAATGAATGCTTTTCTCTTATATTAAATTTAGTTTGCTTCTATTTGCCGTGTGGTCACAGAAATTATATCGTAGGCCCATTTGTGTTGTTCTGGTAAGATTCTTTCTATACTAAGTCATGATAACATAGTTTGAACATTTCAAAAATAATTCACAGCTGCCACATGATGTTCATTAATTTTCACCTTCTTATTCGATGAGTACTTGTTGATTTTATTTTACAGATTAACCTTTATGTTTTCCTTGCTGAGTCTGTTAATTTTTCGCGATTCGACGACACACACTCTCTCTTTCTCTCTCCCCCGCCCCCTCGCGCGCGCGCGCGCACACACACAAGCAACAACAGATTTGGCACATCCAATGCCTGTGTTTCACGTTACACAATCACAGAAAGTAAAACCGACAATATCGTTTAAACTCGACTACACTAGTACACATTAAGATGAATGTAGCGTTTAACTCATTCTCCTATTCAAGAATGTTTTCTACTTTTTAAACAATGATTTTTCTCTGCAAACCAAAGTCATCTCACCTACGTAAGAGAAGGTTCCGTTAATATCGTTTTCATGAATCATTCCGTTCCAAGTACAATCGGACAGGAAAATGTATATGGCAAAGGAAACAGGAAGTCAAAAGACGAAGAAAGATTGCAGACAGACATAATAGGAGGAAAATTTTGTAAGAAAACCAACTAGGAGGGACAGACACGCTTGACGGAACAGAGGTGCGGCTCACAATCCCGCCTTCTCTGTGATCTCCGGTCTGTTATTTGGTAGTAATATTAATGTTTGATATTTATGTATACAATAAATAACACAGGCGTCAGATTGCATTAACAATCTTGGTAAGGCATAACAAATACTAACGTTATAACGTTATAGTCTGGAAGATTTTCAACCCACAGAAACAAGTACATTTCTGAGTTCGACAAATTAAATTCGTTTTTCTTCTATTTGTTTATTTATTTTGTTAAATAACCAATTTTACCTTTACAATTTATCTTACATTCACTCCCTGGATCTTAAACAAATTATACAGGAAGGGAACTGTCATGAAGTTACTTCAGTCTACAACCGAATGCGATAAGTAATATTTTTAATAGCCGTGTTAATTGCAACGGGCCCACCGTTTAAAACAATACCTTCAGCATTGTTTTGCAGAAAACGTTGGAATATGGCTAAACACCCCGGGAAGGATTTTAACAACAAACCACTTCTTTGTTGCCGATAACGTTACTATAAAACTAACACATATAAGTTAATCAAATGTCTACGAATTCGTTTTTGTAAATAGTGAATGTTTTAATATATTGTGACCGCAAATGTGCTGTGTATGACCTGACGATGGTCTGTGACCGAAATCGATCGTTTTTAATAATGTGAGTAATACAAAATTTTATTGCAAATCGTATGTATGGTACCTTTAGGCTATGAACAATAAATACAATACAATAGAAAATTGAGATTATAGGTACCATTAATAAACAATAAGTGTGTGTATATTATAAATACATCACACTATCATTAAATACCTTCACTGTCATAGAAATGTGAATAAAAATATTACTTAGGCCTAATTGACTTAGAAGTATATAAAAAATGGCTTAAAATATACATCAGTCCATAAGACGCTAGACAGTAACGTATTTTTTGATAATTTATAGTGATAAAAGCTTTTGTGTGGTTCTCTTATTGACCATACGCAAATTTAAAATATTTTTGTTGATTTTTCGAAAAAAAAATTATCGTCATCAGAACCTGTACACGGTCAATACAGAAATAATTAATCCTTATCTCTTCATCAGCAGTTCCATATTATTTATAGAGTAGTGTAAGTTTGTATACAATAGTCTTTACTGAGTATTAGTTGTTCATCGTATTATAAAAATAGTGTTGTTACATTTTTAGGTTGAATACAACACGTGTTCTAATAAGATTTTACGGTTGGTAATCTCAGTGGCTAGTCTGAGACATACCAATATAATTAGTCAAAAAGAATGTAATACGTTTTTGTTTACTTATCATATTACTTTGATTTCATACTAATAGTGTAAACACTGTTACCAGGCGAACAAGATAAAATAATATTTGTGTAATTAACTTAGGACTAGACTATTTAATGCTACAGAAAAATAAGAGATGTCTGTGAATCAAACACGTGTCTGTTCCCACACTGTGCAATTACAGTTCGCCGATTACATAATAATCGAATGTCAAAATATAAAATAATTTTTTTAGTACTTCAAATTAGTAATCAAAACTATTTCTTTTAATATTTCACAGAAAAGACTGTCAACGAATAACCATCAATATTACACTCCATACAACAGAAATGCATGTACAAATGAAAGCAGTAGACAATACAATATCCAGCTCAGACAGTTCTTGTATGTTATCTTATTACAGTACCGCATACAATCGCATACATACACATACCGGAAGTTCTGGTACTCGTTGCTGTAAGTTATACGTCCGTTTATTTCGCTTCTAGATATCCGATCATCCTCAGATAAACGAAGTCACGATCCTTGATATTAGTGGTTCTGCACTTGCAGTGCACCTCCGACCACATTACAAACAGCAGCGCCATAAAAGTACGGGTAGGATATTCCAGGACTTACCTGTCTTTACGTTCTCCGGTTGCGAAACGTTTCTGATATCGGAGACATGGGGAATGACCTCTACAATTTCCTACGCCAAAAGTCTGCTGTCACAGCTCCACCATCGCTACACATGTGTGATAAATATTTATTTTGTGTTGTTACGTCCGTGGTGATCTTCTAGGCGAATTCAACACACACAAAGTATCGATCACCGTCTTTATTAAACATCTGAAGGGATCTATTTCAAAAAAGATACTGTCTTTGCTTCTGTGGTGCAAGTAATGTGATACGAAGGGCCAATGCGCCAAACCCAATGGGGATCACATCTTCGTTTACCTGACGAAGATCGGATGTCTAGAAACAAAATAAACGGACTTAGAAAAATTATAAACGGCTTCCACAACTTCCAGTGCTGTAAGTACGCTCGTCTGTATGCTTATTACATGTACGTCAATACAGGCATATAGGCCTATTCATAACTGAAGAAGTTGATATGGTACAAACTAATAGAAATAGGCCTGTAAACATTAGTAGGCCTCTGTCTGTTGATGTGGAAGCGGTTTTATGTTTCTGTACATTTCAGTGCGAATGAATACAAAACCTAAAAAATGTTAAATATCGTGTTTGTGTGAGTTTATTTGTTGGAGGCGCAGCAATCAAGGTTGTTCTGCCGGACTAAAAACGAAACTGTAACGGCCATTATTACGCTGTTCTCTTCAGTATTCTGAACCCGCGGTGAAGGTCAACCCTCGTACGAAGCGTGGGATTTCTGGCGCGTCTCTCAATTTTCTTTAATAACTTTTTTTACCTTTTCCCATTACCGGTCTCTACATTACGATGAATTATAATGTTTCTTCTTTTTTTCTTTTCTGTCATTTTTTATAGACGTTCATTTGTATTCTCAAGAATTAACAATAATACATAATGGTTTGTTTACAGTAATATAATGTCATTTACGACATTGTTACTCTGTCTTTTTTTACAGAACCGCTGCCAAATCCAGTCCCCAGAACTATGAAATGAAAATTTGCTCCTGAAAATCTTTCGTCCTTGCATTGCCTAAACTCTCTATCAATTGTTTTTATTTTACGAAACAGATTTTATATGACATTCATTCATTTTTAATCTACGCGCGATTCTCACGCTATATAGATTTTGTTTAGCTTTAATATTTTTCAGCAATCACACTCTACTTTAGACTACATTATTTACATTCTTTTTAGCTACCTGTGGATGATATTTTCGTGATACTCTTTCCAGCACAGCCAAAGTGCATTTCCAAGCTGGTGCGAATTTCAGATTCAGTTCGCACATTCTCATCCTTGACCTGTGATCCTCACCTGTTTATCATCAGTCTTAATACAGTTATTTTATATGTTATATTTCATATTTTATGGTACTTAATGTCATTTTACAGACAGATGAAGTATGTTGGACGTAATTTCTCCAATTTATTGATACTAATAACTTCCTTCCCTAAATGGTGACATTGAAGGGCACGGAGCTTCATGTTAGACTCAAGAAGATCCCAAACAAAACCCTGAAATGTTATTTGTAATCATTGTACGAATGAAACTTTCTAAGTATTATTTAAGAAGTAACTATTATATGTTACACTGTACACTGTACACTGTACACACACACACATTTATCTATTTTTACTAGCCTATGTAACTTCGGAGGTTCGCTGGCCGATGGATATGGCCTCTGGGTAATAATATATATGGGCACCGAATTCGATCCACGGCAGCCGTGGATCCTTAGGTCGAATTCGATCCCAAGGTCGATTCAGCCTGTGGTAACGAAGAACCGAGAGTGATATTTGGAAAAATATTAATGATGATTTGAAACGTAATACTGGCCAAGCTGCCGTGTCAGCCTTGCGTCTTTTACACCATCTTTGCTGATTTAAAAAGAAGACAGTTATTACAATAATTGTATCTAAGGTATACAATTATAATATATTTTTATAACCTTCATCGTTTTACATTACTAGGGACTTGTGTGTGTTTTAAGTTATGCGTAAGCGTGTTAGTTGATATCATGTAGGCCTAGACCTTATATATATATTTAAATTAAAATCAGATCCCTTAGCTGTAATCGTCGTTACCATTTTGTTTGTTTTTTCTCCAAAGTACTCTTATGCACAATCAGTTAAGGAACACGGAACGTAGTGTTGCTAGCAAGCGCCGACTAAATTAGCTCACCTTGAAATCAGTATGGATACCATCTGAGACCAACGGGGGCCACAGTGAAAAACGCTTATCTACGCTTACCTGTGTGGTGGGCAGCGACACGTTGCTTTCGTATGTTTTTTGCACGAACAAACGACTGTCGCTTAGCTCTTGAGAACAGATAATGACAGTCCTAAGATACCAAGACAGTACTCTAGAAAGATTGCTAAACAATAAGAGTAAAAGTTAAAGGTGGAGCTAATCGATGTGTAGGTATGGTGTTTTGTTTCCTTGGCTACATGTAAGTATCGGAGGGACACGCCGGAGAAAGTCGATACATAATGTACGTATACCTGAAATACAGTTCAGTCTCTGAAATGAAGTTGGAAAGGTAAAAGTTCTGTATCTGGTAAAAGTTTATAATTATTTCCTAATTAAAATTAACTTTTCGTGAATACTTCACCACCCAGTGAAACACTGTAACATATGAAATTTTATGATAAGAAGGCTTCATTTAGTTTTTTCTCATTTCAGTTGTACATCAGTATGTAATAAATTGTTTACTTATTACACGATACGGTATCTGTAATACAGTACATTACAGGTGACAACGTAAGGTATAGACTGTAATTACGATAATTTAATTTTGTTGTTGTTGTCCATTACATCCGACCGGACCATTCCTTTGAAGACTATGAGTACAATACACATTCCGTAATTCAGGGTATCGGACTGTAGTTATGTAGGCTGCTGTATAATGAGGCTGCCATCTTCCAGATTCCACCATGCTGTTTTTCCAGTTTGTCTTCTGGAATCCCTCCCTTACCTGCAAGGGAGCGAGTACACGATACTGACAAGGTTTGTTGAATTTAGCGAGGGTAACCAACAGGCATTTTGAAAGAGTACTAGATCGAGTGGATTTTAATTTGCTGTGGAAGACTCTAGAGAAAATTGGTTATTCATTGTATCTTGTCCATGTAGTGAGAGGCTTTTATAAGGCTGATGGATAAATAATGATCATCCCAGGGCCCAATTTATCGATGGCGATAGTTGTAAAACAGAGGATATGGTGTCCCTTCTTCTTCTTCCCCATTGGTCTACAGCTGATGTACTGAGCCTTGACTTACTTTAATCTTTGCCTCCAACAGTCTCGATCTTTCGCGGCAGCGTGTCAATTTCTCACTGAGTCTCAGCGTGTCCCCGAACGTTGTCCTGCCAGCGAGTCTTGGTCTTCCCCTTCATCTGGTACGCAGTATCTGTCTCTTCATTATTTTCTTGGATATTCAGGTGTCACTCGTTCGCTCTGTATGACCTGCCCGTCTTAGACGTTGTAGCCTCATATAGTTAACACTGGTGGCTTCTTTGTGTAGTTGTTGCAGTTCGTAATTTAACCTGATACATCGTTACCCCTAACTAGACCAGAACGTTTCCTCACTACTCGGCACTCAAAATGCTCAGCATTTCTTAAGTCCTCTTTGTAAGCGTCCAAGTTTAGCAGCCATACGTTCGTATCCACCTGCGACAGTCCAGTTCTGATGTCATCTCTCCACACGTTCTCATTCTCATTTCCATCAACTTAGTTTTCCCAAGTCGATTATCACAGTGTCCCCTCTAAGATTTTTAACAGTTATATTGATAATATTTTGCTTAGGCGGAAGGCTTTGTTACAAAGTGTCTCAATAAATATTTTGATGCTGCAAATGATCAATTTATAATTCAGGACGAGGAGGATGAGTTACAATTAGCAATATTTAAGCTACGTAAATCACTCACTGAGTACAATCTGATAATGTCGACACAGGTAAAAGAGTAATGGCCTTTAAAGAGTCCGAACCTGTTCGATATAAGCTATTAATTGATTATTCAACAGTAACATATTAGAGCACGCTAAATATTTAATTATTTCGGAAACGATATTTCTCTAATCATATGGCTATGATTAGAGAGATCGACAGTAAAACAAAAAATTTCGGCTGATATGCAAAACACTCCACGGAACATTAAAGCACAAGGTTAGGAAGGACACGAAGATCATGGCAAACCGGTTCTACTGTACGATTGTGAAAGTTGGGCGTTGGCAGGAAACTAAGGAAGGTTAACTGAGGTGTTATAGATGTCCTTTTTGGCAGAAGTTAAAGATTGAAAAATGTTGTATATACGAGGAGAACTAGAGGTCGTGAGTAATAAGCGGCATACCTGAGGAAACTGAAAGTAACATGTGGATGGCATAGGCGTTCCAGTGAGAAACCAGTACATAGGCTATAACGGATGTATAAGACACCTTTTGAAGTCGGAAGTGCTAGGCGCTGTGAGTATTTCTTGAAAGCGTAGAAGAAGAAGACGAAGAAGAAGAAGAAGAAGAAGAAGAAGAAGAAGAAGAAGAAGAAGAAGAAGAAGAAGAAGAAGAAGAAGAAGAAGAAGAAGAAGAAGAAGAAATATTTCAGTATTTTCGTTTCAGACGTGTTGATTTTTACTTGATATCATATCGTGTTACCTATACTAAAGACTGGTTGACACGGTCATCCCCATAATCAGAAATTCCGTTAATACGAAACGGTTTAATATATTTAATTTCTGGTTACAGAAATTATCCAACACAGAATAGAGCACAGTCGGAAACTGAAAGGTGCACTTAATACAATATGGTGGGAATATTCAATATTGCTAACTACAAGGATATGTACTGTATAAATATGACTCAGTCGTAGCACCTGGACACTTGAGGAGGAATCTCAGCGCTGTGTAGCTTGATTACTTACGAAGTTGTACCAACATTTCTAGACTACTTCGTGTTACGAATGAGAAGATTTGAGTTAGTAAATGCACACCACACCATAACCGTTTGGAATATAGCCTATACAGATTCAGATGGTTCGGTCACAAGTTCGTAAGAACAATAAAATAGAGCCGGTTAAGTGGAAGCCGTCTGTAAAGGGAAATAGGAATCGTCCAAAAAGATCTGGAACGAGAAGATCTTTATTTACACATCATGATGTAAAGAAGAGGATTCTAGGATGGGGATCAGTGTAAGTCAGATAAGAGGGTGGAACGATAGCGTGACAATGAGAATCTCCTAAAACAAATAAAATATTACCGGCATCGCACTGTATTATGGCACTCTCATGTGCAAAGTATTATTGCCAGAACGTATTTTACGATTATAGTATACAATCGCTGTATGCATCAAACACAATGTTTTGATTACACTGAATGAAAACGTGACCCTTCTTAACGATCCGCATTCAGAGTTTAGAACAAAGTCTCCCACACTGTACTGTAGTGTGATCAGAATAGAGTACACTGTAAGTCACTGTAAAATCCAATTTAAGTCTCTGTTCTCTAATCATGCCACAGATCACGCTCTAGTTAACACGACGTCCGTGCCTGCTAAATACAATACAGACAGATGCGGTGGGAGATGAGTTGCGGTTGTAAATGAAGATTGTTCTTCTCTTATGTAGCTACCAAAGTGTGAAATGTGGTCAAAGAATTATTTTCAATTCGATAATTAATGTCGTAGTTCTCTCGCTGTACTTTGCCCACCAGGGGAGAAACGTTCCTTTGTGAGGACTTTAGCTGCAAATACAGTACAATCTCGTATCGTTCTATATGCGAATATGTTAAGGTTATAATAATAATAGGCCTAACAATAATAATGCTGGTGGTGATGATGATGATGATGGTGGTAGTGGTGGTGGTGGTGGTGGTGGTGGTAATGGTGCAGAGTACAGAAAATACAAATTCTTTAATACTAGAGAAAAGTAGCCCCCCCCCCAAGCTATTGCCTGTTTAGCGTCTGCATTAAAAATTTAAAACATAAGTCTAGAGTCCTATAGCGGTGGCAAACATGTGTTAGATGTAACCCTTAAAAAACAAAAAATGAAATATTTACAAAACAAAAATCAAATGAACTTCAAATCTTCTGCAATAACATAGTGCTGTAAGCCAATTGCAATAATAATACTTTATTATTTACTTTGTTTATCATAAGTCCGTAATTTACTAGTGACCGTTGATCAATAAATTTTAACGATGGAAAGTTTAGCGAGGATCGGTCAGTAAGTAAGGCCTATAACAGAAATTTTATATTATATATGTCGACCTTTCGAGAGTATTTATTGTCATCATCATCATCAGAACAACTATTCTTGAGTCGTTACAACGCCAAACACACAACGGTTTATTTATTATAGTGAATAAACCGGACGAACCTCAAGGAAACCGAGAATTGTAAAGACAATAAAATTAAAAATATAACAATTTCAAATAACAATATACGACACATACCTATGTACACGAGTAAAGATATATAAAAATAGCAATTCTTGAAGACCATTAGTAGAGGGAAACTGCCGGTTCTGAGCCACAAAGGAATGCCGCCTTTCTTAAAAAACATAAAAAAACGATAAAAAACATGATCTAAGAGATGGCGCCGCCACCGCTGGACCCGCAGCATCCCAATGGACCACAGCATCCGCGAATTTCCGCGAATAAAAAAACGTAAAACGTAAAACGTAAGACGTAAGACATAAGACATAAGACGTAAGACGTAAGACGTAAGACGTAAGACGTAAGACGTAAGACGTAAAACGTAAAACGTAAAACGTAAAACGTAAAACGTAAAACGTAAGACGTAAGACGTAAGACGTAAGACGTAAGATGTGAAACTAAAACGTAAGACGTAAGACGTAAAACGTAAACGTAAGACGTAAGACGTAAAACGTAAAACGTAAGACGTAAGACGTAAACGTAAGACGTAAGACGTAAAACGTAAACGTAAGACGTAAGACGTAAGACGTAAGACGTAAGACGTAAGACGTAAGACGTTTTTTTATTCGCGGAAATTCGCGGATGCTGTGGTCCATTGGGATGCTGCGGGTCCAGCGGTGGCGGCGCCATCTCTTAGATCATGTTTTTTATCGTTTTTTTATGTTTTTTAAGAAAGGCGGCATTCCTTTGTGGCTCAGAACCGGCAGTTTCCCTCTACTACCATTATCAGTTTTAGTGCTTAATATACAAAAGCTTTAAGATATCCCCAAACTTCGGTAACCAATTAGTAAAGAACTTTATAGGGAATTTATTTTTTTAGAGCGATTAATTCTATCTGGCCATTTATTTCCTAAACCGTTGCCAATAAATAGTATCAAAAAAGATATTACCAGATATTAGCAAAATAATACTTTTTAGATAGCAAAATTTTAAAGACCTTATACATACATAAGCACGTCAAAGACTGAGGTTTATAAAACAGGGACGCAAGGGTTCGCGTTTGCACCTTCTCAAATTAGTGTTACTACAATTAAACTAAAATTGCGTTTAATTGTCGAGCAATTTTTTAAATTTAATTTTCTTATATTAGTTTCTTCTACTTCAAAAAGAAAACTTTTTTGTCCTTTCGCCTTGCCCCAAAATGCTCCAATATCTATCCTTTAAGAAATACTCTAACTCTTCAATGATTAATTTGAAGCTACGTTTCTGCATGATCATAGCTACGTTTCTGCATTGATCTGAACTATTATTTATTTTGTGATAGCCCAACTTTGAAAGCTACTGATAACAAATAGGATTAGTTGGAGCCATTAAGCTACTGCCCCCCCTCTCTCTCTCTCCTCTCTCTCTCTCTCTCTCTCTCTCTCTCTCTCTCTCCGGATTATTGTGTCTTCCACTAATAACCATTCCTACCACCATGCATAACGTTTTATGTACGAGGCTGCATAACCTTATGAGTACGCTCTTTAGAGTACCTTCTTTTCTACACAAGGTGACAGCATAATATACAGCTGCATAACCTACAATCTGCCTTCTGACTTCTAAAGAACTCGAGACGCTCTTCTGGACGTTGATCGACTCGAGAGGTGATCATAACCTGTGTCATTCGGTATAAGTTTCTTCGGATTCCTGAACACAGTTCCCGCTGCCTGTTACGATGTTTGGCTTCAGATCCGTCTCGTAACATAGTACCGCATAGGTTATTGTTACGTAAGCAGCTTGAGTCTGTAAGTCCCCGAAAATTAATTAGCGACTTTTTGTATCGAATACAACTTTACTTTTCATTGTTTTCATACAAAGGTTTTTATTTAAAACTAAAAAGCAGTCACGCAAATGACTGTGACTAGTGGCAGTATAACAGAAACCACACCCTAATTAACGTAACGCCAGTTCAAACCCTAATTATGATAATACATCAAGATATCCTAAAGTCCTGTTATACATTCTGAATTTACAAAAATTCAAATTATTCTGCATTAATCCTATTACAGATCTGCTTGAGGCTCTAATTAATAGTAAAGTAAAACGCAGACACATTAAGATAAGCTTGTCTGGAAACGCTTATTATCTTTAATAATAAACTTCATTATGCTAGAAAATGTATATAATAGTTACGTGGTTATCCTCTCTCAAATTATTTTTACAATTCGATGACCGTAGTTCTCCCTCAAATCGTTACCTGCACTTAATTTTACACTAAACGCTACTTCCGTGGCAAAGGTTAATTACAGAATACACCAGCAGGGAGAATATGTATATATATATATATAGCTGTCTCGGCGTGTTTACACAAATGTGTGTGATTATACGATTTGTTTCTGAATCGTAACCTCGCGGATTGCGCGGAAAATTGCGGAGAAATCAACAAACTGTGACGAAGGCCGTTAATTAATTAATCAGAACTTGTTTGTTTTAACAATTTACAGCCATTCCAACAATTCGAGAACACCGAATTACTACAGAGCAAACAACAATTTAATCGTTACCACTGTTTATATTGTGCCAATCGAAGTTAATTACCCACTTCTCTAATAACTTTGATGTTCAGTGGGTATTTAAAAAGGCAATTTTCAGGCACAGTATTTTCAGGTAATCTGTCGTTTTACTGTCATAGTTTTCATTTTAATGTATGTACGTTGGTCATTTTATTGATTAAATTTTTTGGTTTAAACATTAAACTTGTTCTTTAGATCTGAAGACTAATTTAGAAACTGATCTAATTTAGTTTAGATTATACGAGATCTATATTATTACGAGCCCTATTTAGATTAAAATCTTGCATTATAATAAAATACAAAATCTCTTGTATCTCAAATGCATCATGACAGAGAGAGCGCGGTGAAGGAAGTAGGCATATTTCAGAAGTTTACCTCTTCTTCAGAAGTTTCCCAATATTTAGCCGAAGGCGTTAGTGGTTCACGCGGATTCCTGCAAAAACCTTTACCATTATTTTGTTCCACTACCAAAGATTTTCCTCACCAGTTGGTTGGAAATTCTCTCGGGCTGCCTCGTGGGAAGAAGAGAGTTCTCCAAACATTTCACTAACACATAAAACATAAATACAGTATTTTCTTATAATTAATCAAATTCACTTTGTTTAATCCTTTCAACCAAGGAAATCAGGTTTCAAAATTGGCGGCAAGGTGGCAATTTACAATAAATTAATTTTTTTTTTTAATTTGAAACAAAATCATTATTTCGTTATATTCAAGAAAAACAATGGACCCTGCTGGTCGGGTCCAAAAAGCTCGCGGAGCCAAATACCATTCGTCACTGGTATTGGGTGCACTGCAACCCTTTAAACCCACTGGTTTCTCGTGACTGGCTATATTGAATCCTCTAATAGAAGGAACCCAGGTCAGGTCTGATGGTCGACCCGAATGGGTTGATGGCCAGACAACACCCAGAAATCCGAATCCTGGGACATACGTTAATCCCTATGTCAAACAAGACCCGATGACCCTCAGCATCGGGTAGGAGCCCGGAGATTTTTTGTGGTAACTGGTTCCCACCATTGCGGCTAAGACCCTGGTTATTAACCGCTCACCAACGCCGGCGGCTCCACAGTCACCGAACCAGCCCATGTTACCCGATCCGCACCGACGAGAGAGGACCAGTAAACACGTCCTGGCCTTAGCATTCAAAGTACCCCTCCAAATATCGCTACCATCACCGTCATCCTACAGGGGGAGACGAAGCTGAAGCTACAAACTACGACATACCAAGGAAGCGAAATTGATAGTTGCTATCATTACTCCCGCCAGGATATTTATAAGATAATCGTGCCCAATTTGCTAATTTTTACATGTTACTATTTATACTATAGTAACCTGTGTAACTTACTTTACGTGAGCAGACCCTGCTCCACCGGACTCTGTCTTCTGTCCTCCGCCTCCAGTTATAAATCCCAATCCCGATCGGGATAATCCATTACGGAATCCATCGCTCCACCTCTGAATCGGGCTATCCAAAGTGAAGTCTTCTCCATGGAGAACTAAATCCAACATCTTGACGGGCCATCGGTGAGAGTCCATCCTCGACACATGTGAAGCCCATTGGAGTCTCCTGGTATCTGGGCCCGCTAACTCCGCCAACCTGGGCCTACTCTATGGGAAACAAAGTTCTGCCTGGTCACAAACCAGGACAAATTGTGAATGATAGAGGAATAACACTCCACCTGTTTTTCAATGGCAGATCGTTATGACAACAAACTTGTGTGTCACTAAATAATTCGGTCATTAGATTCAACAAAATAACTGATTGAAGATGTAGACCTACCAAGCAACTAACCTACTGTACCAAGATTGTAGGTTTACCATCTTTACATGCCTAATTTATTAACAAGTTACGCATTTTTTACAACATGCTTTCCCTTTTTACAATGATGCTGTCGCCACATGAAAAAAAAGTGTGTACATCTTCATGCAACGTTTCTTTATAAGGAACGTTTCGAGTTTCTTGCAGAATTCATAATATTATCAAATTGCAGTTACTTCAGCAAGCAGATTGTATTAGTTTTGTCGTTTTAACTGACCTGGCGTACGTTTCACTGACTATATCAGCATCTTCAAATGTTTTTAAATGAATTGACATTATTAAATGAATAGATTCGATTGTTTGTTAATTCATTTAGAAACCTCTAAAGGTACTGATATAATCAGTGGAACGTACGTCAGGTCAATTAAAACGATAAAATTAATATAATCTGCTTGTAGAAGTAATTACAATTTGATAACATCTTCATGTCTGTGTAAACGTACATACAGTACATACCCTACCGCTACTCTGTGTGGCAGCTGTTAAGGCGAAGTGAAAAAAGTTATATCGTTAGCGTAACTTAAGTGAAGCAAAACCGAACTATGTCGCCCAGGCATTTTTACACTTCAAAAATATGAAACAAAACATTACACTAGTTTTCGTCGGTACACAGCCACAATTTAATTTTTGAATAAATATAAGAAGAAGACGGAAAACATGCATCTGCCCCTCTTCATTAGATGTGTGTTCAAAATTAAATTTGTAGTTTTATTACTAAGTTATACTTGTCGAAATGAAACGATGAGACACGTTAAGAATTACGGAAGAACAACAATTGGAACATACCGTGTTCAAACTTTACTGTGCGAGCGAGTTCCGTGTTTGAAGATGCGGTGACAGTGGTTGATTAAAGTTACATTAAGAACACGTCTTCCAGACCTTAGCATGATTTATAACGGTGCGCTGCTACATATTGTGTTACGAGACCTTTCAGTTACAACGCTACTTTTTGGGAATTGGGAACAACAGAATTACCCTAATCAAAATTACATTAGGTACATGCAATGGTGTAATAAATGGTGCTTGTAGGACACAGCAAGTTTACGGAAACATGCTTGTATAGCCTACAACAAGCGTCCAAGCGCACCAGAACACTGCACAAAACGAGAACGGAACAGAAGGATAACGAACGACCTCTTGATAAAATAGGAACACAGAAGTAGGAAATAATGACGAAGTAATGCGACCAAGATTTTATTATCTTTGCACTACACTGCAAGTGATACAAAGTAGTCCTGTACACAACGTTAACAATACGAATCCAATACGTTCATAAAATTTAACGGTCTTGTATCGCCTTCGCGCTCGTGGTGGTCGGGGCAGAGTTTACACGCTGTAAGTTTTAAACTGAAACAACAGAACGATTACGTTCATAGCCGGTAAAAATGTATCGTTGATAAAGATGATAATATAAAAGTGAGAGTGTGCAACACAAAAGATTATCTAAACAAGAAAATAACTGTCGAACTAGTGAAAGCGAGTTTAATGCATACAACAGATGTTGTACGGACAGTGTTCTGACACGGCTACGTTATAAGTGAATTATTATTCAAAAGGTTAAAAAAGTCATTGTGTAAAGCGTGTAACGGTGTTTACAGATTTCAATTACAACCTAAGTAATTCGCTGTTTCAGAAGCGTAAATAAAAATGTTTGAAAATCATCATCGTTACTTTAACTTAGGTGAAACTTTTTACCCCAAATATAGGCCTACAGCGTTTACTGTCGTCTGTCTAATTCTACATCGCTTATGAATTTAAGATCAGGCCTTCCTTATGATTCTCTATTCACATTTACCATTTGACATTTTTCGACCTCTTCATGGTGTTGTGACTACCGTCCTCGTCTCCGGAACAGGAAACTGCGGATTCGAGTCTCGGAATATTTGAATCGTGATTTATCATCTTCAGTTAACTGAGTAGCTAAGTTCAGTTAGTATTCAGCGCCTTTGGTGGATAAGTCGACTTACCACCCGCTCATTCCTTTAAAACCGTCCGTATGATAAGCGACTGCCACATCAAGCTACCGTTCTAGGACAGCTTTTTTAATATATTCCCGTAGCAGTACGTTTCTTCTTGTCACTTCTAATTAGCTAAAACGTTTACACTAATGAGGCAGCTACATCCATCGATTATGAAGAGTAGATTTTCGTTAAGATGTCAGAGTCTGAGTAACAGAGTCCAAAGCAGAAACTCGCTACACGAAGCGGTGTCAAGGGAAAACGCTCACACGGTATCAGTAAATTTCAGAATTGAACGACGGGTACCTGGTGAGAATTAACTTTCTAACCTAATGAGAAAGTCAAATCGGATCCATGTACAGGATCAACATGCCTACAATTCATGCATAGGCCTACTTGTTTAATATTTATTCTGATGTCTGTTTATTCACCTGATAATAAGACATTTTGATAATTAACATAACGGCTTGATAGGTCACACAAACGTACTGACAATATTATAATTGTCGTCGGTTTTTCATCGTGGTTTTTCATTCATGAATGATATATTGATTGCAGCTTTACATCTAATATTATTTTCGCAATACTGCCGATTGTAAAATAATTAATAAGAGCGATGCCAAAACAATTTTATTCGATCTCACTTACGAAACTAAAATACTTTTTAAGGTATGAGATGTGTTATATATACCTATAGTTTAAACAGCATTTCTTGATGTAAAAATTATATCAAAAGTATAGTAGGCCTATTGTTAACGGTTTATCTTACGTTTTTCTTACATATTGTAGGATTATTATTGTTTAAATTTGTATGAAATAGGCTATTTCATATTACATAATACATACATACACACATATTACATAATTCGTCACACTTACTACATTTAAGATTAAGCTCTATAAACATATCGTTTCTGATTACGATTTCAAACAGATAAACCTTCCCTATACTTCAGTTAAAAATTCGTTGTTCTCAGAAATAGTGCCCTCGCGATTTAACAGATACTAACGTGAGAGGTATAGTGGGCGGTCTTTCGTGCAAACTGTTGAAGGTCTCAAGCCTCTGGAGTAATCTAGAACCTTTTAGTTTCCTATTTTTTCACCAAGTACTTAACTTAAGACTTTGACCTATTCGGGTTTCAAATTTGATCAATTCAAAATCTTCTACATCTGTTGGAACTTTGGACCCATAGAATCAAAGGATCTCCTCGATCCGTGGTTGGATTCTCCTCAGAACGTGACTGCTATCCGTTTTAACTACTTTTTGAGTCCAGTGATTTTTGTAATGACGAATTATTTCTTCCAACGATTTTACATAATTTCTCTTTTATATTGTCATTTATAATTCTTTCGAATCGCGTACAGTCTTTTACTGATCTGAGGAACTTCATCTCAGTTGTCTGCAGCTTCCTAATGTAATTATTTGTCAGAGTTTAATTCTCCAGTACATTCAATGTCAACGTCATTTTATCTATCTTTATTTATTTTTTATTCTTTCCCCTTTGGCTTATAGGTTTCTGCTGAAATACTGACAGGTTAGTTCTATTTTTATTCCTTGGTTTATGAAAACCACGTAGTATAAATATGTGCGATAACCGCTTGCGGAAGAGGCTTCTTCAGAGAACAAATATGTAGACCCGGAGACCCACCACTGAGGTAACCAGGAGGAAGTTTTATAGGTTCAGTAATATTGAAGCTGAAGAGCTACTAACTTCTCTATGAGAGTAATACAAATGATGGCTGCAACTGATGGCCGTAAATCAGCAGCCTCACGGATAAGCTGCTAACGCATCTGTGGAACAAATATTGTGTAATACACAAAAGCTTCAAAGGGAGGTTTAAAAAAAATCTCTGAAAGATTTTCTGCATAGTCGCTAAACAACTAGAGCTTAATTAGTCGTTATAGGCCTAAATAGGTACATAATGTTTTATGTACATAAATAATGTAATGTAATGTTAAGTGCCTAAATAGGCCTTATGTTTTGTACATAATGCGATTAACTATAACAACCAGAGGTTAATTAGTCGTTATATGCCTAAATAGGTACATAATGTTTTATGTACCGTACCTAAATAATGGTATGTAATGTTACGTGCCTAAATAGGCCTTATGTTTTGTACATAATGCGATAAACATAAACGAAAGGCTACTCCAGTACTGAGTTCGACGAAAATCACAAAAAATAGTTTATTAATATCTGCGGGAACACTGAAAGAAAACATTCACACTTAAAATGTAAAAACTGACTGGAAAGCGACTTACATATGGTACTCTGCTTGTTTCTCATGCGAGTACCTCTTGAAATTGCTGTACTTAACATATAGATCCGTATCCGAGTTACTCAGAGAAAATTCTGGGAAGAATTGGTCTGAGTTACTTTAGAACAAAATTGTGGTTTAATGAGTTGAACTATTAAATTTGTTTCTGATTATTTTCGAGATAAGGAAATATTATAACCGATCAGTTATGATCGGATGTACCACTAGAAGTTACGCACGTACGGAAAAAAACAAGTTCAAATATCAATTCCAATATCCAAAAAACACTGAGCTTATGGTTATTTCCCCAACTGTTCTGCTGCTCCAACTGTCTTGAGTAGAAAAGGTATTGTGATGGTTTACGGCGACTATTGTTCACGTAGTCTATAAAAGTTAGTGACATACCACCTACTCTGAATAGACTTGATACCGACAAGAGGGCTGAATACAGTCATTAGAGTACAGTAGTGAAAACTAGCTTTTGTAGCGTTATATAAAACGTAGACCAAAAGAAAAATAAAACAAGATACAGGTGAAGATAACAAATTACCCTGAAATTAGTGAACAGATCCGTATTGGTGTGCATCTTCAACGCTAGGTCGGTCAGAAGAAAGCTGAGCTTTACGATTAAACTGTGACACAAAAATAAATGATGTCAGTGCTGGGATTATAACTACAAAATAATAAGACGGTGTACAGGATGGGATGGTTGGTCGGTCGTGCTGGGCTTCGCCTACGCATTTCATGACAGCCCCAAGGCAACAGCCGAGTCGACTTGGCCCTCTAATTACACTCGCGCGCGCTCTCCCGTGGACACTTAACAAAATTCGACTGACTGCTCCGGATAAACTTTACACGTATATCCGTAAATTACCATCGCACGTGTCGTGAACAATAAAAAAAAGTAAAAAAAATAATAATAATATTGATTGGTTAGCGAGTTATACTGATATAAAAGAACCACAGTACAGTAACGTAATGGGAAACCCTACCATGCTTTACCTTATTAGGTATTACTGAAAGAATGTTTACTTCTTACTCTGAATAAAGTATAAGAATAATTATTAGTTTGTTGCTGAGCCGGTGAAATATGCCTCGAGAATTTGCATTTTGAAATGTTATCGTTGTTGTGAATGCGTATCTATTCTGAAGCATGAAACACACGGGTTCTGAAACGTTTTCATTAATTTTAATTATTGTATCCATTGATTTGTTTGTTAAAAATGCAGTAACATTATTTTCGTATGCATTTCTCTAAAATCATTGAATTTACATGTTTTCTTGATACGCCTATTCGTTAATGATCATAGCGAAATAACATAAAAATGTTTTTCACTTACACATAAATTACCATTAAAGGAAAAATCAAACGGAATTCTATTTATAACCATCCTGACTAGCTTTATTTAATCATGTCGTCTCTTTTTTTGAGTTTCGGTTAGCAGAGTTTCATCCTTATCTTCTTGGACCTGTGAAATATATTTTTTATTTAACTAAGAGTACCAAATATTGTGACGATACCTATGAATTTACAAATGTTTGCTTAATAAAAGGCGCCTGCAGTTACAAACCATAAACATTACCTTCCATATATAAAGTCTTCTATATTTAAAGTTCTCGAAAACATATAAGAATACTGCACTGAATATTTGCATCCCGATGTCTTCGTAGGAACGTTTCCATTCGTGCATATATACATAAACGTTTTATTACCCAATAATGAGCTACACCTACATAATCGCATTTCACAACTGCGTGAGACGTAGTATCAAGCCCTCGATAAATCCGGTTTTCGACAAACTTTTCTGGTTTTCTTTTTATAAGACACTGCCACGAATACAAGTATTTGGAAAGCGTAATTAGCCAAGATGGGACTTGCGAAAAAAGGTATTAAGTATAAGCTCACTCAAGGACGAATGGCTATCCAAAAGCTAAACTCGTTGCTCTGGTCATCAAGAATTAGAATTACTGTTAAAATTAATTTATATACTACTACTGTGCAGCAAATTACAACAATGCATCAGAGTGTGGCAGATGACAAAAAGGATTAAAGAAAAATTGGCAGCGTTTGAGAAGATCTTGACGGATATCACGGCTGCGCCATGTAAGAAATAAGGTAATAAGGAAGCGAGTAAATGTCGAAGAAGTATTAATGGACCAGTTGAACAAAGTAGGTTAATGCAGCAAGGACACGTACAGATGATGAGCAACAACAGACGGCCTAGAAGGTTACTAGAATATCATCCGCTCATCCGCAGAAAAAGAGATAGGTCTCGAAGAACGTGGAGACATGATGTGGAGGACGGTATGAGGAGCAGGAATGTACAGGAGATCGACTGAGAAAACATAAATTGATGGCGGTTAGATGCGGGATCCGACGAATGTCGTACGCTTCCTGAAATAAACAATATATTCACATATAGGTGATTTTTTTTTAAATCCTGATCCCTTCAAAAAACGTCCTTGAGCTACAAAAAAAGTAGGACAAACGAAAACTGAAAAAATCTAAAAATAAGGAAAGCATCTGAATATTTATGAACTAAATGTATTTTTGTGTACTGTCTATAGAATTTATTAATTTTTTATTTTTATTTGATTTTAACTTTTATTGTAGCTCATGAACTGAAGAAAGTTCACCAATCTTCTTTTTCTTCGCATTTCACTCTCTCACAAATTAGCGAACGTCTGGAAAAAAAAATCAAAGAGAATATCTAGTAGGAATATATCGAAACAAAATACCCTCAGAAATTAATCTGGACTGGGCATACAACTACAGTAATTAAAAAGATGGTAAATGAAATGCAACCTCGGTAAGAGATTGATGAAATCAAGGTACAGATATACATAAACATATTATGGTGATGCTAAGTAACAGAAATAAGTAGTTTTCGCTGTGCCCCTTTCAACTTTTACAAATACGCACTTCCGGAAGTTCGCAATACTGATATTATCATAATGGCATTGGTATAAACGCTTTAACAGGAAATTGTAGGTAAACAGGCCTGTCACAAAAAAATAATGTGAACGACACTGGATGACGACGCGAATAACGATGTCAATGCTGTAACCCAGACTAAACGCGTTATACCAACGCTACGGTGAAAAATATTCATGAGAGGTACGACGGATGAAATAGGTGGCCAACGTATGCATCAGATCGCACGGCATACGGAGGTAAACAAGCAAAACCCAAATACATGAAATATGTGTAACGCTTTGTACTTACGTAACATTACATGTGGAATTCTGTTTACGGTAAAACTTGTAATAATTAATAAGTAGGTAACCGAAACAACGCGGATATTTATTTTATAACCGGGTTTTCTGGGAGCGATACATATTTAAAGTGGTAAAATAAATGAGTCACCGTGCTGACCCAAGTGTCCCGCATTATTATTAGTCATATCGATTCGCACAATCATGCCGTGCCGTTGTCAAGACTCCTAGCGTCAGTCCTACGCTCTAAATGAATCACGTGACCTAAATGCATTGTATTACCGGTCTGTTGCTTCAGTTCTTATCTAGTAATGCTGCAGAGCCTAACGTAGGCATACTGAAGCGAAACGTTTGATTGTGTGTGTGTGTGTGTGTGTGTGTGTGTGTGTGTGTGTGTGTGTGTGTGTGTGTGTGTGTGTGTGTGTGTGTGTGTGTGTGTGTGTGTGTGTGGCAGCGGCCATTACTGTGAGAAATGCAGCGGGTACGTTACGGAGGTTGCGTGTGATGAAGGCCGCAGACAAAACTTTCACTTCCGCACAGATGCATCTGCAATACTAACATCCCGCGTTTAGTTACCCAAATTACTCACAGTGAATTCTATTACACAGTTGTTTACAAGTGAGCCGAACGTGCGGTCTTTGCCACCTGCACACCGCCGCCTAATGAAGGCCTTTCGCATTTCCTCTAACCGACTTAGTGTACTTGAATATGTATACTTTTATCATTGGTTAATTACTGTGCTCTAACCGTTGTTACTGTTGTCGCTTTTCTGATAGTTTGTGTGTCGTTTACTTGCTATGTCATGTTTAAATAAGTTGATGTCATGATTTATCGTGGTAAAGAAGTCAGAGTATTCTCTGAAAAAGAAGTATTCACTAATGTTAACTTTTGACGCGGCAAAGTACTTAACAGATACTTTTAGTCTGGGTGTTTTCGATTGAGAATATCGCCCGGC
Source organism: Magicicada septendecula (assembly GCA_034769895.1). Taxonomy (NCBI): domain Eukaryota; kingdom Metazoa; phylum Arthropoda; class Insecta; order Hemiptera; family Cicadidae; genus Magicicada; species Magicicada septendecula. Next base: position 689,457,803 of record CM068367.1, read on the forward strand.
TCCTACGCAGCTGTCCACGAGCTCGTAAATACGTTTTATTCGCTTTCCAGTAACCGCCACTATAATGTACCGTGTGACAGCGTGGAGTCGCCAGTTGTATCTAGTGCTGCATCTCATTATGAGAGTCGCCTCGCTTTACTGACGCTTCCGCTTTATCTTCCTCGGTTGTATCACGTAGTCTTCTTTTATTTAAGTCGCTTATATCGCCAAACGTTTTTCACTTTACCGTGCTACAAAATTCGGATATAGGATAGACGTCAGTACTTCTGTGAGTTTTGGGAAATAGGACGCAGTACATTACATAAGATTATAAGTTAAATGAACTTTGAACAGAAAAATGAATTACGAACATATGATGAATTTTACAGGATGAAAAGGGTACCAGAATACTAACTTTTATGGACTAAATACGCATGTAATAGAGTTCTAAGTAAAAAGGAAGTTTTCAAAATTACAGCGTTAATGGGCAAATGACTTGTATCAATCAATCGATGTTCTGTTTGCAAAACAAAAACGTATTAATTGACGTCATTTACTCCTATACGTTTACTATTTAAACAACGATCCTAACCGCTCTCCGAGGGGCGTGATTCCAGACTGCGCTGTTGCCAAACGAACACTTACAAAAACTTGAATGTATTTCTCACACACACACACACACACACACACACACACACACACACACACACACACACACACACACACACACACACACACACACACACACACACACACCGTCTTTCTCACGAAACCATATCATAGCTGAAACTTTTTATCAGTTGATGATAAGCTGGAATTCCCAACGATTGACTGCTGAACACAGACTGTTGGTAGCATTGTAATTAAATACATTCTTTCTTTTTTAAAACAATAGGTACGCATAAAACTCATTTTCTTGTGTAATATGCTACATTGGAGAGTGGCTAAAATTCCTCTGTATCAACGTCATTGTCAGTATTGTTGTGTGGTCACATAAATGGCAACAGTGCATACAACTGACATCACGTCGCTATGACAACAACGGTACGATTGGTTACCGCTATTCTGATGCGTCACAGCCACCACAATTGTCAGAAAAAAACTCTGAAATATGCAAGTGTGAATAAGTAAAGTTGGATATCGCCACTGACCATACATACTCCTGATCGAGACGATACGCAACCAAAATTAGATAGAAATCCAAGAAATTGCTTCACATAAATTGAAGTTGCGTTTAACCACTAGGACACACATTAACGGGCGGAAGTACTGGTAACAACATAAATTAAATTTCATTTCCATGTAGTTAATTCGTATATGTACATGAACAACGGTAAATTTTAATAATTTCAATATATTTAAAAAATATAAATTAAAACTTAGTCAAGGGTATGGTTTCAATCTGACAAACCTCACTCAAAATGAGTGATTCTCTTCCCACTTACATATATGATTTACTTTTTCCAGTAAATTATTTTTGATTTGATTTTCAAAACATTGTAAATAGTGATATGAATGTCAGGTGAGTCCGCAGGTTTATGTTTGGTACGTTACGTATACAACTTAAATAAGTATAAGTGCAATTTAAAAACAATCTTACTTTATCGCTCTCATGTTTGTTCTCATAGGCAGGTTATGAGTCTAATGTGTTACACAAAACACCTAAATCACTTTTATGGCGCGGATGTCCGCAGAAGCCGTTCTTCCTCGCTTCATCTCGACGAAACTGTTGACTGTCGATCGGTTCTTCCTGCTGGGAGATACTTCTAAAGTATTCCTTTGTAAACCGTCTAGATATCTCCAACTTTGTTATACTTGGTTGCTGACCTGCTAGAAACGTGATAGTTTTTCTTGAACGCTGAGCTGCGCCGACCCAGCGAATGAATTACCCTCACAAGTAGTTGTCTAGAGTGGAGAGAAGGGAGACAACGCGATAACAGTACACTGTCTCACTTCCATATTATCTCCCTCTCTGTCACACACATGCTTCCATTGTTGTCGTCAGTCTTGTTGCAGCCGATGTTCACACTACGAAACACTGTACAAGACTGCTTTCCGTATGTGAGAAATAAATGAAAATTTTGTTAGCTTCGCAACCAGGTGTTTGTCCACTGCGCATCTCTAAGCCACTGTTCAATTTTTAGCGTCAGGTTTATACCTGCTCAGCAACAGGGTACGACAAAGTTGAAGTGATGAAGACTGCTAACACGAGAAACCTGTCTGAGAATCTAGATTCCGTACGTTGACTATAGACAGCTCGATGAAGGCTTGAAATAGAATCTGATGAGACGGAGGAAATAATTGTGTATACTGTTTCAACATAGTGCTACATAATTTAAATTTCTCAACTATAATTAATAAATTATAGTATATAATAAGGTCTATATAATAATAATAATAATAATACATAATACATAATACGCATGTAGAAGATTTATATGATAATTGAAATTTCATGGAAATTATGACTGACACAATTGACTTGCAATACAATAATTCAAAACTTGCTGACAAATTTTCAGAAGTTTCGAAAATTATATAATAAAATTATTTAAAATTTTATATTTGATCCTTATTTTAAAATTGATCGAAATTCTCTCTGTACAAACTACATATGTACGACAGTGATAACTTGCGCAATGAAATAACGCCCGTATTGTGAATCTGTGGAAGTAACAAATTACGGGAAATGATTCTCAGGACAAGGGGAGTACGGATTCTTTTAAAACAATCGTTTCCATGTGTTTTTGTACCATGTCCTGTTCACAATGTGACATTGTTCGTAAAATCTACTCTCATAAAAGATTCTAGGAATCTCAAGACTTTTCCAGAATTCTGATTACATTTGTTCTATATTCCTGGCAATCGTTAAATGTCTCAAATGAAGTCACCTTTCTTCTGTATGAGTATCAGCGGACTCAATATTTTTAATACGGCAGTAGCCTAACTACTAAAGTCTACAACTCCACAAACGTTAGAACAGACACAAAATCTGCTGTTATCACAGGTACTCATCACGTACACGCTAAGGATTATGTGGATATAAAGATTGTAATCTATATACAATCTATAGCCTTTGTTACATCTACATGCAATCTATACATGTACATCTCGTTTATAAACTATTAATAATGTCATTTGCATTTCGCGATGTCATCTATAGAAGTTCTTTTCACAGACTGCTGTCACAGTTCTAATCGCGGAAAGAAGGGCACCGATCGCTTACTGTGTTGTCTGTAGGCCTATATGATTAGTAGCATAGTCATACAGTCTATGTACTGTAAAACACATATCCGGCATTTGTACTACTTTTCGGGATACAGATCGAGATATCATAACTAAAAAATTCACAAAAGAGTCGGTCAGTGTACAGGGGATACAAGATTTACATCAAGAACTATCCTTTTAGAAGAAGAAAAATTACCCCAGAATTTTCCTTCAGTCAGTCGAGTAGTATTGTGTACGTAAATATAATCAAGAATGTTTTACGTTATGAGTCATGCTACTCAGACTGCCGTTCTACATATTCCAAATTACGGTATATTATTTAATATTATGTTTCTTCGTGATCGTGTCAAACGAGAATTAGGCCTATTCATTTTAAATCTTCCATTGTGCAAATGAAGAAACTGATTACATTTCGTGTACTACATTATACTGCAGACAGAAACATAGTTAGGCCTAACGAAAACGCCAATATATTTTTGAGCCCATTAAAACTAATAAGGATTGATTAATAATAGAAAAAGTATTGTTACTCCATTACAGAACGTTCTACATGTTTCTCGGCAGAACCGGCTGTAACGTTATGTGTGTACGTGACCCTTAGTATGCGTCACCCTGACCGAGGCTGTTGCAGCAGAACCGGCTGTAACGTTATGTGTGTACGTGACTCTTAGTATGCGTCACCCTGACCGAGGCTGTTGCAGCAGAACCGGCTGTAACGTTATGTGTGTACGTGACCCTTAGTATGCGTCACCCTGACCGAGGCTGTTCCAGCAGAACCGGCTGTAACGTTATGTGTGTACGTGACCCTTAGTATGCGTCACCCTGACCGAGGCTGTTCCAGCAGAACCGGCTGTAACGTTATGTGTGTACGTGACCCTTAGTATGCGTCACCCTGACCGAGGCTGTTCCAGCAGAACCGGCTGTAACGTTATGTGTGTACGTGACCCTTAGTATGCGTCACCCTGACCGAGGCTGTTGCAGCAGAACCGGCTGTAACGTTATGTGTGTACGTGACCCTTAGTATGCGTCACCCTGACCGAGGCTGTTCCAGCAGAACCGGCTGTAACGATATGTGTGTACGTGACCCTTAGTATGCGTCACCCTGACCGAGGCTGTTCCAGCAGAACCGGCTGTAACGTTATGTGTGTACGTGACCCTTAGTATGCGTCACCCTGACCGAGGCTGTTCCAGCAGAACCGGCTGTAACGTTATGTGTGTACGTGACCCTTAGTATGCGTCACCCTGACCGAGGCTGTTCCAGCAGAACCGGCTGTAACGTTATGTGTGTACGTGACCCTTAGTATGCGTCACCCTGACCGAGGCTGTTCCAGCAGAACCGGCTGTAACGTTATGTGTGTACGTGACCCTTAGTATGCGTCACCCTGACCGAGGCTGTTCCAGCAGAACCGGCTGTAACGTTATGTGTGTACGTGACCCTTAGTATGCGTCACCCTGACCGAGGCTGTTCCAGCAGAACCGGCTGTAACGTTATGTGTGTACGTGACCCTTAGTATGCGTCACCCTGACCGAGGCTGTTCCAGCAGAACCGGCTGTAACGTTATGTGTGTACGTGACCCTTAGTATGCGTCACCCTGACCGAGGCTGTTCCAGCAGAACCGGCTGTAACGTTATGTGTGTACGTGACCCTTAGTATGCGTCACCCTGACCGAGGCTGTTCCAGCAGAACCGGCTGTAACGTTATGTGTGTACGTGACCCTTAGTATGCCTCACCCTGACCGAGGCTGTTCCAGCAGAACC